>CM043704.1:97226872-97826872 GCA_023935145.1 Bretschneidera sinensis
TTTTTTTTTTACTTTCAATAAACAAACTTTTTTTCTTTCCAAATGATGATTTCCTATTTTCAGTTCGGGCAGCTCCTGTAGATAACAACTAAGAATACCAATCCCTTAAGCCTTCATATATGCACCCGTAATTCTACTTAACGTTATTCTCTGATGTTTTGTATTCCAATTTGATCTGAAAATCCACTCTAATCCGAAATATTTTGAAAGGAAAAAAATTAAGATTTAGTTTACGAAATAGAGGGTTAAGCCGATATAAAGGCAAGGGAAGACAAACTTCACAGCCGATTTTGTATTATTCATATTTGATATGTTAGAGTTCGTGCATACTTTACGGGTCTAGATCTATAGACCTCATGACGACTATAAGTCCCATTCTATACATGTTTTGAGTCTAGGTTTCTTGCTTGACAGTTTGAACTTGAGTCCATGAATGACCATAGTTTTATAGCAAGGTGAAAATCTTAAATAAAATATTTTAAGTTGTTTATAAATACTCTCTCTCATAGACGTAGACCTAACCAACCGAATCACGTAAATCTTATGTTTTTTATTTTTGCGCAGATGTTTTTATCAGTGTTACGATATTTCTTCCATCCATAAAGAAATTGTTGGCCTATGAGATTTGACTCCATAGAACGTCACCATACCTACTAAGACTGAACCAAAATTAGTATTGTTGTGTTTTGCTTGAGAATTAATTTTGATGTACATGCTTTGAGACTAATTAAAACCACTATGCCAACAATGGGATTAAGCTAGAAAAGATATTTAAGAATTCATTTGGAAATTAGCTAGAGAAGGAGTTTCAAGAAAAGAATTTGTTCTTTAATTTCTTTTATAAAGAAGAAAAGAACTAGTTTTGCCAACACATAAGCATTGGATAATTCTTTTTGTTGGTTCTTTGTCCTCTCATTCTTTATTTGAACCACCCTTATACAAGTAATGTCTCTTGTTTGGCTTTCTTCGTGATCATTTGTCGTGGGAATCACTTTAGAGATCTTACACAAGTAATTAGACCTCAACTGTAGTGTTGCAAATTAACAATCATTAATACACGCGAACACTTTACTGAAAAACAATTGTTAACATAACTTCTCTGTCTTACAGTAAGCTGAAATGGCTGGCTCTGTTGTCTCCTCTGTTGCGCAAAGCATTGGTAATTTGCTCATAGAAGAAGGAAAATTCCTGCATGGGGTGAGAGATAAAGTTCGAGGGATTCAAACTGAGCTCAATCGGATGCAGTGCTTCTTGAAAGATGCAGATGCAAGACAAAACGAAAATGAAAGAATACGCAATTGGGTGGCCGAAATAAGAGATGCTGCTTACGATGCAGAGGACGTCATTGAGACCTTTGCCCTTGAAGAAGCATCCAGGAGGAGACCAGGTATGATGAATGTCCTCAAAAGATTTGTTTGCATTCTTAGTGAAGGGAAAGCACTCCACAAGGTTGGGTCAGAGATTGAGGTCATTAACGCCAGGATCTCTGATCTGACCAGAAGCTTGCAAACTTACGGTATAAAAGAGTTAAGGGATACAGAAGGCTCAAGTTCTTCACAACGAGAGCAAAGAAAATCTTTTCCTCATTTCGTTGAACATAATGTTGTTGGTTTGGAAGATAATATTAAAAAATTAGTCACTGCTTTGATATCTGAAAGAAAACAATTTCGAGTTGTTTCGATATGTGGCATGGGTGGCCTGGGGAAGACCACGCTTGCCAAGAAAATCTATCATCATACCGAAGTTAGGCGTCATTTTAATCAATTCGCTTGGTCCTATATTTCTAAACAATGTCAAAGAAGAGACGTGTGGGAGGCAATTCTTTTGGGGCTCACTAAAGGTGACAGGGACAGACTTGAAAAGTTGAGGGACGAAGAATTGGCAGAGGAGTTACATCAATTCTTGCAAAACAACAAATGTCTGGTGGTACTTGATGATATCTGGAGCATTCAAGCTTGGAATAGGCTAAAGGCTGCCTTCCCGGATGAAACAGGTAGCATAATATTGCTTACATCTCGCAACAAAGATGTAGCTTTCTATGCAGATCCAGAAGGATTTCTTCATGAACCACAATGCTTAAAAGATGAACAGAGCTGGGAATTGTTTCAGAAGATAGCCTTTTCTAGAAGAGATGGTGCAGGTAATATATCACCCGCACTTCATATTGTCAATGTTCATGTGCAAAGATCATTTGTTTCTCTTTTCAAATAGTTCGTGATAATAGTTCAAGATATTCACCATGTTTGTTATAGTAACTTACTGATTATCCTCTTTGGTTAAATGATTAGTTTCTTTGTTCATCCATCTTTTGATGCGCAATTGGAAATTTTTTAGTTTTTGCAAAGAGAACTAGAATTTTTTATTTTTATTTTTATAAATAAGAACTAGAAAGATTGATTAAAAAAAGAATGATTCCAAAAGACAAGTTTTCCATTTAGTGAGGAGAAATAGGGAAGGTTGAACTAGAATATTAGTTTTCTGCAATTTCTCTTGCAGTTTAAACAAAAGAGAGAAAAAAAGTTTTATATAGCAAGAACAAAACAATACATTGGATTACAAATGAAAACTATGTTATGCAATTTTCAGAAGATCATATAAATGTTAAATATTTCAATCAATTTTTGTTCTTTTGCAGAGTTTACCATTGATGGAAGAATGGGAGATCTAGGGAAGCAAATGGTAAAACATTGTGCAGGTTTACCTTTAGCCATCACAATGCTCGGAGGACTCTTGCGCCGAAAAAATAAAGTAAATCAGTGGCAAAACATGCACGATAACATCAAATCATACATAACTAGAGGCAATGGCGATGGAGAAAATCATTCAGAGGTTTTTGATGTGTTTTCTTTAAGCTACGATGATTTGCCACTCCAACTAAAGCAGTGCTTTCTTTACTTGGGCCACTTTCCAGAGGATTATAAGATCCCTGCAGAAAAATTGATTAGATTTTGGATTGCCGAAGGAATGATTACATTGGAGCAGCACAAAACTGAGGATGTGGAGGATGCTGCAGAAGGCTACCTTGAGGAGCTGATAGAGAGGAGCATGGTTTTAATTGGAGAAAGAGACATTGTAAGTTCAAAAATTGTAACGTGTCGCATGCATGACATCATGAGAGACCTCTGCTTGTTGAAAGCAGAAAAGGAGAGCTTTCTACAAGTAATTAATCTTCAGCCTCAAGATGAAAATAATGATGTCTTGTCTCCTTCGTCTTCGATGAATGGTAAATTTTGCAGGCTCGCTGTACATTTGAAAGGTAATACTTTTAGTCAAAAGCACATTAAAGGTCATCATCACCTTAGGTCTCTCATATACTTTTCGACAAATCATTGGAAATTACTGGAACCGACCTTAAAGAATTTGAAAGTGCTTAGAGTCTTAGATCTTGAATGGGTTCTTATTAATGGATGGAAGTTTCCCAGAGATATTGGAGAACTCATCCACTTGAGATTCCTTAGTTTACGATATGCTAGAATTATAGATGATGAAAGGGTACATGTTAAAGGTGTGTTTGAGTTGCCATCATCTCTAGGGAATTTAAGGTTGTTGCAGACTTTAGATTTATTTATTCCTATTGAAACGGTGTATGTACCAAATGTGATATGGAAGATGGAAAGGTTGAGATATCTATCTCTTCCTCCTTCATGTGATGATAAAACAAAGTTGCAATTGGGTACTTTGACAAACTTACGGACACTTGAGAATTTTAATTTGGAGCATTGCAATGTAAGAGATCTTCCGAATATGAAAAATCTTGGAGTATTACACATAGAAATCCCTTCTGAAAGTAGTTTTATGAAAATCGTTGATGCATCTCTAAGTGTTGCATTAAATCATCTGAAATTCTTGGCATTATCATCGCATTCATCACCAGAATTCACTGTTGGCATAAGTCCACTGTTATCGGGATTTGTTAATCTCTCAGAATTGGCATTAAGTCTGCACTTAGAGAAGTTACCAGAATTCCCTCCTCACATCACCCGCATAACCTTAAACGGTTGTCATCTTGAGGAAGACCCAATGCCAACACTAGAGAAGCTGCCTGACTTAAGGATCCTTTGCTTGTTTCGGGATGCATTTATTGGGAGGGAAATGGTTTGCTCTAGACAAGGTTTTTCTAGACTCCACTCTCTGGCCCTTTGTTTCCTGTACAATTTAGAGGAGTGGAGGATAGATAAAGAAGCCATGCCCAATCTTTGTAAACTGGAAATTATAGACTGCGAGAAATTGAAGAGACTTCCAGATAATTTGAGGTTCATCACAACCCTGCAAGAATTGACGATCAGGCTTATGCCAAAGACATTTAAAGATAAGTTGGTCCAAGGAGGAGAAGATTTCTACAAAATCCAACACATACCTTCCGTCTTATTTATGTTTGATAAATCATGAATAGGTATGCATATCCTCCTTGCTTCCTTAAGTCAACATTCATTTTCTAGTCCTCTGTACGGTTCTTTTAAAAAAAATTAACCTTTTTATGTTCGTATATAGAACTTGAAATTGGAACCATCTCAAACCTTTTCATACCTTCAATTTATCAGTATTTCTTTCCTTCAATTGATCAACACCTCTTTGCTTCTCTGCTTTTCCTACTTATTCTAATTTTTTTATCCTTTTTTCATCTGTTCTTAATTTTTTTAAAGAAAATTTGTCCTTAATGAATCATTATCTGTTATGCCATTCTGCTTTAATGAATTTATAATTGGCAAGCTTTGGTCTATTACATGAATCATACTTGAAACTGTTGTCTTTATTTATTTTTTAATCCTAGGAGAAGTAGACAATGAAAAGGTTTCCGTGGAGTTTTGATTGAATGTGATACATCAATAAAGGTAAGAAAAAAAAAATTATAATTGATTTTTTTGCTTATTTTTTTTTACCTCTTTCTTCATTGTGGAACAGAGAAAAGCATGTTCAGTTGACTAATATGTTTTCTTTTTCTTTACAGGTGAAGTCATCCATCATCAAATAAAAGACTCCCTTTTGTTTCAGTGAGATCAGACCAAGGTTTTACATTGCTTAGGAACATCTCTATATTTATAATTTTGATTGTAAGATGAAGTACTTGAAGTGATTGCGTTAACATAATGTTGAATTATTTACCCTATTTTTTGTAGTTTGTTGAATATTTGTCTGTGGGTCGTGTTGTACCAATTTGTTGTGTGGTTTGCAATCTCTGGCGTATTATATGTGAATTTTCTGTTTCGCGACTATAATTTGTTTGCGCATTTTGTTTAATAAATCCACAACATCATCAAGTAGTTTTTTAAAATACACCAATATCACTCCTTTTCTTGTCTCTAACAGTGCTCAAGTTTGTGTTGTTTGAATGACTTCAGCAAGTACCTGCAGTCGGCAATCATGACTCCGTTAGGATGACAATCAGAATTTGCTGTTTCAATAAGTTGGATGAGCGTTTGGGCATCCACCATGACATGGATTTTTTCAGTACCATCCCTAAGTCCCCCGAGCTTAGCACTGAGGCTGCCACAGAATCCCTTACTTCTCATATCTCCCTTTATCCAGCGACCCAAGTCATCTCTTAAAACACTACTCGCACCCACTTGACCAGGGTTACCCCTAGAAGACCTGTCCGAGTTTAGTTTGACCAAGGATTGACATTGATACAATTTTTTTTTTTAGTACTAAGGTGATCGATGCCAATATGGAAGAAATCTCTAGCTTTGAATTTACAATCAGAGATAAAAGAATTAAGTCTCATGTTTTTTTCTTCTCAAAATGTCTCTTGCTTCTGCAATTCCAGAGGGCAGCACAAGATGCAATGAAGAGAACATTCCAAGGAGATGGTCATTTTCAACCAATCCCACAGGTCAGAGTTAGCAAAAAAATTCAGAGTTGGAGGGATACCCCAATACTTCCTGACCTGGTCAGCCCAAGGACAGTCACGCAACAAGTGAAGCAGAGATTCTGGGTTATTGCAGGCTTGGCAGCAATCATTATCAATAATATTTCTGGGTTATACCGGGAATTGTCAGCACATCGCCATAAGAAAATTTTGTTTCTTTTATTGGTAGGTGCAGACCAAATCCAATCCCAATTGGTGTTTATTTCATTGTTATCAGTGGTAATTTCCTCCGCCAAGAGGTAAGCAGACTTTGTGCAGAACATACCAAGTTTTGACATGTTCCAAACCAATTGATCTTGAAAGGGGTTAAAGGATTGGCAAGGAATGGCATTGATGCAGTTTGAAAGTTCAATTGGAAGGATAAAAGATAAGGCACCAAGATTCCAGTTGTTGTGATCCCAAAGGTCTTTAAGGGGAAGATCATCTTCTCCCCTGTTTAATGGGCAGCCAATCAACCAATTGTCATTCCAAAAATTGATTGATTTACCATTTTTAATTGGCAATGGATGAACTATTTGCTTTTGACGCTATGAAATTGAAATTTTGGGAATGAAAGCTTTTTTCTATAAAATTATGTTTTGCGAGTGATTCAAAATCTTCAATTAATGAAACAAAGAGCATTTAATTGTAAAATATTTTCACATCTTTTTATATACAATACGTGCTGTATCTACGGCTTAGAGAAGTTGAGACTGAGAGGAGCCAAAACGACGTTGTTTAGGGTGGTTCCCTCAGATAAGCCTTTTTTGCGCCCCCGGTCGCCGCCAGAATCCATTCCATTCCAATCAACGAAACAAAACAATTAAAAGAAGAAAACCATGGATCAGATAAAAAACGAGGCCGCATTTATTCAATCGATGCCTGCTCCAAACTCTTCACTCATCGAATTCCATCTACCACCTCTCGATCCGCGCGTTCCCCCTAATCGCTCTCAGCCCATACCCGCGTAATTTGATTCCTATTTTTTTTTAATTAATCACTTAATTAACTGTTTCTGTTGATTATCGCTTGCTTGCTTTATAGTCGTTTGATTATTCTTAATTTTTTAGATTTTATAACATAGAATTTTTAGCAATATCACAATCAATTTTCACCACGAAGGTATTGAGAACGGCAGCTAATTTGAAATAATTCCACTTGCTAAGATTTAAGGTTGATTATATACGCTGAACAAGCTGAGAAATCAGATAATGTAGTCGATTGTTTGAGCGATACGTGCTAATTAAAGGAGGTTGTGTTATAGTTAACGATTATCGTTGTAAACTTTGAACTAACCCTCAATTTTTGGTTCAATTTTTCTTAATTGTTCTCGCTCACCCCAATGTGTTATAATATTCATTGGATTTAAATGTGATTATGTACCTTCTTAGTAGTGTTAATTGTTTCTTATTATTTCATCTACCAAAAATTACTAGAAACTAGATTCGTGATTGTGTTCATGTTGTAAGGGTAAAAATGATTGGGTAGATGGGTGAGACTTAGATGTGGAGTGAGGTAGCCTAATTTGTGTGTAAAGGTTTATCGTGTATGGCTGATTTGATGGATTATGAAATATAGCAACTTCTTATATCCTGTTCCTTATGCGCTTTGTAGCCAAAATCCTCAAGTCGAAGTCAAGGATTCTGTCTCTGCAAGAAAGACTCAGAAGGCTGACCGTGAGAAGTTGAGGAGAGACCGGCTTAATGAGCAGTTTCTTGAGTTGGGAAACACACTGGGTAACACTGAATGTCTTAAATTGACATCATCCAAATATTTATCTTACTCCCCCCCCCCCCCCCGGGCCTTTTCTTCCGTCAGATTCTGATTTCGTAGTCTGACAATGAGGGCCCAAGTCTGTTATAGGTTTTTGGACTTGACACTGTATGTTTCATTGAGACACTCGTTTTTACACTTCCACTTTGGTTTGGTGAAAGCCCTCTTTCTTTTGGTTATGTGAAATTCAGTGTAATACACTTCTGAAGAATGCTATCAAGTTCAGCATACAATCTTTTCCCTACTATTTTATGCTGTTGACGCATCAGCTAATCTCCATCATAATATGTTATTGGCAGTTTTGCATGTCTCTAAACTCTCATATTTAGTGTTTGCACATTTTGGCTTTTATTATACCTTAAGTAGCATCATCTTAAATTTCCTCTGTTTTTGGATTCTTCTTTTGTTGTTTAGTCTTCTGCTACCTTGTATCTTCTCCAGTATGTGTATAAATCTCTTGGTAGAATGCTTTCTATTCATGCCTTTTTTCCATGGTTCTGTTTTCAATTTCATTACGTAATGCATTTTTCATTGAAGAAGGGAGAAAATTCATGCAACTTCTATGCGGTATCTTCTAAATGCAGATCCTGATAGGCCCAAAAATGACAAAGGTACCATTCTAGCTGATATGATTCAGTTGTTGAAGGATCTAACATCTCAAGTCGACAAGCTTAAAGCTGAGTATGATACACTGACTGAAGAATCTTGTGAGGTAATCTTGTGATCTCTTCTACTTTGATTAATGATGCTTATATATGTGGCTCCCCTTTAATAGGGCATGTAATTACTCAATTTGTTCAAAATAGTTGACACAGGAGAAAAATGATCTGAGAGAAGAGAAAGCATCTCTTAAATCTGAAATAATTCCACTTGCTAAGATTTAAGGTTGATTATATACGCTAAACAAGCTGAGAAATCAGATAATGTAGTCGATTGTTTGAGCGATATGGTGCTAAATAAAGGAGGTTGTGTTATACTTGACCATTATCGTTGTAAACTTTGCTAACCCTCAATTTTTGGTTCAATTTTTTTTAATTGTTATCGCTTACCCAAACAATGTTGCAAATCATACTAATTGCATTTAAATGTGATTAAGTACCTTCTTAGTAGTCTTAATTGTTTCTTATTATTTCATCTACCAAAAATTACTAGAAGCTATATTCGTGATTGTGTTCATGTTGTAAGGGTAAAGATGATTGGGTAGATGGGTGAGACTTAGATGTGGAGTGAGGTAGCCTAATTTGTGTGTATGGGTTTATTGTGTATGGCCGATTTGGTTTCACTCCAAGCCCCTATAGCACAATCATTTTTTCTCAAGAAAACGGAACAAGGTTACATTTTTCTCTTCTTGTATGTTGATGATATGATCATGATAGGTGATGATGTACAAGGTATTTCTAAGCTCAAAGCCTTTCTTAATCAAGAATTCGAAATGAAGGATTTGGGTTCTCTTAGCTACTTTTTGGGTCTTTTAACTATCATCTGATTCAACTGGTTATTATTTATCTCAAGCTAAGTATGCTTATAATCTTCTTACTCGAGCTGTTTTGACAAATAACAAGGTTGTCTTTACTCCTTTTGAGGCCAATGTCAATTTCACTTCTATTGATGATCAACCTTTTAGTGATCTTACACTTTATCGTTAGTTTGTTGGGAGCTTGGTTTATCTCACTGTGACTCGTCATGATCTTGCTAATGCTGTTCATATTGTTAGTCAGTTTATGTCTGCAATTCGTACCACTCATTTTGTTGTTGTTCTTCGCATCTTTCTGAATGTCAAATGTACTTTGTTTCATAGTTTGCATTTTCCCTCAAAGTCTTCTCTTGAATTATATGTTTATTCTGATGTTGATTGGGCTGTGGATCATATTGATTGATGTCCTACCACTGGTTTCTGTTTCTTCTTGGGTGACTCACTTATTTCTCGGCACATCAAGAAACAAACTCTTACTTTTAGATCTAGTACAGAGTCAAAATATTGAGAAATAGTTGACACTGTTGTGAACTTATCTGGCTTCCTTGGTTACTTTAGGATATGGGTGTTACACATCTATTGCCACTATTATTTATTGTGATAATCGTGGTGGGATGGTTATTGCTCATAATTGTATTTTTCATGAACGGACCAAATTGATCAACATATCGAATGTGGTACCATTCGCATTGTTTCTGTTTGGAATGTTGATATCTTTACTAAGGCTCAATTACCTGACCATTTTCATGAGTTAGTTGGCAAACTCAAGTTGGCATGTACTTTACCACCTTGAGTTTGAAGGGAGGTGTTAGAATATATATTGGGTTGCTTGTCTAATTAGGTTTTAATTACTTGTCTAATTTATACTTGCCATATACGACTCTGCCATATACGACTCTTTGTATCACTGTATATATTGCAGTATATTTGTAAATTAATACATATTTAGTACAATTCTTGTTTTTCAAAACCTTATTTCTCTTAGTTTTCTTTTAATTATGATAAAAGAAAAAGTGATATTTTCAAATTATATTAATAATGCTTAAATAGTTGAAAAAAGTGCTAATGATTACAATGATGAAAAATAAAAAATATTTTTCGATACACAGCTTAAAATCGTTTATAATTATAAGGTTGTGATTATTTATTTCTTTATTATGATGATGGCAACTTGAAATTAATGAACAAAATACAAAAAAAAAATAGCAATATTTTGTGTCATGTACGTTGGCCCATCTGCTCCCACATTTGCTCAATTATTGTTCGGTATTGCATTGTTTTTCGAATCTTATCTTGTCTAATAACTAAGTCACTTGAGTGGAATTTCAAAAATGTTTACCTTTATCATAGTGCAACCATTGAAAAATCAAATACATGTAGTTGAAGTTTTCTTTTATGACCAACTCTAATGAATGAGATCGGTTATCGTCATCTTCTAATCACTTAAGCTCTTAGATTAAATTTAATATTTTAAAAGGCATATAATTGGAGTTCGTTCGGGGCTTGCTCAGGGGTGGAGTTACCTTGAAAATGTTTCAGATCTTTAAAAAATTATTACTTTTAAGACATAATTTTTGGTTGAGGTATGTATCTCGTCTCAGAGTTTACAATTTTTTTTAATGTTCCGATGTTCGAGACATGCGTCATTAAATGTTTTTTTTGGATAAATACATTTTCTTTTTTAAGATTTAACTTAATGTACGTTACCCCCTCATAGTTTTAGACAAAACACTTACACTATTTGTTTTATTTATGTTTTTGATTTTACAAAACATTTAAGTTATTGCCGTAAAAAATTATGTTAATCAACCGTTTAAAATTAATCAATCAAAGTGACATGTCAGTTTTATATTGGTTTAAACCGAAAATGCATTTCTTGAGTTAACTTCTCTTTTTTTTTTTTTTTGAATAACAGATCATTACGATCGCCTCCACAATTCTTGTCTTAGGACCCTGTGAAGGATGTAAATCGCAGGATGTGCAGCGCAGAGGCAAGACTCGAACTCGAGACCTTACGGGATTATCGCCATCTCGAAAGTCGAACTTACCACTGCACCATATGCCTTGATGGCAGCTAACTTCTCATCTTCATCGTGCTTTTGTCTTAATAGCAGAAACTCAAATAGGAACAAAGATGAAATCGTAGAGACGGAAAGGCTAAACTCAAATAGGAATAGAGACGAAATCGTAAAGACAGCTTTGATATTACTGAACTGGTAGAGGAATCGAAAGAAGATAAGGAACTTTTGAATAACGGCAACGAAGCAGATGACTCACAGCTGCCAACGGAAACGCCAGGCACCACCATCACATGCTTTAGTTCATTCATTGTATCATGCTTTACCTAAAACGAAACTTTTTAAATAAAAAAAATACAGTATTAAAGCAGATTCAAGAAAGACCCAAACAAACACAACCACATGACCCACCACGGCCAACGGAAACGCCAGGCACCACCATCACCTTATTCTCCTGTTCCAAACCCACGCCAGCACACCTAGATCCTCCCTCACCCAACTTCTTGATTATATCCCTTAGCAACTAGTATAGCCTTGTTTCTAGTTACTATTCCATTTTCATCCATCTTATTTCTATAGACCCATTTTGTTCCAATAATAGAATGATTTTTAGGTCTTGGAACTAGATTCCAAACCTTATTTCTCTCAAATTGATTTATCTCTTCTTGCATTGCAATAATCCAATTATTGTCCTTTTCAACTTCTATAAAAGTCTTAGGTTCTACTTGAGACAATTAAGCTACATAATTGCAAATATTTCTAATAGAAGAGCGAGTTCTTACCCCTTGTGAAGGATCACCAATTACTTGATCAATTGGATGATAGTTCACGTACCTCCAATCTTTAGGAAAACCATCATCTTGTTGGCTTGAAGATGGTTGGTCCAAGTTAAGAGTTTCCATCTCTTCATATGCTTGAGTTGGATTCTCCTTTGGGTCAACAATGGGAGTAGGAGTTTCCGTTCTTGGAATAAAATCTGCATCATCATTAAGGGAAACTTCTCTACTACTAATTGGGTTAGACTCATCAAGAGTTACATGCACATATTCTTCTACCACTAGAGTTCTCTTATTGAAAACTCTATAAGCCTTACTCGATGTAGAATATCCTAAAAATATCCCTTCATCGGTCTTAAAATCAAATTTACCCAAGTTAGTTTTATTGTTATTTAGGATGAAGCATTTGCAACCAAATGTATGAAAATATGAGATATTAGGCTTTCTACCTTTCCATAGTTCATATGGAGCTAGAATCTTCTGCACCTAGTGTACATGAGAGACTATCAGACTCTAGGCAGTCTTCTTTCTCTGGATGAGGTCCCCCAACAGCAGAATCTTTCATGCTCGACATTGTTACTGTAGCACTCTTATCTTTAAAGTGTTGCATCACATAATCGATGTCTCTCTGGTCCTGAGCAGAAAATGAAACCTTCCTGCTTTGTTTCTTTTTCCCCATTGCAGAATCTTAGTAGCAAGACAAGAAAGGAAGAAGAGAATGGCGGCAGACATGGACAAGCAGCAAGAAGCAAATCGCCTGGCTTGAGAGTTTCTCTCTCTTACTTAACCTTTTCTTCCACATTTTATTTACTCTGCCTGAAAAAGAGAGAAAAAAAAGTTTTTTATGGCAAGAACAAAAGAATACATTGGATTAAAAATGGAAAGTATTTTATGCAATTTTCAGAAGCTCATATAAATGTTAAATATTTCAATCAATTTTGTTTTTTTGCAGAGTTTACCATTGATGGAAGAATGGAAGATCTAGGGAAACAAATGGTTAAACATTGTGCAGGTTTACCTTTAGCCATCACAGTGCTCGGAGGACTCGTGCTGAAAAAATAAAGTAAATCAGTGGCAAAACATGCACGATAACATCAAATCATACATAACTAGAGGCAATGGCCATGGAGAAAATCACCCAGAGGTTCCTTATGTGTTTTCTTTAAGCTACGATGATTTGCCATTCCAACTAAAGCAGTGCTTTCTTTACTTGGGCCACTTTCCAGAGGATTATGAGATCCGTGCAGAAAAATTGATTAGATTTTGGATTGCAGAAGGAATGATTACATTGGAGCAGCACAAAACTGAGGATGTCGGGGATGTTGCAGAAGGATACCTTGAGGAGCTGATAGAGAGGAGCATGGTTTTAGATGGAGAAAGAGACATTGGAAGTTCGAAAGTCAAAACATGTCACATGCATGATCTCATGAAAGATTTCTGCTTATTAAAAGCAGAAGAGGAAAGTTTTCTAAAAGTTATTAATCTTCAGCCTCAAGATGAAAATAATGATGTCTTGTCTCCTTCATCTTCGATGAATGGTAAATTTCGCAGGCACGCTGTACATTTGAAAGGTAATACTTTTAGTCAAAAGCACATTAAAGGTCATCATCACCTTAGGTCTCTCATATACTTCTCGACAGAAAATTGGGAATTACCGGAACCGACCTTAAAGAATTTGAAAATGCTTAGAGTCTTAGATCTTGAAAGTGTTCGTATTAAAGGAGGGAAGCTTCCCAGAGATATTGGAGAACTCATCCACTTGAGATTCCTTAGTTTACGAAATGCTAAAGGGGTATATGATGAGGTGTTTGAGTTGTCATCATCTCTAGGGAATTTAAGGTTGTTGCAGACTTTAGATTTAAGTATTGTTTATTTAAGGGTGCATGTACCAAATGTGATATGGAAGATGGAAAGGTTGAGGTATCTATATCTTCCTCCTTTATGTGATGATAAAACAAAGTTGCAATTGGGTACTTTGACAAACTTATGGACACTTAAGAATTTTAATTTGGAGCATTGCAATGTAAGAGATCTTCTGAATATGAAAAGTCTTAGAGAATTAGAGATACTACTCTCTTGTAAAATCATTGATGCATCTCTAAGCGTTGCATTAAATCATCTGCAAATCTTCGGATTATCATCGCTTACGTCCTTACCACCGGTTGGCGTAAGTCCATTGTTATCGGGATTTGTTAATCTCTCAAGATTGGAAATAGAACTGCACATGGAGAAGTTACCTGAATTCCCTCGTCACATCACCCACATAACCTTATGTCGTTGTCTACTTGAGGAAGACCCAATGCCAACACTAGAGAAGCTGCCTGACTTAAGGATCCTCCGCTTGTTTCAGGGTGCATTTATTGGGAGGGAAATGGTTTGCTCTAGACAAGGTTTTTCTAGACTACTCTCTCTACACCTTGATGGCCTGCGCAGTTTAGAGGAGTGGAGGATAGATGAAGGAGCCATGTCCGATCTTTGTTAACTGGAAATTAGACTCTGCGAGAATTTGAAGAGACTTCCAGATAATTTGAGGTCCATCACAACCCTGCAAGAATTGGAGATCCGGTGGATGCCATATACATTTCAAGAGAAGTTGGTCCAAGGAGGAGAAGATTTCTACAAAGTCCAACACATACCTTCCGTCTTATTTAAGTAATGTGATGAAGAATGGGAATCATGAATAGGTAAGCATACTCTCCTTGCTTCCTTAAGTCATCATTCATTTTCTAGTCCTCTATACGGTTCTTTTAAAAAAAATTAACTTTTTTATGTTCGTATATAGAACTTGAAATTGGAACCATCTCAAACCTTTTCATACCTTCAATTTATCAGTATTTCTTTCTTTCAATCGATCAACACCTCTTTGCTCCTCTGCTTTTCCTACTTGTTCTAATTGGCAAGCTTTAGTCTATTACATGAATAATACTTGAAACTGTTGTCTTTTATTTTTGTCCTAGGAGAAGTAGACAATGAAAAGGTTTCCGTGGAGTTTTGATTAATCAAAAAGTTATAATTGATTTTTTTTTTGCTTATTCTTTTACCTCTACTAGTTCTAGTTTTACAAACCCAAATCTTTCTTCATTGTGGAACAGAGAAAAGCATGTTCAGTTGACTAATATGTTTTCTTTTTCTTTACAGGTGAAGTCATCCATCATGAAATAAAGGACTCCCTTTTGTTTCAGTGAGATCAGACCAAGGTTTTACATTGCTTAGGAACTTCTCTATATTTGTAATTTTGATTGTAAGATGAAGTACTTCATGAAAAATCAATTACATGAAGTGAAGTATGATGAGAGCTTTGGGATTGGGATATGGCCTGATGGTGGCCTTAAAAGAAAAAGATAACATATCTGGTACCAGTGTCTTTTACGGAAAGGGCAATTGTCGTTTTATTGAATTACTTACGTAAAAATAGAGAAAAGATCTCAAATTCGGTGGGAATGACGAGTTCCCACTTAGAACAAGGAAAAACTGAAAAAGGTAAATACACAAGGACGCATATGTCAACTTCATTTTCTATTCACTTGAATCGATTCATGTTTGAATATTACAGTATTCAGATTTGATTCGATTTAAAATTAATAAATTAAAATTTAGTTAGAGTTTGATAACAAATAAATTTATTTTAGTTTAAATTTGAATTCGAGTTTGAATTTTACATTGTTTATTCGAATTCGAATTTAAACTTTAATTTTAATTAAAAAATATTAATATTATGTTAATATAAATATTGATTCAAACTCGGATTGGGTCGAGTTTGATAATACTCTATTAAACTGTTTGAGAATACTTTGAACCAAATATTAAAATAAATAAACTTTGATTGATAAGATAATCGATCTTAATTATCATAGATTTATAAAAAATATATATATAATATCATGGGCCTACAGTCTCACTAACCTCTTAATATCATAACTAAAAAAAATCTCTTCATGGCATATGGTAGAAGAAAAGACAGTTCCATCTTTGATTTATTCAGTCTAAATCCTCTGCCGTATCCAGTTCTGTTAATCTTTGCAGTGATATCAATCTTTCTATGCATATCATGGTACTTCAGGTATGAACAAGCATATGGTAGAAGAACAGAGAGTTCCATCTTTGATTCATTCAGTCTAAATCCTCTGCCATATCCAGTTCTGTTAATCTTTGCAGTTATATCAATCATTCTAGGCACATCATGGTACTTCAGGTATGAAGAAGCTGTTGAAACTGCTGGGAAACGAATGAGTTGGGTATTTTTGGCCATACCAGTTCTGTTAATGGTCATAGTTTGTTACCGACACCGACAGACCCACCACCTCCCGTCCGAGGGGAGCTCTCCGTGGGGTGTGGCTGCCTTGATTGTGTTACTGCTAATTTTGGTGCAATATCAGTCAGTTTTTCTCGACAGCTGGTTTGGGTGATATACCATTTTATTATTATATATTTGGAGGTTATGTTCAAGTTGCTTTGATCAGTTGAGTGGAAATTGTACTTTTCTTTAATCTCTCAAATAATGATAATCCTTCGAACTTAATTTTAATTTATTTTTTTGTATTACCTTAATCAAACCTTGACTAATGCTTTAAGCCTTGAAATTCTTTTCCGTAATTTTCAAGCTTCTGATGTGCTTTTTTTAAATTTACAAATTTATCCAAATTTTTATCGAGTTATTTAAGTTCATTCAAAGTTCGGCTCAAGTATGAAAATAAAGTTTGTTTAGTTTATCAAACCGAATTCAAATATTTTAAAGTTTAATTTGAAAAGCGTTCGAACAGTTTGATAAGATATTATCGAATCCAAATCTGAAATTTAAGCTCAAATATTTTCTGATATGTTTATTTCTTTATATCAATAGGTACACGTATTTTTTTTTTCCCTCTATCAAAATATAGAGTAAGATAGAGCTTCACACACGCGTGAGAAGAGATGTTTTGGAAAATTCTCTACGACATTAAGTAGCCATCCAATAATGGTGTTGAAATATGAGCAAAAACTTAGCAGCCGCAACAGTTGGAATTTCTTAAAACTAACTATTATGAATTCGAGATCACTGAAACTTTTCCATTAAATGTTGGGTTGAAATTTATCCAGTGTTTTATCGTATTATTCAAGTTCGTTCAAAGCTTAGTTTAAGTATAAAAATTAAATTCGATTAGTTTATCCAATCGAGTTTGAATATCTTAAAAATTAAGCTCGATTAGCTTATCAAGTTGAGATCGAATACCTTAAAGTTTGGTTCAAAAAGTTTTCGAACTGTTCGATAAGGCATTATCGAGTTCAAATAAATAATCCAAAGCTCAGGTTTGAGATCGAGTTGAAGCTTGGATTCAAATAGACTTATTTGTTTTCGAGTTCGAATTATCATAAAATTTATTGAGTTTGAATTCAAATCTAATTTTTAAACTCAATTCAAACTTAAATTCGAACTAAAATACTTTAATATTTAGAGTTGATTTGATTCGATTCGAATTTACCCTAATTAGATGAAATAAATGATAATAAAAATAAAGTTTAGTCTAATATCATTAGGAAGCTCCTTAATTTAATCAGCTCAAATGCATTCAAAATTTTCAAACTAGACAAAACAAATGATGATGATGCATAAAGTGTCCAAAGATATTTTAATTTACACAAAAATATCTTTTTAAATTGAAGGATGAGACAGTACCCCAACAACACTAATTTAAAGTGGCGCTATCTGAAATCTGAATGGCAATAAACGACAATTCTTTGAAAACTTTAAAATTGGGCTCATGATATTTATGAAGTCTCAATAATATTCCGGGTGTCGATGATCTGTTTGTCATTGGAACGTCAGTTTGTAAATTTCACGTGTAACACTTTTCAATTTTGTTATTTAAATTTAAGGTTTTGATTTTGATTTGTTTTAATATATTATTTTAGATTTGATATATATTTTTTATGAAATTATTTAATTGGATGTAACCAGTTTTTAATTAATGAACAACAGCAAAAATTCTCAAATAATCACTTTAAAATTATTTAAAAAACACATAAAAAATTAACGTTGTAATAGTTTAATAAAAAAAATCATGTTTCGGTTCAAACGATTAAAATGATCAAAACAAATCAAAATAGACTAAATGTTTCATTTCAATTTAATACGTGTTGAAATTAAAACGTTTTGATAATTTTAATCGAAACAAAACAAAATTTATAATTGATTTTAAGGGTGATGATTAATACAAAACAAAATTTATAATTGATTTTAAGGGTGATGATTAATACAAAACAAAATTTATGGCAATGCTCGTATTATAGGAGTTGTATTTAAGTGTGACAATTAATAATGGTTATTAATTGTCAAAAAGATTTTGGCAATTATCAAAACCTATTACGAGTAAATTCCCTGGTGGTCCAAATGTTATTCATGCCGTGACCCAATCAAAATCACCAATTTTGAGTCCAAAAATTGGTGCTAATTTTAATTTTTCATTTTATGGAGCTGTATGATATTGAGACATGTTTTAAAAGGAATCATTTTCCTCAATTAAAGGTGATTTTCTTTCCATTTTGTTATAAAAATGATAATTCGGATCGAACTCAAAACATACATGAATTTTGATGAATTATACATTTAAATATAAAGTTTTAACAATTGGATTATAATCAGTGTTTTTAAGAACATTTTTAGAACTTGTTTGGGGTGTACCCAAAGACAGAGTAAAGAAAAAACGCTTCGAAATGCTTGAAGTTAGGCGTTTCTTTCTTTGAGAGTTTGTTTTTTTAATTGGGGCGTACGCTTGGGACGCGAGAAAAGTTTTCTTAAAAAATTTAAAATTTAAAAGAAAAAAAATGTAAGTTAAAAGCTCAAACCCATGACCTAAAGTTATAGGTTTTAACCACAAAGCTAGTATTCTTGTTATCTTATCATTATATTTCATAAATATATATTACATGTTATCAAGCTTATTAGTAATTACAAACTATTTAATTAATCACTTACAAGTTACAAAAATATAAGTTATACTCCATATAATTTATATATAAATATATATTAATATTTATAAAATTATAATTACCACGCTATAGAGAGTTAGTAAAAGTATTAAACTTTGATAAAAAATAACTAATTTAAATTTAATTGAAATTCTTTTATTCTGATTAATTTATTAATACTCTTCGTCCCATAATTTTTGTCATGTTTACTATTTAGTTAATTAAATGAATAATTTTTTTCTATTGTTAAATCATTAAGAAATTTTAAATTTTTTTTTTCATATATACATAAATAGAGTTTAAATTTTTCTAATTTTTTATATATATTTTTAAAATAACATATATATATAAAATAATTAAAGTCAAACTTAAGTTAAAAAAGTGATAAGTGACTAAAATTATGGGACAAAAAGAATATTATTTTATAAAAATTTTAAAACACTTCAACATATTTAAAAGACTTATATCCCAACACCTTGAAACTTATGCCTCAAGATAAAACGTTTCATCTAATGTCTTCAGCTTTAAAAACACTAATGACAACCTGACTTTTGAAATATTTCTTAAACACTTGTACATCGATCTACTCCAAATGTAAATGAATGATAAAAAAGAATTTTGAAGTACTTTTAAATTAATTTTTGTCTGAATATGATGCCTTTATTATTTCGAACATTACATATTTATATGGAATGAGAAAAAATCGATAAAAAAAATAAACTAATACAAAGAGACTGCAATAAATAACTGCAGCAACATGTTACCAATCACTTTATTATGCCCACTAACGTGCCGTGAACTGGATGGCAAAACCATTGTGTGAACAATAACTTACAAGAAACCGTGACCATTTAGCTAAACTCACAAGGTCACAACCACAATTAATGATGGCTTTTTATTTATTTATTATTGAACAATTAAAAATGACTTCTAAATTTAGGGCTCATGGAATGTTATTTTGTAAATTGAAATTGTGTGCTTTACATGTAACACAGACAAAAAAATAAATTGTAAGATGTTTTTAGAAAACTGCTATTTGGAGTCTGATAGATCTATTTCGGAATAAGTAATCTTACGAAAACAATAAAACAACTACTCAAATAAAAAACATAGAAAAGAACAAGAAATCGGTGGAGGAGTTATGTTTTTGAGAGAATTCTCTTATACTTAAAAAAGTGTCTTAAAGTAAGATGATGAAAAAATTAAAAAAAAATGAACGTACTTAATAATTTTCGTAAAACCATAACAATTAATGTTTACGATCCAATGATTCGATTTGTTGAAAAAAGCCTTTCAAAGACACACATCTTTCTTTATTTGATGTCTATCTTTCAAAACGTCGCTTAAACAGTTACTTAAATATGTATATATATATATAAATTAAATATTTAAATAAAATAATATATGTAACTCAACTGACTCAAACTCTTTGTTTTTATATTTTTCTCTTGCTATGAGTTAACCTTCTACTCTCTATATCTCTATTATCTTTGTTTTATCACATAAAAGAGCCGACCGTGCGTAGAGAAGTTATTGGATAAAATGCGTTAAGAATGCAAAAACACAAAAAAAAAAAAAAAAAATTCTACAACGAGAGTTATTGAAACTATCTCTTTCTGTCAAAATATCTAAGTCATGAATCATTGAGATGCAATAAAAAACGTAATTTGCTTTTATTTTAGAAACCAAATCATGCAAATATAATTTTTTTACTTTCAATAAACAAACTTTTTTTCTTTCCAAATGATGATTTCATTGGACCCTATGTACCATAATCAATTAACAAAAGAAAAGAACATAAAAAAATAATTGCGCTCATTGTTATAGAAGCGACATTCTATCACCTCGCTGAAAAAAAAAACATGAGATGTTTGAATTGCATATATGGAAGAGGTGGTTTCCTATTTTCAGTTCGGGCAGCTCCTGTAGATAACAACTAAGAATACCAATCCCTTAAGCCTTCATATATTCACCCGTAATTCTACTAAACGTTATTCTCCGATGCGATTTGATCTGAAAATCTACTCTAATCTGAAATATTTTGAAGGGAAAAAAATTAAGATTTAGTTCACGAAATAGAGGATTAAGCCGATATATAAAGGCGGGGGAAGACAAACTTCACAGCCGATTTTGTATTATTCATCTTTGATATGTTAGAGTTCGTGTATATATCATGGATCCAGATCTATAGACCTCATGAAGATCACGGGTCCCATTCTATACATGTTTTGGGTCTAAAACTTTTTGCTTGACAATTTATGTTTGAACCCATGAATAGCCATGGTTTTATAGCAAAGCGAAAATCCTAAATAAAACATTTTAAATTGCTTATAAATACTCTCTTTCATAGACGTAAGCCTAACCAACTGAACCACGTAAATCTTATGTTTTTTATTTTTGTGCAAATGTTTTTATCAGTGTTATGTTATTTCTTCCATCCATAAAGAAATTGTTGGCACCATGAGATTTGACTCCATAGAACCTCACCATACCTACTAAGACTTGAACCAAAATTAGTATTGTGGTGTTTTGCTTGAGAATTAATTTTGATGTACATGCTTTGAGACTAATTAAAACCACTATGCCAACAATGGATTAAACTGAACAATATACCGACTCCATATTAAGCTAGAAAAGATATTTAAGAATTCATTTGGAAATTAGCTAGAGAAGGAGTTTCAAGAAAAGAATTTGTTCTTTAATTTCTTTTATAAAGAAGAAAAGAACTAGTTCTGTCAGCACATAAGTATTTGATAATTCTTTTTGTTGGTTCTTTGTCCTCTCATTCTTTATTTGAACCACAGGCATTGGATAATTCATGTTTGGCTTTCTTCATGATCACTTGTCATGGGAATCACTTCAGAGATCTTACACAAGTAATTAGACCTCAACTGTAGTGTTGCGATTAAATCAAACCTTTATAAATAGTAGGCAAATTAACAATCATTAGTACACGCGAACACTTTACTGAAAAACAATTGTCAACATAACTTCTCTGTCTTACGGTAAGCTAAAATGGCTGGCTCTGTTGTCTCCTCTGTTGCGCAAAGCATTAGTAATTTGCTCATAGAAGAAGGGAAATTCCTGCATGGGGTGAGCGATAAAGTTCGAGAGATTCAAACAGAGCTCAACTGGATGCAGGGCTTCTAGAAAGATGCAGATGCAAGACGAAACGAAAATGAAAGAATACGCAATTGGGTGGCCGAAGTAAGAGATGCTGCTTACGATGCAGAGGACGTCATTCAGACCTTTTCCCATGAAGAAGCGTCCAGGAGGAGACCAGGTATGATGAATGTCCTCAAAAGATTTGTTTGCATTCTTAGTGAAGGGAAAGCACTCCACATGGTTGGGTCAGAGATTGAGGCCATTAACACCAGGATCTCTGATCTGACCAGAAGATTGCAAACTTATGGCTTAAAAGAGTTGAGGGATACAGAAGGCTCAAGTTCTTCACAACGAGAGCAAAGACAATCTTTTCCTCATATCGTTGAACATAATGTTGTTGGTTTGGAAGATAATATTAAAGAATTTGTCACCGCTTTGCTATCTGAAAGAAAACAATTTCGAGTTGTTTCGATATGTGGCATGGGTGGTCTGGGGAAGACCACGCTTGCCAAGAAAATCTATCATCATACCCAAGTTAGGTGTCATTTTAATCAATTCGCTTGGTCCTATATTTCTCAACAATGTCAAAGAAGAGACGTGTGGGAGGCAATTCTTTCGGGGCTCACTAAAGGTGACAGGGACAGACTTAAAAAGTTGAGGGATGAAGAATTGGCGGAGGAGTTACATCAATTCTTGCAAAACAACAAATGTCTGGTCGTACTTGATGATATCTGGAGCATTCAAGCTTGGAATAGTCTAAAGGCTGCCTTCCCGGACGTAACAGGTAGCATAATATTGCTTACATCTCGCAAAAAAGATGTAGCTCTCTATGCAGATTCAAAAGGATTTCTTCATGAACCACAATGCTTAAAAGATGAAGAGAGCTGGGAATTGTTTCAGAAGATAGCCTTTTCTAGAAAAGATCATTTGTTTCTCTTTTCAAATAGTTCGTGATAATAGTTCAAGATATTCACCATGTTTGTTTTAGTCACTTACTGATTATCCTCTTTGGTTAAATGATTAGTTTCTTTGCTCTTCCATCTTTTGATGCGCAATTGGGAAATTTTTTAGTTTTTGCAAAGTGAACTAGAATTTTTATTTTTTTATTTTTTTATAAATAAGAACTAGAAAGATTGATTAAAAAAAGAATGATTCCAAAAGACAAGTTTTCCATTTAGTGAGGAGAAATAGGGAAGGTTGAACTAGAATATTAGTTTTCTGCAATTTCTCTTGCAGTTTAATCAACTTAGAAATTTGGATATGCAGACTAGTTGTGTGCTAATTTGACCTGATTCATGTGGACAGAGTTTTCAAATTTTTTGGAATTAAGTTAATTTCTTATTTTCTTCTTAAACAAATGCACATTTTATTTACTCTCCTTGAAAAACGAGAAAGGAAAAAAGTTTTATATAGCAAGAACAAAAGAATACATTGGATTACAAATAGAAAGTATTTTATGCATATAAATGTTAAATATTTCATTCAATTTTTGTTCTTTTGCAGAGTTTACCATTGATGGAAGAATGGAAGATCTAGGGAAGCAAATGGTTAAACATTGTGCAGGTTTACCTTTAGCCATCACAGTGCTCGGAGGACTCTTGCGCCGAAAAAATAAAGTAAATCAATGGCAAAACATGCACGATAACATCAAATCATACATTACTAGAGGCAATGGCCATGAAGAAAATCATTCAGACGTTTTTGATATGTTTTCTTTAAGCTACGATGATTTGCCACTCCAACTAAAGCACTGCTTTCTTTACTTGGGCCACTTTCCAGAGGATTATGAGATCCCTACAGAAAAATTGATTAGATTTTGGATTGCAGAAGGAATGATTACATTGGAGCAGCACAAAACTGAGGATGTGGAAGATGTTGCAGAAGGCTACCTTGAGGAGCTGATAGAGAGGAGCATGGTTTTAGATGGAGAAAGAGATATTGGAAGTTCGAAAGTGATAACATGTCGCATGCATGATCTCATGAAAGATCTCTGTTTATTAAAAGCAGAAGAGGAAAGTTTTCTAAAAGTTATTAATCTTCAGCCTCAAGATGAAAATAATGATGTCATGTCTCCTTCGTCTTCGATGAATGGTAAATTTCGCAGGCTTGCTGTACATTTGAAAGGTAATACTTTTAGTCAAAAGCACATTAAAGGTCATCATCACCTTAGGTCTCTCATATACTTTTCGACAGATAACTGGGAATTACTGGAACCAACCTTAAAGAATTTGAAAGTTCTTAGAGTCTTAGATCTTGAAAGTGTTCATATTAAAGGAGGGAAGTTGCCCAGAAATATTGGAGAACTCATCCACTTGAGATACCTTAGTTTACGAGATGCTAGAGGGGTATATGGTGAGCTGTTTGAGTTGCCATCATCTCTAGGGAATTTAAGATTTTTGCAGACTTTAGATTTATTTGTTGGTAGTGTAACGGTGCATGTACCAAATGTGATATGAAAGATGGAAAGGTTGAGGTATAAAACAAAGTTGCAATTGGGTACTTTGACAAAATTATGAACACTCAGGAATTTTAATTTGGAGCATTGCAATGTAAGTTATCTTCTGAATATGAAAAGTCTTAGAGACTTAGATATACGACTCCCTTGTAAAAGCATAGGTAGTTTTACGAAAATCACTGATGCATTAAATCATCTGCAAAACTTGACATTATCATCATATATGGACTCAAATACGCCATTACCACCAGTTGGCGTAAGTACACCACCGTTATCGGGATTTGTTAATCTCTCAAGATTGGACTTAGATCTGCACATGGAGAAGTTACCAGAACTCCCTCCTCACATCACCGCCATAACTTTATGGAGTTGTCGACTTGAGGAAGACCCAATGCCAACACTAGAGAAGCTACCTGACTTAAGGATCCTTCGCTTGATTTGGAAGGCATTTATTGGGAGGGAAATGGTTTGCTCTAGACAAGGTTTTTCTAGACTCCACTCTCTGCTCCTTCATGGCCTGTACAATTTAGAGGATTGGAGGATAGATGAAGGAGCCATGCCCAATCTTTGTAAACTGGAAATTATAAGCTGTCAGAAATTGAAGAGACTTCCAGATAGTTTGAGGTTCATCACAACCCTGCAAGAATTGACGATCATGCTTATGCCAAAGATGTTTAAAGATAAGTTGGTCCAAGGAGGAGAAGATTTCTACAAAGTCCATCACATACCTTCCGTCTTATTTATAGATTGTGATTAAGAATGGGAATCATGAATAGATAAGCATACTCTCCTTGCTTCCTTAAGTCATCATTCATTTTCTAGTCCTCTGTACGGTTCTTTTAAAAAAAAATTAACTTTTTTATGTTCGTATATAGAACTTGAAATTGCAACCATCTCAAACCTTTTCATACCTTCAATTTATCAGTATTTCTTTCCTTCAATCGATCAACACCTCTTTGCTCCTCTGATTTTCCTACTTATTCTAATTTTTTTCATCTGTTCTTAACTTTTTTTAATGAAAATTTGTCCTTAATGAATCATTATGTGTTATGCCATTCTGCTTTAATGAATTTATAATTGGCAAGCTTTGGTCTATTACATGAATAATACTTGAAACTGTTGTCTTTTATTTTTGTCCTAGGAGAAGTAGACAATGAAAAGGTTTCCGTGGAGTTTTGATTGATTGTGATACATCAATAAAGGTAAGAAAAAAAAATTATAATTGATTTTTTTTTTGCTTATTCTTTCACCTCTACTAGTTCTAGTTTTACAAACCCAAATCTTTCTTCATTGTAGAACAGAGAAAAGCATGTTCAGTTGATTAATATGTTTTCTTTTTCTTTACAGGTGAAGTCATCCATCATGAAATAAAGGACTCCCTTTTGTTTCAGTGAGATGAGACCAAGGTTTTACTTTGCTTAGGAACTTCTCTATATTTGTAATTTTGATTGTAAGATGAAGTGCTTGAAGTGATTGCGGTAACATAATGTTGAATTATTTACCTTTTTTTTTTTTTTTTTGTAATTTGTTGAATATTTGTCTGTGGGTCGTGTTGTACCAATTTGTTGTGTGGTTTGCAATCTCTGGCGTATTGTATGCTTTGAAAACCTCATGTATATGTGAATTTTCTGTTTCGCGACTATAATTTGTTTGTGCATTTTGTTTAATAAATCCACAACATCATCAGGTAGTTTTTTAAAATACACAAAAGTAGCGGTATCAATTTCACTCCCTTTCTTGGCCAGGCCGTCAGCAAGGGAGTTAGTTTGTCTGTAACAGTGCTCAAGTTTGTGTTGTTTGAATGACTTCAGCAAGTACCAAGGTCTTTAGCCATAATCAGCCATGGTCTTTAACAAACTTCTTGAACTAACTTCTCTTCTCTTCTCTTCTCTTCTCTTCATAGTCCTTTTGTCTTTACTCAGCAAAATCCAGTAGAGAGTCAAAATATTGAGAAATAGTTGACACTGTTGTGAACTTATCTAGCTTCGTTGGTTACTTTAGGATATGGGTGTTACACATCTATTATCACTGTTATTTATTGCGATAATCGTAGTGTCATGGTTATTGCTCATAATGATATTTTTCATGAACAGACCAAATTGATTGAGAATGATTGTCATTTTGTTCATTAACATATCGATTGTGGTACCATTCGCTTTGTTTATGTTCGGAATGTTGATATCTTTACTAAGGCTCAATTACCTGACCGTTTTCATGAGTTAATTGACAAACTCAAGTTGGCATGAATATGTATTAGGTTGCTTGTCTAATTAGGTTTTAATTACTTGCTTAATTTATACTTACCATATATGATTCTTTGTATCACTATATATCACTATATATACTACAGTATATTTGTAAATCAATACATAATTATTACGATTCTTGTTTTTCAAAACTTTATTTTTCTTAGTTTTCTTTCAATTATAATAAAAGAAAAAAGTGAAAATTTCAAATTATATTAATAATATTTAAATAGTAAAAGGCCGAATTTTTTATAATAAAAAAAAGAAAAAGGCTAGAGTTAATGATAGATAGACTTAACTGGTTTATCTTTTTTAAAAACTATTTTTTTCATCAAATTGATATTTAATTTATAATTTGTTCCGATATTAATAGAATGTCACGCTCTTAACTGTTCACCACAAAATGTTAAAAATATCTTCAATAAACTAATTTAAAAATCTAAAAGAATATGAAAAATAAAAAAGTTTTAAAAAAAACTTCTTTATCTTTTTCAATTTTTTTTTAACTTAAACCCACGTCTTCATTAAAAAATATTAGTAAATCCAAAACATATCTTGAAATTATTAATTTCGTTTTTTATTATTTTTATGAGTTTTCTTAATTTTAAAATGTTTTTAAAATTTCTAATCATTTAAATGATAAATAATTAACGTATCAACATCCTACCACCGAACAAACCACAAACCAAAAAAAAAAAACTATTATTATACTTTGTACTATGAAGCTAGGGTGCTAATGACTTTGTTTGGTTATTATTTAAATTAATTTTAATTTTTAATTTATTTTTTAAAATTTACAAAAAGTTTAGTTAAATTAAATCTATTTTTATTAAATATTAATTATAATGTTAATTAATAAATAATTTCATTTTCTTTTAATATTTTTTAATAAAAAAACTCAATTTGAAATTGAGAAAACAAACATGTCATCAATATCGAATCCGTGACCGCTGACTAATTTTGTTTAATGGAAATAAACAATCAATTAAATCAATTTGGAAAAGCACTCACATCAGACAGCAAATCTATGCTTTTGACAGGGGTAGCAATTTCTTCACAAAAAAGAAGAATGAGCAATAAAAAAAAATTGAATTATAAATGATCAAAGATGGTGAGGGGCTCTGTAGGTTTGATGGAAAAGTGAAAAAATGAAAAGATGAGGAGAGAAACTTTATGACGACAAATTGTTTACTTTTTGACTAGTTGCATTTCTTCTTTCTTCTTTCTTCTTTCAATACAATTACCAGCTGATCAAGCCTTCTGCTTTTTCGTACTACAACATATCAAAATATCAGTAGTTCTGTTGTTTGAAGTGTCATTCACTTTTCTCTTCCTCTTGCGCAATTAGTTTACAGAAATCCCTATGAATTCTTCGCAGTTTGACTCCAGCTTTGCTTTCTGAACAGACTAGAGAGTAATTGGCTTTTATTATTTTTTTTCTTAGTCCGAATCAAGTAAAGTTATTTTGTTTAAGATTGTTTGTTCAACCCAAGTCTTAAAAACTTTGTTCACGTTTAGATACTTTAACTTAATAAAATCGAACACGATTCAAGCTTGACTCAATTATATAAATTAACAGAATTTAAGTTCGTTCATAAATTAAAGCTTGAACCTGTTCAAAATTTTAAATGAGTATAAACAAAAAATTTAGATTCTTAAATCTCTCCAAACAAAAATAATTTCACAAAGTCGTTATCACCCTAGATTTTTCTCTAAACGTTACCCACTCGTAGTTTTTTAAATAAAAAAAACGCTTGCTCTCTGTCTTACTCGCTGAGGAACAAATGAGTTGGGTACTTTTGGCCATACCAGTTCTGTTAATAGTCATAGTTCGTTGGTTGTCATCTATGGAGAATCCAGACAATCTCTTTGCCATGTCGCCATGGGACCGACGCCGACAGACCCACCACCACCCTGTCCGAGGGGAGCTCTCCGTGGGGTGTGGCTGCCTTGATTGTGTTACTGCTAATTTTGGTGCAATATCAGTCAGTTTTTCTTGATAGCTGGTTTGTGTGATATACCATATCATTATTATTTACTAAGATTGATAAATTAATTATTTTTGTCTTTTGGTTGGTTTTGTAAATTGCAATTACAAGTGATATATATACATACATGTATGTATATATATATATAGAATTGGGAATTGGGTTTTCGTTTAATACAATACTGATGTTTTTTTTCCCTTCTAATCAAGAAGGAAATATTTGCCTTAAGTTATACCTGGATGAGTGATTATTAGTACTAAATTCGACACCAATACATTCTGTCCCGGTCAAGAAAAAAATGCTACTGTTTGATTGCTGAGAAAGTTTACAAGGAAAATATAAAGAAGACAGAAATTTAATTGGATGTTATGTTCAAGTTGCTTGATCAGTTGAGTGGAAGTTTTACTTTTCTTTAATCTCTCAAATAATGATAACCCTTCAAACTTAATTTTAATTTTATTATTATTTTTTTTTTTGTTTTACCTTAATCAAACCTTGACTAATGCTTTAAGCTTTGAAATTCTTTTCGGTAATTTACAAGCTTTTGGTGTGCTTCTTTCTTTATATCAAGAGGTACACACACTTTTTTTTTTCCTCTATCAAAATATTGAGTAAGATAGAGCTTCACGCGCGGTTAAGATTTATCCGGGCATTTATCGAATTATTTGAACTTGTTTAAAGTTCGGCTCGAGCATGAAAATTAAACTCGATTAATTTATCGAATCAAATTTGAATATCTTAAAATTTGGTTTGAAAGGTTTTCGAACAGTTTGATAAGGTATTACCGAGTTCGAGCTTGAAAATTAGGCTTGAATAGCTTATCGAGCTGAGATCGAATACCTTAAAGTTCGGTTCAAAAGGCTTTCGAACCGTTCGATAAGGTATTATCGAGCTCGAGCTTGAATCAATATTTATTTAATACTTTTATTTATTGAAATTATAATTCAGCTCGAGCTCAAATAAACAATCTAAAGCTCAAGCTCGAGCTCGAGCTCGGGTTCAAATAGACTTAAATTGAAGGGTGAGAGTCGAGACAGTGCTCCAACAAAACTAATTTAAAGTGGCGCTATCTGAAATCTTTGAAAACTTTAAAAGTGGGCTCATGATTTTTTTTCATGTTTACTATTTAGCCAATTAAATGAATAATTTTTTTTTGTTTTTAAATCATTAAAAAATTTTAATTTTTTTTCATATATATATAAATAGTTTAAAAATTTTAAATTTTTTATATATTTTTAAAATAACACACACACACACACACATATATATATATATATATATATATATATATATATATATATATATAAATTATTAAAGTCAAATTTAAGTAAAAAAAAGTGATAAGTGATTAAAATTATGGCACAGAGGGAGTATTATTTTATAAAAATTTTGAAACACTCCAGCATATTTAAAAGACTTACATCCCAACACCTCGAGGCTTATACCTCGAGACAAAACGTCCCACTTAACGTCTTCACCTTTAAAAACACTGAATACAACCTGAATTTTGAAGTACTTCTAATGGCAAGTTGGTGGAGACAATGGCTGCCAATATTAATGGTGAGCTGCCAAAATTAATTAGAGTGGAGCTGCCAACATTAATGGTGAGCTGCCAATGAAGCCTATAAATACTCCTTTGGCTTTCATTTGTAATACACACCAATAAGAGTTTTCTTGAGAGTTACTACTTAGAGAGAAAAATTTGTTCCTTCTTTGTAAGTAATATTTTCCCGATTTTGTGAGAGAGTTGTTTCTCCTATTACAATAGAGATTAGACAATTGTTATCTCATTGTAATTAGAGAGAAGATATCGTAATCCCTATTTTACAATAGTGAAATCCTCCTACACTTGCTCGTGGTTTTTTTCCCCAAATTTGTTCGGGGGTTTTTCTACGTAAAATATTTGTGTCAATTTTATCTTTATTTTTCTCATTTCACTTTAGTTGTGTGTTAGCTTCGACTTGGTAATTTTTTCTAACAGTGGTATCAAAGCAATTGGTTGAGGGGTGTGAAGCAGATCGTTGTGAACAAAATGTCAACTACGACAAAGTTTGATGTTGAGAAGTTTAACGGGAGTAATTTCTCGTTGTGGAAAATGAAGATTAAGGCAATTTTGAAGAAAGACGATTGTTTAGCAGCAATTGAAGAAAGGCCCGATAGATCACTGACGACAACAAGTGGAACGAGATGGACGGCATCGCAATTGCCGTTCTGCACTTAGCACTAGCCGATGGAGTGTTATCTAGTGTGGTGGAAAAGAAGACTGCGAAGGAGATTTGGGATACTCTAACAAGACTGTACGAGGCCAAGTCACTACACAATAAGATCTTCTTAAATAGGAGACTTTACACTCTTCGAATGGCAGAATCCACGTCGGTGACCGACCACATCAACATTTTGAATACTCTATTTTCACAACTTACATCGATGGGTTACACAATAGAGACATCTGAACGTGCAGAGCTTCTACTAAAAAGTTTACCTGACTCGTATGATCAACTCATCATCAACTTGACGAACAACATCCTCACGGACTATCTAGTCTTCGACGAAATTGCAGATGTTGTTTTGGAAGAAGAAACCAGGCGCAAAAACAAGGAAGACAGATAGGCAGGTTCATAACAAGCGGAAGCTTTGACGATGATGAGAGGAAGATCAACGGAATGTGGCCCCAGTGGGAATCAGAATCATAGTAGATCGAAATCAAGCAGTAAGAAGAATTTCAAGTGCTACAACTGTGGCAAGAAAGGGCATGTCAAGAAGGATTGGTGGTACAAAAAGAATAGTGAAGTCCCTGAGTCATCAAATGCTCAAGGGAATGTGGCAAGTGCCTCAGATGATGGTGAAGTTCTATACAGCGAGTCAACAACGACAGTTGGAGGCAGAAAGCAGTTCGCTGACATCTGGTTACTAGACTCAGGAGCAACATGGCACAAGACATCTCGGAGAAAATGGTTTCACAAATATGAACTAGTCTCAAGAGGTTCTGTACACATGGGTAATTATCATGCTTTGGAGATTGTTGGCATTGGTACTATCAAGATAAAGATGTTTGATGGTATAGTTCGCACTATTCAGGATGTACGACACGTGAAGGGCCTGAGGAATAATCTATTATCTTTGGGGCAAATAGATAGTCTTAGATGCAAGACCCATATCGAAAATGGGATCATGAAGATTGTCAAAGGTGCACTTGTGGTTATGAAGGTAGAAAAGATCGCAACGAATCTATTCATGCTAAAAGGGGAAACACTGAAAAAGCTGATGCGTGTGTCATGTCAATCAACAAGGGAGAAGAGTCGACGATGATGTGGCATCTCAAACTAGGTCATATGTAGGAACGAGGTTTGAAGATTATCTCTAACAAAAATCTGCTTCTAGGGCTCAAATTGGTAAATCTATCTTTCTGTAAGCATTGCGTTACAAGTAAGCAGCATAGATTGAAGTTTAGCAGATCTGATGCTAGGAGTAAATGCATTCTAGACTTGATTCATTATGATGTATGGGAGTCACTAGAAATGTCTCTAGGAGGAGCAAAGTACTTTATGTCTTTCATTGATGATTACTCCATGAGATGTTGGGTGTATCCAATCAAGAAGAAGTCAGATGTATTTCCGGTATTCAAAGACTTCAAAGTGCGGGTGGAACTTGAATATGGGAAAAAGATCAAGTGCTTGAGGATAGATAATGGAAGAGAGTACACAGACGGCGAGTTTCTTACTCTTTGTAAGCGGGAAGGTGTCAAACGACAGTTCACAGTCACAAACACGCCTCAGCAAAATGGAGTGGCAGAGCGGATGAATAGAACTCTTATAGAAAGGATGAGAGCTATGTTGAGGACTGCAGGTGACCTAACTTTTTTTGGATAGAAGCAGCTAAAACCGCTTGTTATGTGATAAATCGGTCGCCATCAACAGTAATTAATTTAAAGACACTGATGGAGATGTGGACTGGTAAGCCAGCGGACTACTCTACTTTACATTCTTTTGGATGTCCTGCGTATGTGATGTACAATGCCCTAGAAAGAACGAATTTGAATCCAAAATCTAGGAGGTGTATATTCTTGGGGTATGCTGACAGAGTAAAGGGGTATCGCCTGTGGGATCCCACTACCCGCAAGGTTGTTGTTAGCAGGGATGTGATCTTTGCAGAAAATCAACTACTACAAAAAGATGGAGACGATAGCACGTCGAAAGACGTTACAGAGACTACAACAATACAGGTGAAAAATAATCCGGTACAAGAAACTCCAGTTTCTACTAAAGCAGCACCAGAGCACGAGGTACAAGAACCAGTCGAGTCAGCGGCTCTAGAAGCTCGCCGGTCAACTCGTGAGAGAAGGCCGCCAGCTTGGCATTCAGAGTATGTTACTGAGAGTAATGTTGCATACTGTCTTTTAACGGAGGATGGAGAGCCCTCAACTTTCCAAGAAGCTACAAGTAGCTCAGATGTGTCTTTATAGAGATTAGACTGGTCAGCCTATAAATACTCCTTTGGCTTTCATTTGTAATACACACCAATAAGAGTTTTCTTGAGAGTTACTACTTAGAGAGGAAAATTTGTTCCTTTTTTGTAAGTAATATTTTTCCGATTTTGTGAGAGAGTTGTTTCTCCTATTACAATAGAGATTAGACAATTGTTATCTCATTGTAATTAGAGAGAAGATGTTGTAATCTCTATTTTACAATAGTAAAATCCTCCTACACTTGCCCGTGGTTTTTTACCCCAAATTTGTTCGGGGGTTTTTTCCACGTAAAATATATGTGTCTATTTTATCTTTATTTTTCTCATTTCACTTTAGTTGTGTGTTAGCTTCGACTTGGTAATTTTTCCTAACAAATACGTAATTTGTTTTTATTTTAGAAACCAAATCATGCAAATATAATTTTTTTTACTTTCAATAAACAAACTTTTTTTTCTTTTAAAATGATGATTTCATTGGACTAGTTCTGCCAGCACATAAGCATTGGATAATTCTAGAGAAGAAGTTTCAAGAAAAGAATTTGTTCTTTAATTTTTTTTTATAAAGAAAAAAAGAACTAGTTCTGCCAGCACATAAGCATTGGATAATTCTTTTTGTTGGTTATTTGTCCTCTCATTCTTTATTTGAACCACAAGCATTGGATAATTACTTGTCATGTCTCATGTTTGGCTTTCTTCATGATCACTTGTCGTGGGAATCACTTTAGAGATCTTATACAAGTAATTAGACCTCAACTGTAGTGTTGCGATTAAATCAAACCTTTATAAATAGTAGGCAAATTAACAATCATTAATACACGCGAACACTTTACTGAAAAACAATTGTTAACATAACTTCTCTGTCTTACAGTAAGCTGAAATGGCTGGCTCTGTTGTCTCCTCTGTTGCGCAAAGCATTGGTAATTTGCTCATAGAAGAAGGGAAATTCCTGCATGGGGTGAGCGATAAAGTTCAAGGGATTCAAACTGAGCTCAATCGGATGCAGTGCTTCTTGAAAGATGCAGATGCAAGACAAAACGAAAATGAAAGAATACGCAATTGGGTAGCCGAAGTAAGAGATACTGCTTACGATGCAGAGGACGTCATTGAGACCTTTACCCTTGAAGAAGCATCCAGGAGGAGACCAGGTATGATGAATGTCCTCAAAAGATTTGTTTGCATTCTTAGTGAAGGGAAAGCACTCCACAAGGTTAGGTCAGAGATTGAGGCCATTAACGCCAGGATCTCTGATCTGACCAGAAGCTTGCAAACTTATGGCTTAAAAGAAGCAAAGGATAATGAAAGCTCTAGTTCCACATACCAAAGGCGGTCTTATACTCATATTGAGGAACAAAATATTGTAGGCCTAGAGGGAAGCATCAAGGTATTGGTGGATCATATAGTGAAGGATAAATTGTGTCGAGTTGTTTCTATATGTGGAATGGGTGGCTTAGGCAAGACCACTCTCGCAAAGAAGGTTTACGGTCATGCTGAAGTAAGGCGTCATTTCGAGTGCTTTGCTTGGTCATGTGTATCTAAACAATTCCGACCAAAAGATGTTTGGCAAGGAGTTCTAATTAAACTTACATCTCCAACAAAGCAAAGGGATGAAATTCTTAACTTATTAGAAGATGAGCTCCCGGAGAGGCTCTATCAACTTCAACAACATAAGAAATGTTTGGTGGTACTCGATGATGTCTGGGACAAACAGGCCTGGGACAGTTTAAAAGCAGCTTTCCCAAGTGGAGAGTCAGAGAGCAAAATACTGCTTACAAGTCGCAATAAAGAAATAGCTGAGCTGCATGGTCGTAGTGGTTTTCTTCATGAACCACGATGTCTAAATGCTGAAGAAAGCTGGGAATTGCTTCAGAAGATAGCGATTCCTCCAAAAGATGCTGCTGCAGGTAATAAATCACAGTACTTTGCATGCTGGTTAACATTCTTGCATGATGAACTTACCAATATTTTATGGTCATATAGGGTAATTTTGGATTTATTACAATTTGTCTTGATGTGGTTTGGGTCAATCCAAATTCAACCACAGTAATTTAAAGTGTATCATCGGTATCTTGTGGTTAGGCCGTTTCTAATTTCTGTGTGTCAACTTCATTGATACAAAAACGTCCATTAAACTGACTTTGTTAGGATAACGACCTAATCACAAAATACTGATTTGACACTTTAAATCACAATGATTAAGTTTGATTTGACATAAACAATTGGGAGGCAAATTGTAATTAACCCAAATATTTTTTAATATGATGTCTACACTAGTATTTGGAAGTGGAAAAAAGGAAATTAAGAGATCATTGAAAATTTAAAATAAAATTTAGAATTTTCCATATAAAATCATATGTATTATGGATGGCAATTTGTGACATGACTCGTTAACATGACAAGTAATTATGCAGATTTGGGTTTGTCCAAAACCAGTTCAAGTCAATTTCGCATCAACACAAAAATAATCATGTCATTTTCAAGTTGACCCGTTTAACCCAAAGTAGATCCGTCTAACCTGTTTAATATACAACATGATCCATTTAACCCGCATGACCTGTTTAGACCCATTTAACCTTAACCATATAGTTCTTTACACTTTTTTGATGTTTTTTTGATTTTTAGGCTCAACTAAACCATGATTTTACTTTTATTTAGTATTTTGAATATTCACTTATATAATAATTTGAAACTTCTTTATATTTTATATGTAAGTAATCGTATTAAACATGTCAATTTCATGGCCAATATAAACCAAAACAGGTTTTGCAGATTGTAATCATGGTTTTTACCGAACAAAACTTTCTTGCTAAACAAGTTACACAGATCGAGTCGTGTTTAACCGTTCAATAAATATGTCGTGTTTAAGTTTAATAAATAACTCTTTTATTAAATGGATCGTGTTCGAGTTAGCTATATTTATACAAATTCTTAAGATTGATATGACTCATTTACGACCCACTAACAAGAATTGCCAAGCCTATTATGTATATTACCCTATTTAGACTATTGTTTTAAATGATATTGGTAAATTTTATAAATTTAAATACAAGTTCCTTTCTTTGTACATTGCATTATTTAGAAAGATAGGTAAATAACTTGAATTTTTTTAATAATAAATTGATTAAAGTGTTTTTTTATTAAACAATACTATATACAAATACAACAATTGATTTGATTGCAATATAAATCAAATTAATAACCCACACACTAGTAAGAGTCGAACATGAGATCTTCTGATTCCATAGCCTCAATCTTGTTTTTTTAACCGATGAACCAAAATTTCATTGGAAATTCAAGTGATTTTTGAAAGTTAAACAAAAATTCAAAATTTGTTACTTTATTTAGAAGAGATACAAATAAAAATTAAGGGTTAATTTCAAAAAATTTAAGATTGTTATTTTTTGTTTCACTTAATACCCTAAGAAATCTGACATTATCTTAGGGAGTGACGCAGATTAACTCTACATGTGCTTGGGGAACCTAAAACCCAAAAACGGTAATTTAACACCCAAAGGATATTGCGTTTGTTTCACTTAACACCTTGAAAAACTTTTCGGAAGTTTTTTTGTTTTCATGGGAGTTTGAGACTTTGGAGTATTTATATTTGACAGTCATAAAAATTGAATTGCATTATTTGACAGCCTGGTAAAAAACTCATGTTGGTTTCTTTTAGAAAATACTGGAGAGATGTTGGGCAGGTTTGGTTGCGTTGAAAATCAACTTAAATCGCTAAAATGATCAAATTATAATTTGAGATTAGAGGTAGATTCGAGTCGAATCGAATCCGAATATTAAGGTATTCGAGTTCGGCTCGAGCTTAAATGAACAGGTTTGAGTTCGAACTCAAGTTCAAATCGAGCTCGAGCTTGAACTATAATTTTAATAAATAAAAATATTAAATAAATATAGGTTCGAGCTCAAGCTCGGCTCGGCTCGAGCTTGATAATAGCTTATCGAACTATTCGAGATCCTTTCGAGCCGAGCTTTAAGGTATTCGAGCTCGGCTCGATGAGCTATTCGAGTCTAAGTTTCAGGCTTGAGTTTGAGCTCGAGCCGAGTTTTGACCAAGCTCGAGCTCAAATAGTTCGATAAAAGTTTGGCTCGATTCTAGCCCTATTTGAAATAATGTTTTAGATTATAAGTAAATGGAGATTTTTGAGAGTGTTCAAAGATAAAAATGTTCGACATTGATCAAAGTCAAAATTTAATTATTTTCACCATAAATTATTATAATCTTTATGAACTGAGCAGATGTGGAATTGTATCTTACAAGCTGATCAAAGCAGCTAATAAACGGAACCAAATAAGCTCGTAGATGAAGGAAAAAAGGGTGCAGTGGAGCCATTTTTTTTATCTTACTCTTTTCGAATTTTCTTATCATTTCCCTATTTGAAAAGACCATCAAAATTCACATGAATATATAATGATATATAGTCGCTTCATTTTGCCCCAAGTTTACTTTGAAACCAGCACATTCATTTAAAAGTGGTTAATTTCAACTAATACTATAATATAACCTTTGTGTGGTTTTGCAGACTTTAGAATTGATACTGAAATGGAAGAGTTGGGGAAGAAGATGGCTAAGCATTGTGCAGGCTTACCATTGGCTATCACTGTGTTGGGAGGACTTTTGGCAACAAAATCATATACATTAAACCAGTGGCTTATGGTGAACGAGAACATCAAATACTACATAGGAAGAGGCAAAAACAACAAAATTTCTGATATTGTTTTATCGTTAAGCTATGATGATTTGCCACCTCATCTAAAACAATGCTTTCTTTACCTAGGCCATTTCCCAGAAGATTACGAGATAAAAGTTGAGCAATTGATTCGATATTGGATTGCAGAAGGAATAGTGACATCGCTGCATAATGAAGTAGAGAATGTGGGTGAAGGATACCTTGATGAGCTGATAGAGAGGAGCATGGTTTTAGTTGGAGAAAGAGACATTGCAAGTTCAAAAGTCATAACATGTCGCATGCATGATCTCATGAAAGATCTCTGCTTATTAAAAGCAGAAGAGGAAAGTTTTCTAAAAGTTATTAATCTTCAGACTCAAGATGAAAATAATGATGTCTTGTCTCCTTTGTCTTCGATGAATGATAAATTTCGCAGGCTCGTTGTACATTTGAAAGGTAATACTTTTAGTCAAAAGCACATTAAAGGTCATCATCACCTTAGGTCTCTCATATATTTTTCGACAAATAATTGGGAATTACTGGAACCGACCTTAAAGAATTTGAAAATGCTTAGAGTCTTAGATCTTGGAAGGGTTCATATTAAAGGAGGGAAGTTGCCCAGAGATACTGGAGAACTCATCCACTTGAGATTCCTTAGTTTACGAAATGCTGAAGGCGTAAATGGTGAGGTGTTTGAGTTGCCATCATCTCTAGGGAATTTAAGGTTGTTGCAGACTTTAGATTTATCTATTGTTGATGTAACCGTGCATGTACCAAATGTGATATGGAAGATGGAAAGGTTGAGGTATCTATGTCTTCCTCGTTCTTGTGATGATAAAACAAAGTTGCAATTGGGTACTTTGACAAACTTATGGACACTTTGGAATTTTAATTTGAAGCATTGCAATGTAAGAGATCTTCTGAATATGAAAAGTCTTAGAGATTTGGTGATACTACTCTCTCCTAAAAGCATAGGTAGTTTTACGAAAATCATTGATGCTTCTCTAGGCGTTGCATTAAATCATCTGCAAATCTTGGAATTATCATCATATATGGACATAAATAGGCCACCACTTGGCGTAAGTCCACTGTTATCGGGATTTGTTAATCTCTCAAGATTGGAATTAGATCTGCACATAGAGAAGTTACCAGAATTCCCTCCTCACATCACCGCCATAACTTTACGCAGATGTCAACTTGAGGAAGACCCAATGCCAACACTAGAGAAGCTGCCTGACTTAAGGATCCTTCGCTTGTTCCAGGATGCATTTATTGGGAGGGAAATGGTTTGCTCTAGACAAGGTTTTTCTAGACTCCACTCTCTGGGCCTTTTTGACCTGAACAATTTAGAGGAGTGGAGGATAGATGAAGGAGCCATGCCCAATCTTTGTAAACTGAAAATTATAGTCTGCGAGAAATTGAAGAGACTTCCAGATAATTTGAGGTTCATCACAACCCTGCAAGAATTGGTGATCACGTTTATGTCAAAGACGTTTAAAGATAAGTTGGTCCAAGGAGGAGAAGATTTCTACAAAGTCCAACACATACCCTCTGTCGTATTTATGGATTGTGATGAAGAATGGGAATCATGAATAGGTAAGCATACTCTCCTTGCTTCCTTAAGTCATCATTCATTTTCTATTCCTCTGTACGGTTCTTTTTAAAAAAATTAACTTTTTTATGTTCGTATATAGAACTTGAAATTGGAACCATCTCAAACCTTTTCATACCTTCAATTTATCAGTATTTCTTTCCTTCAATCGATCAACACGTCTTTGCTCCTCTGCTTTTCCTACTTATTCTAATTTTTTTTATCCTTTTTTTCATCTGTTCTTAATTTTTTTTTATGAAAATTTGTCCTTAGAATCATTATCTGTAATGCCATTCTGCTCTAATGAATTTATAATTGGCAAGCTTTGGCCTATTACATGAATAATACTTGAAACTGTTGTCTTTTATTTTTGTCCTAGGAGAAGTAGACAATAGAAGGGCAAAACATAATGTTTTCTTTTTCTTTACAGGTGAAGTCATCCATCATGAAATAAAAGACTCCCTTTTGTTTCAGTGAGATCAGACCAAGGTTTTACATTGCTTAGGAACTTCTCTATATTTATAACCTTGATTGTAAGATGAAGTACTTGAAGTGATTGCGTTAACATAATGTTGAATTATTTACCCTTTTTGTAGTTTGTTGAATATTTGTCTGTGGGTCATGCTGTACCAATTTGTTGTGTGGTTTGCAATCTCTGGCGTATTGTATGCTTTGAAAACCTTGTGTTTATGTGAATTTTCTGTTTCGCGACTATAATTTGTTTGTGCATTTTGTTTAATAAATCCACAACATCATCAGGTAGTTTTTTAAAATACACAAAAGTAGCGGTACCAATTTCACTCCCTTTCTTGGCCAGGCCATCAGCAAGGGAGTTAGTTTGTCTGTAACAGTGCTCAAGTTTGTGTTGTTTGAATGACTTCAGCAAGTACCTGCAGTCGGCAATCATGACTCCGTTTGGATGACAATCAGAATTTGCTGTTTCAATAAGTTGGATGAGGCTTTGGGCATCCACCATGACATGGAATTTTTCAGTACCAAGGTCTTTAGCCATAATCAGCCCATCCCTAAGTCCCCATAGCTTAGCACTGAGGCTGTCACAGAATCCCATACTTCTCATATCTCCCTTTATCCAGCGACCCAAGTCATCTCTTAAAACACTACTCGCACCTACTTGACCAGGGTTACCCCTAGAAGACCCGTCCGAGTTTAGTTTGACCAAGGATTGAGGTGGTGGCTCCCAATTGACATTGATACAAATTTTTTGTTTAGTACTAAGGGGATCCATGCCAATATGGAAGAAATCTCTAGCTTTGAATTTACAATCATAGATAAAAGAGTATAGTCTCATGTTTTTTTCTTCTCAAAACATGAGACTAAACTCTTGTGCGATGCAATGAAGAGAACATTCCAAGGAGATGGTCATTTTCAACCAATCCAACAGGTCAGAGTTAGCAAAAATTTTCAGAGTTGGATGGATACCCCAATACTTCCAGACCTGGTCAGCCCAAGGACAGTCACGCAACAAGTGAAGCAGAGATTCTGGATTATTGCAGGCTTGGCAGCAATCATTATCAATAATATTTCTGGGTTATAGTCAGCACATCGCCATAAAAAAATTTTGTTTCTGTTATTGGTAGGTGCAGACCAAATCCAATCCCAGTTGGTGTTTATTTCATTTTATCAGTGGTAATTTCCTCCGCCAAGAGGTAAGCAGACTGTGCAGAGCATACCAAGTATTGACGTGTCCCAAACCAATTGATCCTGAAAGGGGTTAAAGGATTGGCATTGATGCAGTTTGAGAGTTCAGTTGGAAGGATAAAGGATAAGGCACCAAGATTCCAGTTGTTATGATCCCAAAGGTCTTTAAGGGGAAGGTCATCTTCTCCTCTGTTAAGAGGTCCTTGAATTTGTAAACTTAATGGGCAGCCAATCAACCAATTGTCATTCCGAAAATTGATTGATGCACCATTTTTAATTGGCATTTGATGAACAATTCTTTGATGTTAAGTTTGATACTATAAAATTGAAGCTTTGAAAATGAAAGTTTTTTTCTATAAATTATGTTTTGCAAAGATTCAAAATCTTTAATTAATGAAACAAAGAGCATTTAATTATAAAATATTTACACATCTTTCTCTCTTTTCTTTTGAATTCTATAATTATTTTTATAATAATGAAAAAAAACATACAAAAGTGGATAATAAGTTTTTTCTCATTCAAGAGTAACCCTAACATAATTTAATAGATTAAAACAAATTGAAATAGTTATTATCCAAATTTGTTCTTAATAAAAAAAAAACAAAAAACTGATTTCTGTTCTGATTTTCAAAAACATATTTTGAAAACAGATAACAAAAAAAAAACAAATCCAAACCGTTTTTATAAACAATACATACGGCGTAGAGAAAATGAGACTGAGAAGAGCCAAAACTACGCTGTTTAGGGTGATTCCTTCATATATCCTTTTTTGAGCCCCGAGTCGCCGCCAGAATCCATTCCATTCCAATCAACGAAACAAAACAATTCAAAGAAGAAAACCATGGATCAGATAAAAAACGAGGCCGTATTTATTCAATCGATGCCTGCTCCAAACTCTTCACTCATCGAATTCCATCTACAACCTCCCGATCCGCGTGTTCCCTCTAATCGCTCTCAGCCCATACCCGGGTACTTTGATTCCTATTTTTTTTAATTAATCACCTAATTAACTGTTTCTGTTGATTATCGCTTGCTTGCTTTATAGTCGTTTGATTATTCTTAATTTTTTAGATTTTATAACATAGAATTTTTAGCAATATCACAATCAATTTTCACCACGAAGGTATTGAGAACGGCAGCTAATTTGAAATAATTCCACTTACTAAGATTTAAGGTTGATTATATACGCTAAACAAGCTGAGAAATCAAATAATGTAGTCGATTGTTTGAGCAATATGGTGCTAAATAAAGGAGGTTGTGTTATAATTAACGATTATCGTTGTAAACTTTGCTAACCCTCAATTTTTGGTTCAATCTTTTTTAATTGTTATCGCTCACCCAAATGATGTTGCAAATCATACTCATTGCATTTAAATGTGATTAAGTACCTTCTTAGTAGAGTTAATTCTTTCTTATTATTTCATCTACCAAAAATTACTAGAAACTATATTTGTGATTGTGTTCATGTTGTAAGGGTAAAGATGATTGGGTAGATGGGTGAGACTTAGATGTGGAGTGAGGTAGCCTAATTTGTGTGTATGGGTTTATCGTGTATGGCCGATTTGGTTTCACTCCAAGCCCCTATAACACAACCATTTTTTCTCAAGAAAACGAAACAAGGTTACATTTTTCTCTTTTTGTATGTTGATGATATGAATATGACATGTGATGACATACAAGGTATTTCTGAGCTCAAAGCCTTTCTTAATCAAGAATTCGAAATGAAAGATTTGGGTTCTCTTAGCTACTTTTTTTTGTCTTTAACTATCATCTGATTCCACTGGTTATTATTTATCTCAAGCTAAGTATGTTTATAATCTTCTTACTCGAGCTATTTTGACAAATAACAAGGTTGTCTCTACTCATCTTGAGGCCAATGTCAATTTCACTTCTACTAATTGTCAACCTTTTAGTGATCTTACACTTTATCGTCAGTTTGTTGAGAGCTTGGTTTATCTCACTGTGACTCGTCATGATCTTGCTCATACTGTTCATATTATTAGTCAGTTTATGTCTGCATTTCGTACCACTCATTTTGTTGTTGTTCTTCGCATCCTTCTGAATGTCAAATGTACTTTGTTTAATGGTGTGCATTTCTCCTCAAAGTCTTTTCTTGAATTATATGCTTATTCTGATGTTGATTGGGTTGTGGATCAAAGTCTTCTCTTGAATTATATGCTTATTCTGATATTGATTAGGTTGTGGATCCTATTGATCGATGTCCTAACATTGGTTTCTGTTTCTTCTTGGGTGACTCACTTATTTCCCGGCACAGCAAGAAACAAACTCTTACTTCTAGATCCAGTAAATAGTCAGAATATTGAGAAATAGTTGACACTGTTGTGAACTTATCTGGCTTCGTTGGTTACTTTAGGATATGAGTGTTACACATCTATTGCCATTGTTATATATTGCGATAATCGTAGTGGCATGACTATTGCTCATAATGATATTTTTCATGAACGGATCAAATTGATTGAGAATGATTATCATTTGGTTCATCAACATATCGACTGTGGTACCATTCGCCTTGTTTCTATTCGGAATGTTGATATCTTTACTAAGGCTCAGTTACCTGACTGTTTTCATGAGTTAGTTGGCAAACACAAGTTGGTATGTACTTTACCCCCTTGAGTTTGAGGGGAGGTGTTAGAATATATATTAGGTTGCTTGTCTAATTAGGTTTTAATTACTTACCTAATTTATACATGCCATATATGACTAATCAAATCTTGACTAATGCTTGAACTTTAGATTGTTCATTCGAACTCGAGTTTAAACTTTAATTTTAATTAAAAAATATATTAATATAAATATAAATATTGGTTCGAAGTCGGTTCAGGTTAAGTTCGATAATACTCTATCAAACTGTTCGAGAGCCATTCAAACTAAACGTTAAGATATTTGAGCTTAGATTGATAAGTTAATCAATCTTAATTATAGTAGATTGTTTTCAAATTAATTGATATTTAGTGAGGTGTAATTTTGTTCTTGACATCAACTTATCAAGTTTCACACGTTACTAGTGTTTTAGTTGATTATCATTTTATTTGTTTAATTATGGGATTAATTGCAAAAACTACAAAATTTTAAAGTAGTACTCTCAAACGAAAAGGTCATGCTACGTTTTCCTATAGAGAAGCGCACAGCCAATGCTGTTGTAACTTGTAAGTTGAGGCAATAGGTCAAGGCCAAGTGATGGTTCACGCCATCGATCAGTGTCATCATCAAAACAAAGAAATTTCAATACTTGGAAAAGGTAAAAGTCTTACTTTAAATAAATGTAAATGAACGGAATTAGGACGTGATTTTTCAGCTGTGAGTAATTCCAAATTCAGATAGATCCTAATTTTTCGGCTGTTACGAATTTTCTGTCACTTATAAACGTACTGATACTGTTAATTTTTAAACAAGATTGACATCGAATGTTTACCTACTAATATATTAGAATCTTTATCTTAAGATATGTCATCGCAATTTCTTTTATTTGCATTAAATTAAATCACTTGATTAAGTAAAATTTTAAAAAAAAATTTACTATTAGAATATTTTATTAGATATTGATTGACCGAACAATAATTTTAGTTTATGATTTACTTAAAATAGTTTTTGATAAAATAAGTAAAGTTAAAAATTTAGTACTTCATACAACAACAATAAAAATCATTTTATTTTATTTTTATAAAGTTTGTTTTTTAAAATATTATTTTCAATTTTTTTCATGAATTGTTTTTTTTTTTTTTTGAAGTGTTGCAACCAACTTCACACAAGCAATATCATAAACTTTAGCAAACGACAAATTGACATAAGGACCAAACAATGGTCTGAGCATGATGTATATGGTTCAGATATTTATAAATTAGTAGTAGTAGGTGGCAGGTAACCTAATAAAGGAATACACCCATATTTGCTATAAATATAATGGGCCTACAGTCTCAATAACCTCTTGATATCATCACCCAAAAAAAAATCTATTCATGGCATATGGTAGAAGAACAGAGAGTTCCATCTTTGATTCATTCGGTCTAAATCCTCTGCCATATCCAGTTCTGTTAATCTTTGCAGTCATATCAATCTTTTTAGGCATATCATGGTACTTCAGTTATGAAGAAGCTGTTGAAACTGCTGAGGAACAAATGAGTTGGGTACTTTTGGCCATACCAGTTCTGTTAATAGTCATAGTTCGTTGGTTGTCATCTATGGATAATCCAGACAATCTCTTTGCCATGTCGCCATGGGACCGACGCCGACAGACCCACCACCGCCCGTCCGAGGGGAGCTCTCCGTGGGGTGTGGCTGCCTTCATTGTGTTACTGCTAATTTTGGTGCAATATCAGTCAGTTTTTCTTGATAGCTGGTTTGTGTGATATCCCATATCATTATTATACACTAAGATTGATAAATTAATTATTTTTGTCTTTTGGTTGGTTTTGTAAATTGTAATTACAAGTGATATATATACATATGTATGTATATACAGAATTGGGAATTGGATTTTTGTTTAATACAATACTGATGTTTTTTTCCCTTTGTTATACTTGGATGATTGATTATTGGTACTAAATTCGACACCAATATATTCTGTCCCGGTCAAGAAAAAAATGCTCATGTTTGATTGCTAAGAAAGTTTACAAGGAAAATATAAAGAAGACAGCAATTTAATTGGATGTTATGTTCAAGTTGCTTTGATCAGTTGAGTGGAAGTTGTAATTTTCTTTAATCTCTCAAATAAGGACTTCAAACTTAATTTTAATATTTTTATTGGTGTTACCTTAATCAAACCTTGACTAATGCTTTAAGCCTTGAAATTCTTTTCAGTAGTTTACAAGCTTCTGATGTGCTTCTTTCTTTATATCAAGAGGTACACATACTTTTTTTTTTCCTCTATCAAAATATAGAGCAAGACAGAGCTTCACGCGTGGTTGAGATTTATCCGAACCTTTATCGAGTTATTTGAGCTTGTTTAAAGCTTGATTCGAACATGAAAATTAAACTCTATTAACTTATTAAATCGAGTTCGAATATCTTAAAGTTTGGTTTAAAAGGGTTTCGAACAGTTTGATAAAGTATTATCGAATTTAAGCTTGAAAATTAGGTTTGAATAGCTTATCGAACCGAGATCGAATATCTTAAAGTTCGGCTCAAAAGACTTTCGAACCTTTCGATAAGGTATTATCGAGCTCAAGCTCAAATCAATATTTATTTAATATTTTTATTTATTGAAATTATAGTTCAGGAAAGAGCTTGAGCTCAAATAAACAATTTAAAGCTCAGACTCGAGCTCGGATTCAAATAGACTTATTTATTCTCGAGCTCGAGTCATTATAAAATTTATCAAGTTCGAGTTTAATTTTCAAATTCGATTCAAACTTGAATTCAAACTCGAGTACTTTAACCTTCAGAGTTGATTTGGTTCAAATTTACCCTTTATTAAATGAAATAAACGATAATGAAAGTAAAGTCTAGTCCGATATAATTAGGAAGTTCTTTAATTTAATCAGCTCAATTGCATTCAAAATTTTCAAACTAGACAATTAAACAATTGATGGTTTACACAAAAATATCTTTTTAAATTTAACATATTCTGGATTTAATATGTTTTTTATGAAATTATTCGGATGTAATCGAATTTTAATTAATAAATAAGAGCAAAATTTCTCAAATAATCTCTTTATATTTTTTAAAAATATATATAAAAAATTAACATTGTAATAGTTTGACAAAAAATATAATGTTTTGGATCAAACAGTTGAAACAGATCAAAATAATTGAAACGATCGAAACAAATCGAAATGAATCAAAACAAAAAAGTGAAACAAAGTAAATAAATATTGAAATTAAAACATTTCGATAATTTCAATCAAAACGAACCAGAATTTATAACATTAGTAATAGTACAAAAATTATCTTTAATGTGACCATTAATACTTGTGGCATAAGAGTTGTATTTAAGTGTGAAAGATTTTGGCAATTATCAAAACCTACTACGAGTAAATTCCCTGGTGGTCCAAATGTTAATCATGCCGTGACCCAATCAATTTTGTTTGTTGGGGGCAGGTACCACTTGAGTCCAAAAATTGGTGCCAATTTTAATTCTTCATTTTATGGAGCTGTATGATATTGAGACATGTTTTAAAAGGAATCGTTTTGCTCAATTAAAGGTGATTTTCTTTCCATTTTGTTGTAAAAATGATCATTTGGATCGAACTCAAAACATACATGAATTTCGATGAGTTATACATTTAAATATAAAGTTTTAGTAATTGGGTTATAATCAGTGTTTTCATAAGCGTTTCTAGGACTCGTTCGGGGTGCACTTAGAGAGGGGGAAAGAAAAAACGCTTCAAGGTGCCTAAAGTTAAGTGTTTCTTTCTTTGGGCGATTATTTTTTTAGTTGGGGCGTATGCCTGGGGTGCGAGGGAAGTTTTTTTAAAAATTTAAAATTTAAAAAAAAAAAATATAAATTAAAAACTCAAACTCATGACCTAAGGTCATAGGTTTTAACCACTACGTTAGTGTTATTGTTATCTTATCATTACACTTCATAATTTTTTTTATTATTCTAATTAATTAATTAATACTCCATCTATCCCATAATTTTTGTCATGTTTACTATTTAGTCAATTAAATAAATAATATTTTTCTATTGTTAAATCATTAAGAATTTTAATTTTTTTTTCTTCATATATACATAAATAGAGTTTAAAATTTTATAATTTTTTTTATATATTTTTAAAATAACATATATATATATATTTATATATATATAATTGAAGTCAAACTTAAGTTAAAAAAAAGTAATAAGTGACTAAAATTATGGGACAGATGGAGTATTATTTTATAAAAATTTTGAAACGCTCCAACATATTTAAAGGACTTACGTCCCAACACCTCGGGGCTTATGCCTCGAGACGAAACGTCTCACCCAACAACTTCACCTCTAAAAATACCGATTACAATTTGAATTTTGAAGTACTTCTAAATTACTTGGACATCGATCTACTCCAAATGTAAAGGAATGATAAAAAGAATTTTGAAGTACTTCTAAATTAATTTTTGTCTGAATTATGTATGATACCTTTATTATTTCGGACATTACATATTTATATGGAATGAGAAAAAATCGATAAAAAAATAAACTAATACAAAGAGACTGCAATAAATAACTGCAACAACATGTTAGCAACCACTTTATTCATGCCCACTAACGTGCCGTGAACTGGATGACAAAATCAATGTGTCAACAATACCTTACAGGAAACCGTGACCGTTTGGCTAAACTCACAAGGTCACAGCCACAATTAATAATGGCTTTTTATTTATTTATTTATTTATTATTGAACAATTAAAAATGACTTCTAAATTTTGGGCTCATGTTATGTTATTTTGTAAATTGAAATTGTATACTTTACGTGTAACACAGACAAAAAAGAAATTGTAAGATGTCTTTAGAGAACTGCTATTTGGAGTCTGTTAGATCTACTTCAGAACAAGTAATCTTATGAAAGCAGCAAAGAAACTGCGCAAACAAAAAACATAGAAAAAAACAAGAAATTAGTGGAGCGGTTATGCTCTTATGGGAGAACTTTCTGATACTTACATTAGTGTAAGTAAGATGATAAGAAAGTGTTACGATTTTGACTCAATTCTTCACAAGGAAAACTTCTAATTAGTTTGGGAAAAGTTGTTTCCTATTTTGTAGTTGTTTGTTCCAGTATGAATAGTAGTATTTTCCTATTACATTGTTGCTTGTACAAGTAGTATTATTTTACTATAATGCTATTGTTCTTTTCCTAATAGTATTAGAAAAATATACTTTATATAAAGGGAGTCCTAGAGAAGGTTTGAGGCATACTATAATTCCCAAATACATTATAAACTAGAGAGTTGTACTATTATAGTTAATATGAGAGTTTTTGGTGTATTAGGGTTTTGAGTTGTCAAGTAGAGATTAAGAGCTTTTGTTGTATTAGGACTCTTGTAATTGAAAATTAATAAAACAGTGGATTTGTTGGTGGATATAGGCAAAGAAGTTGTCGAACCAGATTAATTATTGATGTTATTACACTTTATTTATTTTGTATATTTAATTGTTGTGGTTGTGTTTTTTTTTTTTTTTTTTTGCCTAAGATTGAGTGCGAAGATTTTAATGGTAAAACCCCAGCAGAAAAAAAAAAAAAGAGTTGTAAAGAGAATTCTGTCATATCTGTAATAATGACGGGAAATAATATTATATAATGATTGTAATAATGCCAGATGTGATTGAGGTAATAACACTAGGATTTACTTAGATTTAATGTCGGAAGTAATTGTCATGGGTAATTAATATAGCTAGCCAGAATATGCCAGAATGTCTATGGGTTAGAGGTTAGGTGTGAAAATACTATTTTGCCTATGCCACGTGTAAGTGTATGATTAACAGTTTGATTGGGCTTGTGAAATTCGCTTTAATGCATCACGTGTTGATACATTATTGGCGGAGCGAAATTACCCAACATCTTAGCTTATCCTGATACGTATATTCATCCCATTCTCTCTCTTTTTTTTAAAAAAAAAAAAACAAAAACAAAATTTGAGTGAAGCAAAAAGATATCCACCAAAAACCTTTTAGCCCAGCATTAAACAAATGATGTTCACTAGGGAGCAACTCGTGCTTTGTTTTTTATTTATGATTTTGTTTTAAAAAATTATAAAGAATATGTATTTATAATATACTTGTATACACTACAAGATAAATGATACCTACCGGCGCTTTATTTTTGGCGCTTCATACACGCGCTGCAATATATCATCCGCCGGCGCTTTATTTCTAGCACTTCCTTGAAGCTCTGCAATATTCAAAGAACATATATCGGCGCTTTAAAGCACCATTATATGTGAATTCTATTGCCTATTTTGGAGCTTCTAAGTGCCGCAATATACTGGCACTTAAAAGCATCAGAATATGATCAAAACCCATTTCATATTCCAACGCTTTCAAGCGCCAGAATATGAAATGGGTTTCTGCATATTGCGGCGCTTTTAAGCGCTGGTATATGCTTGAAACTCATTTCGTATTCCGGCGCTTCCAAGAGCCGAAATATGAAATGAGTTTCTGCATATTACGACGCTTTTAAGCGCTGGTATATGCTCTAAACCCATTTCATATTCCGACGCTTCCAAGAGCCAGAATATGTAATGGGTTTATGTATATTGCGGCGCTTTTAAGAGCCAGTATATGCTCTAAACCCATTTCATATTTCGACGCTTCCAAGAGCCGGAATATGAAATGGGTTTCTGCATATTACGGTGCTTTTAAGAATATGAAATAGGTTTTGATCATATTCCGATGTTTTTAAGTGCCGGTATATTGCGATGTTTTAAAGCGCCGAAATAGGAGTTAAAATAGCCGGTAATACGCGCGCTTAGGCCTAATTTCTCACTGTCGCGCCCTCTCCCTGCTCCCTTCCTCGATTCAACCTCTATCTCTTCTCTACGCTGAACTTCCACTGCAAGAACACCACCGTTACAAGTAAGCCTCTCTCTCCTCTCTTTTTCTTTTCTCTTTCTCTCACAGACCAGTTCTGCCGTCGACAGCCATGCACCCTCCTAAGTAATTTTTTTTCTTCTATTTTCCGTTACGTATTACTGAATTAAATGATTATATGGCTCTATTAATTTGATTTCAGCTCTGCTTCTCTGCTTTCCACCGCCGCTCAGCCTCTCTTTAAACCTCTATTCTTGAGACTTTTGCAAGGTAGCTGGTCACTCACACTCTCGCTTTTTTTCCTGTTTTACTTTTTGTTGTTCTTTTCCTTATGCTTTTAGCCTTTTTGATACTTGAATTGTTTAAATTTGCATCTTTTGGCTCTTATCAAATACAAAGATGGTCCCATGCCTAGTAAAACAGATGCATTTGCGTGAGCAGTGGGGAGTAGAGTCAGTAGTGGCGTTGTTGCTATGTCATTCCTCTCAGTGTCTCGTGCAATTACAGTAGGAGGAACTTTCTTTGTCTTTTGTGTGATTTCGGTTGTTTCCATTGCTTTTGTGCATACATGCATTCCAGACACAAAAGGTAAGTCTTTGGAACAAATTGAAATGCTCATTCAAAATGAGGGAGAATAGCGAGGAGGTGAGGTGGAACTGGGAGATGTAGAGCATTTAGTGCAGAAAGAAAATAGGTTTCGAGCATATACTAGCGCTTAAAAGCGCCGCAATATGTAGAAACACATTTCATATACTGGAGCTTAGAAGCACCACAATATAGTGGCACTTAGGAGAGTCGAAAAAAATGCATATTTCAGCGCTTACGTTAAGCACCAGTACTGGTACTGCAACACCACACATACTGGTGCTTTATCCGGCGCTTGCCATAAGTGCCGGTATCGCATATTGCGGCACTTTACAACACCGAAATATGCTAAAAAAAATGCCAGCGTTTGCCATTTCTTTTGTAGTGATATATACATAAGTAAATAAAAAAAAATACTAAGTTATAAATATAGATTTATGCTATAATTTTGAAAAAAATTGACATGTTAATTTAATTTTTTTTTTCACTTTCATTGGATTGGTTGGACATTTGGTAATTTGATCATTTTATTGCTATTGATACTGTTTTTCTTCCATTTTAAGCATTCATAGTGTTAATAGCAATAAACTTGATGAGTAAGGGATGATTATTCCAATCCCAATCCCAAAGTTAAATAGTAAAGAAAATGAATATGAATAACATTAGAGGATAATTAACTCCCTTCCCACGATAAGGGAATTCCAGAAAATTAAAAAAATGAATGTACTTAACAATTTTCGTAAAGCCATAAGAATTCATATTTACGATCCAACGACTTGACTTGTTGAAAAAAGGCCTTTCAAAAACACATATTTTTATTAGATGTTCACCTCTCAAAACGTCTCTTAAACTCATACTTAAATATATAAATCAAATATTTAAATAAAATCATATGTATAACTCAATTGACTCAAACTCTTTACTTTTATGTTTTTCTCTCCCACTTTGAGTTAACTTCTTCACTCTCGTTATCTCTCTTATCTTTGTTTTACCACATAAAAAGCCATATCAATATGCGTGTGTTGAGATGTTACTGAATAAAATGCATCGAGAATGCAAAAACACAACAAAAAAAATCTGCAACGAAAGTTATTGAAACTATCGCTGCCTGTCAAAATATCTCAGTCATGAATCATTGAGATGCAATAAAAAATGTAATTTTCTTTTATTTTAGAAACCAAATCATGCAAATATATCATTTCTTTACTTTCAATAAACAGATTTTTTTTTCTTTCCAAATGATGATTTCATTGCAGCCTATGTACCATAATCAATTAACAAAAAAAAAAGGAACATAAAAAAAATAATTGCGCTCATTGTTGTCCATGTCTGTGATAGAAGCAACACTCTATCACCTCGCAAGTGTTTGTTTGACAGGTTTTAAGGCCAAAAATCAGAAAAATAGGGATTGACATGGTGGCTGCATGAGGCAAAAGGCATTGGAATGCAACAATATTAGATCAGATAGATTTCTTTTTAAGTTTGAAAAGATGAAATTGCAAGATCATTCAATGTCAATGGGAAAGATGAATGTGAGTCTGTTTGCTTGCACAAGTGCTCTTGTACACCTTATGCTTACTTTGTAATCACTGAAAAAAAAACATATGAGATGTTTGAATTGTATATATGGAAGAGGTGGTTCCCTATTTTCAGTTCTGGCAGCTCCTGTAGATATATTCCAACTAAGAATACCAATCCCTTAAGCCTTCATATATGCACCCGTAAATCTACCTTAAACCATTCTCCCTTATTGAGATGTTTTGTATTTCGGTTTGATCTGAAAATCCACTCCGATCCGAAATATTTTGGAACAAATTTGAAGGGAAAGAAAATTAAGATTTAGTTCACGACATAGAGGGTTGAGCCGATATATAAAAGCATGGTTTGGAAGATAGACTTCACAACCGATTTTATATTATTTATCTTTGATATGTTAGAGTAGGCGCATACTTCACGGGTCTAGATCTGTAGACCTTCTGACGACAACGAGTCCCGCTCTGTACATGATTTGGGTCATAGATAACAACTAAAAATACCAATCCCTTAAGCCTTCATATATGCACCCGTGAATCTACCTTACACCATTCTCCTTTATTGAGATGTTTTGTATTCCGGTTCGATCTGAAAACCCACTCCGATCCGAAATATTTTGGAACCAATTTGAAGGGAAAGAAAATTAAGATTTAGTTCACGAAATGGAGGGTTGGGCCGATATATAAAGGCATGGTTTGGAAGATAGACTTCATAGCCGATTTTATATTATTTATCTTTGATATGTTAGAGTAGGTGTATACTTCACGGGTCTAGATTTGTAGACCTCTTGACGACCACGAGTCCCGCTCTGTACATGTTTTGGGTTTGAGCTTTTTACTTGACGGTTTGGGATTGGGCCCATGAATAGCCGCAATTTTGCAGCAGGGCGAAAACCTTAAATATGATATCTTAAGTTGCCTATAAATACTCTCTATGTACTGAGCGGACATTGTAAAGAGATTTGGGAGGCTGATTATAGTAAAACTTCTTACAGGCCATAGCCCTATTTTGGGTAAACCTGGATATACCGTGTCTTATTAGTTTCTTTCTGTTTATTTTCATTATTTGTGTGATTGACAAGTCTCGAATCGTTCATAATAATGAATATCTTCTCTTTTCTGTAGATGTAGGTCTAACCAGCCGAACCATGTAAATCATATATCTTTTATTTTTATGTGATTGTTTTTATCGCTATTACGTTGTTTTTTTTTGTTATCCTTATCGATCTAGTTACAACAATCCGACCCACACCACATCAACTCTTCCATCCATAAAGAAATTATTGGCCTATGAGATTTGACTCCGTAAAACCTCATGATACCTACTAAGACTTGAATAACAACCATTGAACTAGACACTCTTGATTGTGAATCATATGATCTAGTTAACGCCCAAAATTAGTAGTGTTGTGTTTTACTTGAGAACTAAACGCTCTTGATTGTCAGCTCAATTAATTTTACGTTTGAGCGAAAAGAGTTAAAAATATTTTACATAATTAAAGTGTAATTATCACTCTTTTTAATTATAAAAAATAATAAATGATAATCAAAAGAATTTTTTGTTAGTAGTTTATTTTTTACGATTTATATTTATGTATAAAATTTTATTAATACCGTAAACAATAAATATACTAAAATTATCGGGATTTGTTAATCTCTCAAGATTGGAAATAGAACTGCACATGGAGAAGTAACAAACAGAAAGAAGCATGTTTTCGCTTACGTCATTACCACCAGTTGGCGTAAGTCCACTGTTATCGGGATTTGTTAATCTCTTAAGATTGGAATTAGAACTGCACATGGAGAAGTTACCTGAATTCCCTCCTCACATCACCCGCATAACCTTATGCCGTTGTCAACTTGAGGAAGGCCCAATGCCAACACTAGAGAAGCTGCCTGACTTAAGGAACCTTCACTTGTTTCAGGGTGCATTTATTGGGAGGGAAATGGTTTGCTCTAGACAAGGTTTTTCTAGAATCCACTATCTGGCCCTTTGTTACTTGTACAATTTAGAGGAGTGGAGGATAGATGAAGGAGCCATGCCGGATCTTTGTAATCTGGAAATTACAGAGTGCAAGAAATTGAAGAGACTTCCAGATAATTTGAGGTTCATCACAACCCTGCAAGAATTGGTGATCACGTTTATATCAAAGACGTTTAAAGATAAGTTGGTCCAAGGAGGAGAAGATTTCTACAAAGTCCAACGCATACCTTCCGTCTTATTTACGAATTGTGATGAAGAATGGGAATCATGAATAGGTAAGCATACTCTCCTTGCTTCCTTAAGTCATCATTCATTTTCTAGTCCTCTGTACGGTTCTTTTAAAAAAAAATTATCTTTTTTTCATTTGTTCTTAACTTTTTTTATGAAAATTTGTCCTTAATGAATCATTATCTGTTATGCCATTCTGCTTTAATGAATTTATAATTGGCAAGCTTTGGTCTATTACATGAATAATACTTGAAACTGTTGTCTTTTATTTTTGTCCTAGGAGAAGTAGACAATGAAAAGGTTTCCGTGGAGTTTTGATTGATTGTGATACATCAATAAAGGTAAGAAAAAAAAATTATAATTGATTTTTTTTTGCTTATTCTTTTACCTCTACTAGTTCTAGTTTTACAAACCCAAATCTTTCTTCATTGTAGAACAGAGAAAAGCATGTTCTACAATGAAATTTGGCACAATGGTTTATCTCACATTGTGAAAATAAAATATTTTTTTTTCTCTCTCCTAATATCATTTAACTGTGATATGAACTTTTGTACCATATATCTCTCATGGCACTGTACTAAACAAAAACTTCTCTTTTTGAGACATATTTGTTGTGATGCAGACCATTCAAGTAATTGGCCTAATTACTACTAAACTCTCTCTTACCTCGACATCATTCTACTCAATTATTGATTAGTTTTCTTTTTCTTCACAGGTGAGGTGAACCAGCAGGCAAAAGACTGTACTCTTCTTTTGTTCTCTAGTACAAGTTTTTTTTTTTTTTTTCCCTTCTCTAAAACTCTTCTATATTTGTGTCAATTGTAAAATTGAGGTGAAGAACTTGGTTGATTGCTTCAACTTATCCTTTTTATCTTTTATTTATTTACTTTTTTATTATCTTTTTTATTAAAAGAGGGAAGTTTCCCAGAGATATTGGAGAACTCATCCACTTGAGATACCTTAGTTTACGATATGGTGAGGTGTTTGAGTTGCCATCATCTCTAGGGAATTTAAGGTTGTTGTAGACTTTAGATTTACGTATTGTTTATTTAGGGGTGCATGTACCAAATGTGATATGGAAGATGGAAAGGTTGAGGTATCTATATCTTCCTTTTATATGTGATGATTAAACAAAGTTGCAATTGGTTACTTTGACAAACTTATGGACACTTTGGAATTTTAATTTGGAGCATTGCAATGTAAGAGATCTTCTGAATATGAAAAGTCTTAGAGAATTAGTGATACGATTCTCTTCTAAAAGCATACGTATTTTTAAGAAAATCATTGATGCATCTCTAAGCGATGCATTAAATCATCTGCAAATCTTGGAATTATCATCTGTTGGCGTAAGTCCACTGTTATCGGAATTTGTTAATCTCTCAAGGTTGGAAATAAATCTGCACATAGTGAAGTTACCAGAATTCCCTCCTCACATCACCGACATAGCCTTAGGCAATTGTCAACTTGAGGAAGACCCAATGCCAACACTAGAGAAGCTGCCTGACTTAAGGATCCTTTGCTTGTTTTGGAAGGCATTTATTGGGAGGGAAATGGTTTGCTCTAGACAAGGTTTTTCTAGAATCCACTATCTGGCCCTTTGTTACTTGTACAATTTAGAGGAGTGGAGGATAGATGAAGGAGCCATGCCGGATCTTTGTAATCTGGAAATTACAGAGTGCAAGAAATTGAAGAGACTTCCAGATAATTTGAGGTTCATCACAACCCTGCAAGAATTGGTGATCACGTTTATATCAAAGACGTTTAAAGATAAGTTGGTCCAAGGAGGAGAAGATTTCTACAAAGTCCAACGCATACCTTCCGTCTTATTTACGAATTGTGATGAAGAATGGGAATCATGAATAGGTAAGCATACTCTCCTTGCTTCCTTAAGTCATCATTCATTTTCTAGTCCTCTGTACGGTTCTTTTAAAAAAAAATTATCTTTTTTTCATTTGTTATTAATTTTTTTACGAAAATTTGCCCTTAATGAATCATTTTCTGTTATTCCATTCTGCTTTAATGAATTTATAATTGGCAAGCTTTGGTCTATTACATGAATAATACTTGAAACTGTTGTCTTTTATTTTTGTCCTAGGAGAAGTAGACAATAAAAGGGCAAAACATAATGTTTTCTTTTTCTTTACAAACCCAAATCATGAAAAGCATGTTCAGTTGACTAATATGTTTTCTTTTTCTTTACAGGTGAAGTCGTCCATCATGAAATAAGGGACTCCCTTTTGTTTCAGTGAGATCAGACCAAGGTTTTACATTGCTTCGGAACTTCTCTATATCTGTGGGTCGTATTGTACCAATTTGTTGTGTGGTTTGCAATCTCTGGCGTATTATATGCTTTGAAAACCTCATGTATATGTGAATTTTCTGTTTCGCGACTATAATTTGTTTGTGCATTTTGTTTAATAAATCCACAACATCATCAAGTAGTTTTTTAAAATACACAAAAGTAGCGGTACCAATTTCACTCCCTTTCTTGGCCAGTCCATCAGCAAGGGAGTTAGTTTGTCCCTAACAGTGCTCAAGTTTGTGTTGTTTGAATGACTTCAGCAAGTAGCTGCAGTCGGCAATCATGACTCCGTTAGGATGACAATCAGAATTTGCTGTTTCAATAAGTTGGATGAGGCTTTGGGCATCCACCATGACATGGATTTTTTCAGTACCAAGGTCTTTAGCGATAATCAGCCCATCCCTAAGTCCCCATAGCTTAGCACTGAGGCTGTCACAAAATCCCATACTTCTCATATCTCCCTTTATCCAGCGACCTGAGTCATCTCTTAAAACACTACTCGCACCCACTTGACCAGGGTTACCCCTAGAAGTCCTGTCCGAGTTTAGTTTGACCAAGGATTGAGGTGGTGGCTCCCAATTGACATTGATACAAATTTTTGGTTTAGTACTAAGGTGATCCATGCCAACATGGAAGAATTCTCTAGCTTTGAATTTACAATCATAGATAAAAGAGTTTAGTCTCATGTTTTTTTTCTTCTCAAAATGTCTCTTGTTTCTGCAATTCCAGAGGGCAGCACAAGATGCTATGAAGAGAACATTCCAAGGAGATGGTCATTTTCAACCAATCCAACAGGTCAAAGTTATCAAAAATTTTCAGAGTTGGAGGGATACCCCAATACTTCCAGACCTGGTCAGCCCAAGGACAGTCACACAACAAGTGAAGCAGAGATTCTGGGTTATTGCAGGCTTGGAAGCAATCATTATCGATAATATTTCTGGGTTATACCAGGAATTGTTAGCACATCGCCATAAGAAAATTTTGTTTCTGTTATTGGTAGGTGCAGACCAAATCCAATCCCAATTGGTGTTTATTTCACTGTTATCAGTGGTAATTTCCTCCGCCAAGAGGTAAGCAGACTTTGTGCAGAACATACCAAGTTTTGACATGTCCCAAACCAATTGATCCTGAAAGGGGTTAAAGGATTGGCAAGGAATGGCATTGATGCCGTTTGAGAGTTCAGTTGGAAGGATTAAGGATAAGGCACCAAGATTCCAGTTGTTATGATCCCAGAGGTCTTTAAGGGGAAGGTCATCTTCTCCCCTGTTAAGAGGTCCTTGAATTTGTAAACTTAATGGGCAGCCAATCAACCAATTGTCATTCCGAAAATTGATTGATGCACCATTTTTAATTGCCATTTAATGAACAATTATTTGACGCTACGTTTGATACTATGAGAATGAAGCTTCCAAAATGAAAGTTTTGTCTATAAAGTTATGTTTAATTGGCATACAAAAGTGGGTAATATTTTCACATTTTCTCTCTTTTCTTTTGATTTTTATTATAATGAAAAAAACATATAAAAGTGGATAATAAGTTTTTTATCATTCAATACTAACCCTAATTTAATTTAATAGATTAAAACAAATTGAAATAGTTATTATCCAAATTTGTTCTTAATAAAAAACAAAAAAACTGATTTCTGTTCTTATTTTTAAAAACATATTTTGAAAACAGATAACAAAAAAAAAAAATCCAAACCGTTTTTATATACAATACATGTTGTATCTACGGTGTAGAGAAGTTGAGACTGAGAGGAGCCAAAACGACGTTGTTTAGGGTGGTTCCTTCAGATAAGCTTTTTTGCGCCCCCAGTCGCCGCCAGAATCAGATCAATGTCGTTCTGGATTTTATCCAATTCAAAGAAGAAAACCATAAATCAGATCAAAAACGAGGCCACTTTTATTCAATCGATGCCTGCTCCAAACTCTTCACTCATTGAATTCCATCTGCCACCTCCTGATCTGCGCGTTCCCTGTAATCGCTCTCAGCCCATACCCGAGTACTTTGATTCTTATTTTTTTTAATTAATCACTTAATTAACTGTTTTTGTTGATTATTGCTTGCTTGCTTTATAGTCGTTTGATTATTCTTAATTTTTTAGATTTTATAACATAGAGTTTTTAGCAATATCACAATAGAAAGAGATGACGGCCGTGGTTCATTGCTTGCGCACATGGAGGCACTATCTTTTGGGGTCTAAGCTTATGGTGAAGACCGATAATGTGGCCACAAGCTACTTTCAGACTCAGAAGAAGCTCTTTCCCAAGCAAGCCTTATGACAAGATTTCCTTGCCGAGTTTGATTTTGGGTTGGAATACAAGCCAGGGAAGACCAACACAGTAGCAGATGCACTAAGCCGAAAGGTAGAGTTTACTGCTATTATCCGACCACAGGGGTCCTTGGTGGATCGCATTAAGGAGGGATTGTCCCATGATACGACCGCCAAGTCTTTGATGGAGTATGCCACAAAGGGGAAGACAAAGAGGTTCTGGTTAGAGGGAGACTTGCTCTATACCAAGGAGAATCGGTTGTATGTGCCACTTCATAGGAAATTGCGGAAGGAAGTGATGCATGAGTGCCGCAATTCAAAGTTGGCTGGTCACCCAGGTGTGTACCGCAGCCTAGCACTTGTGGAGGAACTCTACTACTGGCCACACTTGAGAGATGACATTGAGACCTATGTGAAGACTTGTCTTGTGTGTTAACAAGACAAGGTAGAGCAGATGTCACTTGGGGGTGTCTTGGAGCCATTGCTAATTCTGGAGCGTCCATGGGAGAGTCTCTCCATGGATTTCATTATGGAGCTACCCAAGAGTGATGGATTTGGGAGCATTATGGTTGTGGTGGACCGGTTTTCGAAGTATATGACTTTCATTCTGGCTACCAAAGAGTGTCCAATAGAGGAGGCAGCCCGGTTGTTTCTCAAGCATGTGGTGAAGTATTCGGGTGTACCTCGGTCCATTGTTAGTGATCAGGATGACGGTTCACAGGACGGTTCTGGACAGAATTGTTCAAGTTGCTCGGATCGGATCTAAACTTCTCCACTAGTATCCACCCCCAAACCAACAAATAGATTATGAGGGTGAATGCTTTGTTGGAGACATACCTCCGACACTATGTGAGGGCCTCGCAACGAGATTGGCCAAAGTTACTAGATGTAGCTCAGTTTTCTTATAATTTGCAAAGGAGTGAGGCCACCAACCAAAGTGCCTTCGAGATTGTGATGGGATGGCAGCCTCACACTCCGAGTACTATTGTTGTGGGATACACGGGGTCAACTCCAGTAGCCTATAAGTTTGCCAAGGCACGGCAAGAGCAAACCGACTTGGCTCGAGTTTGCCTACACAAGGCAGCCAAGCGTTCCAAGAAGTGGGCTGATCGTAAGAGACGGGATGTGCAGTACCAAGTGGGGGATTATGTGCTTGTAAAGCTGCATTTGGTACTTCGCACCAAAGGGATCCATAAAGCATTGGTGCGTAGATATGAGGGGCCTTTTAGAGTTCTTCGGAGGGTAGGCAATGTGGCCTACGAACTTGAGCTACCATCCAAGAACAAGGTGCACCCGGTCTTCCATGTGAGTATGTTGAAGCCATTCCATGAAGACCAAGATGATCCGAATCGGGGTGAGTCACAGCGAGCCCCTATAGGAGTTAGGGTCTCGTATGACCGAGACATTGAGAGCATACTGGCCGACCGAGTATTGAGACGGAAGAACTACAAGCTGAGCCATGAGTGCTTGATACGATGGAAGGGACAACCTGATAGTGAGACTAGTTGGGAACCAGCTGAGGGCTTGTGGTAATTTCAGACAAAGATCGACCAGTTTTATGCCGAGAATGCGACGAGGGCGTCACCAGATTGAGTGGGGGAGAAAGTCACGACCCGTGTGAGACCCGCGTGAGACCCGCGTGTTCGAGGGTTTCCAAGTACACTTTGTGATTATAATGTACAACATTGTATTGCACATGCACTCGATGAGTAGTACCTTGTACTTTCGTCCTACACTTGTAGTACATTTGTACTATCGTACTACAGTTTTAGTACACTTGTACTACTCTTTTAGTACCGTAGGATTGTGACACTTGGAAAGATGTTAGCCATGGATGTAAGGGAGCTCTCCCTATATAAAGAGCCTCCCCCCTCACTTGTAATTCATTCATTCAAGCAATAGCAAGCTCTCTAGCTTTGTCTCATATTCTCTCTCTTATGTTGGCTATTTTCTTTGAGTGGGTCTAGCTTCGAGGGCAGTTCTCTTGAGTAGTCAAAAGGAAGGCTGACTTAGGCATTCTAATGAGGTGTTTCTTAGCCTAAGGCCGCACGGTTAGCGACTTAAGCTTGCAGCCCGTGACAGCTGCATGAGGCAAAAGGCATTGGAATGCAACAATATTAGATTAGATAGATTTCTTTTTCAATTTGAAAATATGAAATTGCAAGATCATTCACTGTCAATGGGAAAGATGAATGTGAGTCTGTTTACTTGTACAAGTGCTCTTGTACACCTTATGCTTACTTTGTAATCACTGAAGAAAAAAAAAACATAGATGTTTGAATTGTATATACGGTAGAGGTGGTTTCCTATTTTCAGTTCTGGCAGCTCCTGTAGATAACAACTACCAATACCAATCCTTTGAGCCTTCATATATGCACTCGTAAATCTACCTTCCACCATTCTCCCTTGTTGAGATGTTTTGTATTCCGATTCGATCTGAAAACCTACTCCGATCCGAAATTTTTTGGATCATTTTGAAAGGAAAGAAAATTAAGATTTAATTCATGAAAATGGAGGGTTGGGGCGATATATAAAGGCATGGTTTGGAAGATAGACTTCACATCCGATTTTGTATTATTCATCTTTGATATGTTGGAGTAGGTGTATACTTCACGGATCTAGATCTGTAGACCTCCTGATGACCACGGGTCCCGCTCTGTATATGTTTTGGGTATGGGCTTTTTGCTTGACGGTTTGGGCTTTGGCTCATGAATAGCCGAGGTTTTGCAGCAGAGCGAAATCCCTAAATAGGACATCTTAAGTTGCTTATAAATACTCTCTATGTACTGAGTGAACATTGTAGAGAGATTTGGGAGGCTGATTATAGTAAAACTTCTTACAGGACGTAGCATTATTCTGGGTGAACCTGGATATGTCGTGTCTTATTATTTTCTTTCTATTTATTTTTATTATTCGTGTGATTGACAAGTCTCGAATCATTCATAATAATGAATATCTTCTTTCTCTCATGGACGTAGGCCTAATCAACTGAACCACGTAAATCTTATATTTTTTATTTTTACATGATTGTTTTTATCACTGTTACGTTGATTCTTTTGGTTATCTTTATCGATCTAATTAAAACATCCCGACCCACACCACATCAACTTTTCCATCAATAAAAAAATTATTGGCCTATGAGATTTGACTCCGTAGAACCTCACGATACCTACTAAGACTTGAATAGCAACTTATGAACTAAACGCTCTTAATTGTGAATCATATGATCTAATTAATACCCATCAATAATCATAAGTTTCTTAAACAAAAGAACCAAAATTAGTAGTGGTGTGCTTTACTTGAGAACTAAACGCTCTTGATTGTCAGCTCAATTAATTTTACGTTTGAACGAAAAGAGTTAAAAATATTTTATATAATTCAAGTGTAATTATCTCTCTTTTTAATTATAAAAAATAAGAAATGATAATCAAAAGCATTTTTTGTTAGTAGTTTATTTTTACTATTTATATTTATGTATAAAATTTTATTAATAACGTAAACAATAAATATACTAAAATTATCAATAAAATTATTTGAAAATACAATAACGGTGTTTTACAAACTTCACCATCAAGTGTTTCCTTCTTTTGGAGATTTTCTACTGACCACCTCAAACCCACATTGATGGGGATTCAAATGATGCCACCCACGTGTACGGTGATAATTGAGCCAGCTTATTCCCAACCCATTCTCGTCAAACAAACATCACCATCAAGACAGCGTCCACGACCAAGCAAACCCCATGGAATCCGCAACGCTATAGGCCCCACCGACGTGGACGTGAAAAGCAACGTGGCACATGATCTGTGACCCCATTGGCTGATGATCACGTCAAAAGAGTAGGACCCACCACTAATATTATTTTATTTATTTATTTAATAAATTTTTCTTTTTGAAAAATAAAATTTTGTTCTCTTGCAAGAGATACAGATAAGCATTGGAGGGAGGGGTGTATTAGGTGGTTCAAATAAAAAAAAAAAACTAGTTGAATTTCTTATTATTGTTCTTTTGTCCTCTCATTCTTTATTTGAACCACAAGGATAATTAGTTGTTGTTAGAAAAATAAAGAGTGATTGGAGAATAAACTCTTGTATTATTGATGTATATTATTGAAGTTATTGTGAAAGATGAATACAAGCCTATATATAGGCTAAGAATATAAAACCTAATAGAAATAAGAAACATAGGGTTTATAATAAAACAGGAAACTAAACTAATTAGGAAACTAATACATATGAAACTAGGAAGCTAATATTGCAGTAAGAATAGGAAATATCTTTTAACAGCCCCCCTCAAACTTAAGGTGGTAAAATGGATGCCAACTTGAGTTTGTAAACTGAATCAACGAAGCACAGAAAAGACGAGTGATAGGCAGGGCCCGGAGCGGAATCACGGGTGATGACTTGGCAGGACCCGAAGTGGAATCTCGGGTGATAACTTGTTGTTGCTGCTGCTGATGATGATGCTGCTGCTGTTGATGCTGCTGATGGTGATGCTGTTGATGCTGCTGCTGATGATGCTGAGAGAATCATGGGTGATGACTTGGCAGGACCCGGAGCGGAATCACGGGGTGATAACTTGCTGCTGTTGCTGATGCTGATGATGCTGCTGGTTATGCTTGTTGAAATGTGACTTGGGATTCGGCGGTTCCACAAGATAGTGATGGTGGAATAGATGCAGCTCGTGTTTGAGTTGTTGTTGATGTTGATGCTGATGGTGATGCTGCTGCTGCTACTGATGATGCTGAGAGAATCATGGGTGATGACTTGGCAGGACCCGGAGCGGAATCACGGGGTGATAACTTGCTGCTGCTGGTGATGCTTGTTGAAATGTGACTTGAGATTCGGCGGTTCCACAAGATGGTGATGGTGGAATAGATGCAGCTCGCGTTTGAGTTGTTGCACAATATGGTGATGCTTGCTGAGAGGTGACTTGGGAGTCAATGGCTCCCAGAGATGATGATGGTGGTGCTGCATATGCAGCCTGCGCTTGAGTTGTTACACGTGCTAGTGATGCTTGCTGAGAGGTGACCTGGGATCCAATGGCTCCACGAGATGGTGATGGTGTTTGAATTGGTGCACGAGATGATGATGTTTGTTGAGAGGTGACTTGGGAGTCAATGGCTCCTTGAGATGGTGATGGTGGTGTTGCAGATGCACCCTGCGCTTGAGTTGTTGCACGTGTTGGTGATGTCACAGGTTGTTGAGGTGGCGGTGGAGATAGTGTGGCCGGAGGAGGGGATTGTGGGGGTGGGGATTAAGTTGAAGGTGGGGTTGGAGAGGGGTCTAGTGGAATAGGGGCATAGGTGGGTTATTGAGAATTTTGGTGGGGGTTTTAATGGTTGTTGGGTTCGTGGGATAGGGCTGCATTGTAGTTTGATTAGTGGCTAGGTAAACCGGGTAAGTGGGATGAAGTGATGGATAAGTGCAGGGGGGTGCGCTGACATCAGCATGGCTTGGGGTTTGAAGGTTGGTAAAGATAGTGACGTCGTGGGGCATAGGAGGGCTGGTGGGTGCCCTGACAGCAGCGTGATTTGTGGATTGAAGGCTGGGCAAAACAGCAACGTCGGCGTGAGTCATGTAGGCTGGGTTTAAAGAAGGCATAATGGTATGTGCGTGGGGGGATGCTGATGCTGCTCTGGTGATGCTGCTGCTGATTTGGTTATGTGTTTAAAGGGCTCTTACCAGATGGGAGAAAGGTGGTAGTTATGCTGAAGGTGGAGGTGAACTCCCTGGCGGTTGTGGTGATGGTGGGGATGATGTAGGTGAAACAGGAGGAGGAGGAGGTGCTGCTGTATTATCGCCATAGGTACTGCATAGCTGCCATCCACTGTTGCTGTTGCTGTGAATGCGGTACCCACTGTTGATGTACTTGCTGCGGCTGCGCTTGCTGCTTTGGTGGGTTGCTCAGATCAGGACCGTTAGTCGGCTGCATCTTGATCTGATTGATTGATTGCATATAGTTTCTTCCTTACAAAAATCAAAATAATTTCACTCTCCCTCTCTCCTTCTCTCTCTCCAATAAGAGTACGTTATGGAGAATTGGAGGAGTGCTGAGAGAACGAGCGAGGGCAGAAGTTTGAGAGAGAGGGAGGGCAGGGGTTTGAGGTGTGCTGCTGTAGGTGCCAATGGGGTGAAGGTGAAGATTCAGCAGGGGTTGGTGAGGTGATGCTAATGCTGTTGTTGCTGACTCACGGGTGATTATTTGGTAAAGATTATAATAGTATATAACAAGAAGGAAAAAGAGGTTATGTTCGGGCGAGCGGTATGAGGTTATGTTCGAGCAAGCGGCTTTCGGGCGAGCGGTATGAGGTTATGTTCGAGCAAGCGGCATTAAGCCGCCCGCCAAAATTGCAGAAGCTCAAAATACGACTCTCAAAATAAGATCAATAGCTCTGATACCATGTTAGAAAAATAAATAGTGATTGGAGAAGAAACTCTTGTATTATTGATGTATATTATTGAAGTTATTGTGAAAGACGAATACATATGAATATAAAACAGAAATAGGAAACATAGGGTTTATAATAAAACAGAAAACTAAACTAATTAGGAAATTAATACATATGAAACTAGGAAGCTAATATTGCATTAAGAATAGGAAATATCTTTTAACAGTTGTCATGTCTCATGTTTGGCTTTCTGAAAAACAATTGTTAACACAACTTCTGTCTTACAGTAAGCTGAAATGGCTGGCTCTGTTGTCTCCTCTGTTGCGCAAAGCATTGGTAATTTGCTCATAGAAGAAGGGAAATTCCTGCATGGGGTGAGCGATAAAGTTCGAGGGATTCAAACTGAGCTCAATCGCATGCAGTGCTTCTTGAAAGATGCAGATGCAAGACAAAACGAAAATGAAGGAATACGCAATTGGGTGGCCGAAGTAAGAGATGCTGCTTACGATGCAGAGGACGTCATTGAGACCTTTGCCCTTGAAAAAGCATCCAGGAGGAGACCAGGTCTGATGAATGTCCTCAAAAGATTCGTTTGCATTCTTAGTGAAGGGAAAGCACTCCACAAGGTTGGGTCCGAGATTGAGGCCATTAACGCCAGGATCTCTGATCTGACCAGAAGCTTGCAAACTTATGGCTTCAAAGAAGCAAAGGATAATGAAAGCTCGAGTACCACATACCAAAGGCGGTCATATTCTCACATTGAGGAACAAAATATTGTAGGCCTAGAGGGAAGCATCAACGTATTGGTGGATCTTATAGTGAAGGAGAAATGGTGTCGAGTTGTTTCTATATGTGGAATGGGTGGCTTAGGCAAGACCACTCTCGCAAAGGAGGTTTACCGTCATGCTGAAGTAAGGCGTCATTTCGATTGCTTTGCTTGGTCATGTGTATCTAAAGATTCTAAACAATTCAGACCAAAAGATGTTTGGCAAGGAGTTCTAATTAAACTTACATCTCCATCAGAAAAGCAGAGGGATGAAATTCTTAACTTATTAGAAGATGATCTCGCGAAGAGGCTCTATCAACTTCAACAACATAAGAAATGTTTGGTGGTACTCGATGATGTCTGGGACAAACAGGCCTGGGACAGTTTAAAAGCAGCTTTCCCAAGTGGAGAGACAGAGAGCAAAATACTGCTTACAAGTCGCAATAAAGAAATAGCTGAGCATGCTGGTCGTAGTGGTTTTCTTCGTGAACCACGATGTCTAAATGCTGAAGAAAGCTGGGAATTGCTTCAGAAGATAGCGATTCCTCCAAAAGATGCTGCTGCAGGTAATAAATCACAGTACTTTGCATGCTGGTTAACATTCTTGCATGATGAACTTACCAATATTTTATGGTCATATAGGGTAATTTTGGGTTTATTACAATTTGTCTTGATGTGGTTTGGGTCAATCCAAATTCAACCACTTTAATTTAAGGTGTATCATCGGTATCTTGTGGTTAGGCCGTTTCTAATTTCTCTGTGTCAATTTCATTGATACAAAAACGTCCTGACTTTGTTAATATAGTTGGGATAACGATCTAATCATAAAATATTGATTTGACGTAAACAATTGGGAAGCAAATTGTAATTATCCTAAATATTTTTTAATAAATGTCTACACTAGTATTTGGAAGTGAGAAAAGGAAATTAAGAGATCATTGAAAATTTAAAATAAAATTTAGAATTTTCCTTATAAAATTATATGTATTATGGATGGCAATTTGTGACATAACTCATTTACGATGCAAGTAATTATGCAAATATGGGTTTGTCTTAAACCGGATCAAGTCAATTTCGGATCAACACAAAAATAATCATGTCATTTTTAAATTAGTTCATTTAACCCAAACTAGATTCGTCTAACCTGTTTAATATACAACATGATCCATTTAACCCGCGTAACCTGTTTCAACCCATGTAACCTTAACCCTGTAGTTCTTTACACTTTTGTTGTTTCTTTGTTTTTAGGCTCAACTAAACCATGATTTTACTTTTATTTAGTACTTTGAATATTCACTTATATAATAATTTGAAACCTTTTTATATTTTATATGTAAGTAATCGGATTAAACATGTTAATTTCATGGCCAATATAACTAAAACAGGTTTTGCAGATCGTAATCATGGTTTTTACCGAACAAAACTTTTTTATTAAACAGGTTACACGGATCAAGTTGTGTTTAACCGTTCAATAAATACATCGTGTTTAGGTTTAATAAATAACTCTTTTATTAAATGGATGACTCGTTTATGACCCACCGGCAAGAATTGTCAACCCTATTATGTATGTTACCCTACTTAGTTATTGTTTTAAATGATATTGGTAAATTTTATAAATTTAAACACAAGTTTACTTAAAGTGAGAGAAACCATAGATATGTAAATCAAACTGATAATCTACACACCAATAAAAGTCGAACATGAGATCTTTTGATCTTAGAGCCTCAATTTTTTTTTTTTTTTTTTACCGATGAACCAAAATTTCATTGAAAATTCAAGTGATTTTTGAAAGTTAAACAAAAATTCAAAACTTGTTACTTTATTTAGAAGAGATACAAATAAAAATTAAGGGTTAATTTCAAAAAACCACAGTGCGATTTTGACAGAATTCATTTTAGATTTTAAGATTATTATTTTTTGTTTCACTTAGTACCCTAAGAAGTCTGACATTATCTTAGGGAGTGATGCAGATTAACGCTGCATGTGCTTGGGAAACCTAAAACCCAAAAAGGGTAAATTAACACCCAAAGGATATTGCGTTTGTTTCACTTAACACCTTGAAAAACTTTTCGGAAGTTTTTTTCGTTGTCATGGGAGTTTGAGAATTTGGAGTATTTATATTTGACAGTCATAAAAATTGAATTGCATTATTTGACACCCTGGTAAAAAACTCATGTTGGTTTCTTTTATAAAATACTGGAGAGATGTTGGGCAGGTTTGGTTGCGATGAAAATCAACTTAAATCGTTAAAATGATTAAATTATAATTTGAGATTAGAGGTAGATTCGAGTCGAATCAAGTCCGAATATTAAGGTATTCGAGTTCAGCTCGAGCTTAAATGAACAGGTTCGAGTTCGAACTCAGGTTCGAATCGAGCTCGAGCTCGAGTTATAATTTTAATAAATAAAAATATTAAATAAATATAGATTCGAGCTCAAGCTCGGTTCTGCTTGAGATCAAGCTCGGCTCGACTCGAGTTTGATAATAGCTTCTTGAACTGTTCGAGACCCTTTCGAGTCGAGCTTTAAGTTATTCAAGCTCGGCTCGATGATCTATTCGAGCTCGGTTCGATAAGTTATTCCAGCCTAAGTTTCAGTCTCGAGTTTAGCTCGAGCCGAGTTTTAACCGAGCTCGAGTTCAAATAGTTCGATAAAAGTTTGGCTCGATTCCAGCTCTATTTGAGATAATGTTTTAGATTATAAGCAAATGGAGATTTTTGAAATAGCCCAAATATAAAATTGTTTGACATTGATCAAGGTGAAAATTCAATTATTTTCACAATAAATTATTATAATCTTTATGAACTGAACAAACACATGGAATTATATCTTACAAGCTGATCAAAGCAGCTAATAAACGGAAGCAAATAAGCTCGTAGATGAAGGAAAAAATGGTGCAGTGGAGCCATTTTTTTTATCTTGCTCTTTTCGAATTTTCTTATCATTGCCCTATTTAAAAAGACCATCAAAATTCACATGAATATTTAATGATATGTAGTCGTTCATTTTGCCCCAAGTTTACTTTGAAACCAACGCATTCATTTCAAAGTGGTTAATTTCAACTAATACTAATATACTACAGAAAGTACTTATATAACCTTTGTGCGGTTTTGCAGACTTTAGAATTGATACTGAAATGGAAGAGTCGGGGAAGAAGATGGCTAAGCATTGTGCAGGCTTACCATTGGCCATCACTGTGTTGGGACGACTTTTGGCAACAAAATCATATACATTAGACCAGTGGCTTTTGGTGAACGAGAACATCAAATCCTACATAGGAAGAGGCAAAAACAACAAACAAAACGAATCTGTGATTTCTGATATCGTTTTATCCTTAAGCTATGATTATTTGCCACCTCATCTAAAACAATGCTTTCTTTACCTAGCCCATTTCCCAGAAGATTACGAGATAGAAGTTGAGAAATTGATTCGATATTGGATTGCAGAAGGAATAGTGACATCGCTGCATAATGAAGTAGAGAATGTGGCTGAAGGATACCTTGAGGAGCTGATGGAGAGGAGCATGGTTTTAGCTGGAGAAAGAGACATTGGAAGTTCGAAAGTCAAAACATGTCGCATGCATGATCTCGTGAAAGATTTCTGCTTATTAAAAGCAGAAGAGGAAAGTTTTCTAAAAGTTATTAATCTTCAGCCTCAAGATGAAAATAATGATGTCTTGTCTCCTTCGTCTTCGATGAATGGTAAATTTCGCAGGCACGCTGTACATTTGAAAGGTAATACTTTTAGTCAAAAGCACATTAAAGGTCATCATCACCTTAGGTCTCTCATATACTTCTCGATAGATAATTGGGAATTACTGGAACCGACCTTAAAGAATTTGAAAATGCTTAGATTGGGAATTATTGAAAGTGTTCGTATTAAAGGAGGGAAGTTTCCGAGAGATATTGGAGAACTCATCCACTTGAGATTCCTTAGTTTACGAAATGCTAAAGGGGTATATGATGAGGTGTTTGAGTTGCCATCATCTCTAGGGAATTTAAGGTTGTTGCAGACTTTAGATTTAAGTATTGTTTATTTAAGGGTGCACGTACCAAATGTGATATGGAAGATGGGAAGGTTGAGGTATCTATATCTTCCTCCTTTATGTGATGATAAAACAAAGTTTCAATTGGGTACTTTTACAAACTTATGGACACTTAAGAATTGCAATGTAAGAGATCTTCTGAATATGAGAAGTCTAAAATCATTGATGCATCTCTAAGCATTGCATTAAATCATCTGCAAATCTTGGAATTATCATCGCTTACGTCATTACCACCAGTTGGCGTAAGTCCACTGTTATCGGGATTTGTTAATCTCTCAAGATTGGAAATAGAACTGCACATGGAGAAGTTACCTGAATTCCCTCCTCACATCACCCGCATAACCTTATGCCGTTGTCAACTTGAGGAAGGCCCAATGCCAACACCAGAGAAGCTGCCTAACTTAAGGAACCTTCGCTTGTTTCAGGGTGCATTTATTGGGAGGGAAATGGTTTGCTCTAGACAAGGTTTTTCTAGAATCCACTATCTGGCCCTTTGTTACTTGTACAATTTAGAGGAGTGGGGGATAGATGAAGGAGCCATGCCGGATCTTTGTAATCTGGAAATTACAGAGTGCAAGAAATTGAAGAGACTTCCAGATAATTTGAGGTTCATCACAACCCTGCAAGAATTGGTGATCACGTTTATGTCAAAGACGTTTAAAGATAAGTTGGTCCAAGGAGGAGAAGATTTCTATAAAGTCCAACGCATACCTTCCGTCTTATTTACGAATTGTGATGAAGAATGGGAATCATGAATAGGTAAGCATACTCTCCTTGCTTCCTTAAGTCATCATTCATTTTCTAGTCCTCTGTACGGTTCTTTTAAAAAAAATTATCTTTTTTTCATCTGTTGTTAATTTTTTTACGAAAATTTGCCCTTAATGAATCATTATCTGTTATGCCATTCTGCTTTAATGAATTTATAATTGGCAAGCTTTGGTCTATTACATGAATAATACTTGAAACTGTTGTCTTTTATTTTTGTTCTAGGAGAAGTAGACAATGAAAAGGTTTCCGTGGAGTTTTGATTGATCAATAAAGGTAAGAAAAAAAAATTATAATTGATTTTTTTGCTTATTCTTTTACCTCTACTAGTTCTAGTTTTACAAACCCAAATCTTTCTTCATTGTGGAACAGAGAAGAGCATGTTCAGTTGATTAATATGTTTTCTTTTTCTTTACAGGTGAAGTCATCCATCATGAAATAAAAGACTCCCTTTTGTTTCAGTGAGATCAGACCAAGGTTTTACATTTCTTTGGAACTTCTCTATATTTGTAATTTTGATTGTAAGATGAAGTACTTGAAGTGATTGCGTTAACATAATGTTGAATTATTTACCCTTTTTTTGTAGTTTGTTGAATATTTGTCTGTGGGTCGTGTTGTACCAATTTGTTGTGTGGTTTGCAATCTCTGGCGTATTATATGTGAATTTTCTGTTTCGCGACTATAATTTGTTTGTGCATTTTGTTTAATAAATCCACAACATCATCAAGTAGTGTTTTAAAATACACCAATTTCACTCCTTTTCTTGTCTCTAACAGTGCTCAAGTTTGTGTTGTTTGAATGACTTCAGCAAGTAGCTGCAGTCGGCAATCATGACTCCGTTAGGATGACAATCAGAATTTGCTGTTTCAACAAGTTGGACGAGGCTTTTGGCATCCACCATGACATGGATTTTTTTAGTACCAAGGTCTTTAGCCATAATCACCCCATCTGATGTAGGAGGATCCGAGTAAGATGATGCAGAGTTGGCAGATCAGCGTAGAACTGACAGGTGGATTACCTACAACGGGTCACGAGCTTAGATCAGGCCTTAAAGACCCTAGTCTGATTTGGAAACGGGCTAACAAACAAAAAATGAGAATTTTCAGCGCAGCGGGATTTTAACCAAAAAACGACGTTTACGCCCTCAAATTGGCAGTTTACAGTTTTTAGGAAACTTTTTATTTTATTTAATTTAAATTCAGCATTAATTTAATTTTCCTATTTTAGCTTCGACCTTATAAATAAGGTCTTAGGGTTTCATAAACATTATTATTGTATTTGCATAATTTTAAATAAAACATCAGAGTTGTTTCTCTGTATTGTTTAGGGTTTTTTCTTGTGTTACTCCCCGTGAACTATCTGTTCGACTAGCCTGCAATATAATCGCTATTCTGCCTGGCGTCAGTTGGTATCAGAGCTTCAGCGTTTTCCTAGGGCAAGATTTCATCAGTTCCATGGCTGATGGTCGTGGTCGTCACGGGCAGGTTCCGAATGAGGAAGCCCCACGTCGTGATTGTAACGTTCAGGATGCGATGATTGAGGATTTACAGCGGCAAGTTGCAGAGTTAACCCAGCGTCTAGTGGCGCAGAATTTCGGTGATCGTGAGATTGAAGATCACGATTCCGATTCTAGTTCCAAAAACCCGCATCACAATCCTGCTCAATTCTAGGAGCATTGTGGTCGGGAAGAACATTATAGAGACCTCGGTTTCAAAGTGGATCTGCACGAGTTTTCTGGTACGTTACAGGTCGAGGGATTCGTTGATTGGTTGAATGAAGTGGAGTGTATTTTCGAGTATAAGGAAGTCCCAGATCGTATCAAGGTGAAACTGGTCGCCATCAAACTGAAGGGTAGAGCATCTGCGTGGTGGGAGCAGTTGAGGCGCTCGCGTGATCGACAGGGCAAGGCCAAGATCACGGATTGGGAGACGATGAAGAAGAAGATGAAGGGTCACTTCCTTCCTTTCGGCTACACTCATACTTTGTTTCAGCGACTTCATTCATTGAGGCAGGGCACGAGATCTGTGGATGATTACATGGAGGAATTCTATCAATTGATAGCCCGAAACGATTTATCTGAGACAAAGGAGCAGATGGTGGCACGGTATTTGGGGGGATTATAGCAGCCCCTACAGGATGTCCTCAGCCTTCATTTGTTGTGGACAGTTTCAGAAGCATATCAACGTGCACTTGCAGTGGAAAAACAGCAGAACAGGAGGCCAATGAACAGAGGCGATCAAAACAGTCAGCCAGTTCACCCACAGGAATCCCGTCCTGCCCAACAACCACTCCAAGGTAACCTTAACCCAAATATTAGATGTTTCAGATGTGGTGAACATGGGCATAAATAAACTGAGTGCAGGAAGCCTGCTAGTAATAAAGGCAAAAATCTCCTGATTGAGGATGATGGGGTAGACAAAACTAAGGAGATTGGAGAGCTTGTGTATGACGATGATGAATATGGAGATGTGTTGTATGAGGATGGCCATGAGACTTTGGTCGTTCGTAAGAGTCTACTGACCCTCAAGAGTGATTCATGGGATGATTGGTTGAGGACCAATATTTTTCACACAACCTATACAAATTGTGAGAATGTGGTGTCTGAAGAGGCTGTCCAGAAACTGCAGTTGAAAACAATCATCATCCTAAGCCGTACAAATTGTCTTGGCTGAATAAAGGCAGTGAGGTAACAATGGATAGGCGTTGCCTAGTTTCTTTTTCGATTGGTAAAAGATATTTCGATAATGCTTGGTGTGATGTTGTGTGTATGGATGCTTGTCATGTATTATTAGGCAGACCTTAGCAGTAAGATCGTAATGTTATTCATGATGGGCGAAAAAACACATACTCCCTTAGCATCAAAGGGAAGAAGATTGTGTTGGCACCTCGTCGGGAAAGAATCACTCCTACCCCGATTCCCAATAATACTAATAGGCTTTCAATGTCCAGGTTTTTAGCGGAGGTTGAGCATGTAGACGTGGTTTATGCTCTGTTGCCTTGTGGGAATAGTGCAGCAGATCTGAATCCAGAATTACCAGCCGAAGTGCAGCAGCTGATAGCAGAGTTTTCTGACCTGATGTCAGAGGATCTTCCTCCTGGCTTGCCGCCTATAAGGGACATTCAGCATCAGATCGACCTTGTTCCAGGGTACAGTTTACCTAATCGACCGGCGTATCGCCTCAGCCCCAAGGAATCTGAAGAGTTGTAGCGACAAGTGGTAGAGTTGTTGGAGAGGAGCTACGTCCGTGAGAGTATGAGCCCATGCGCAGTTCCTTCCCTACTAGTGCCGAAGAAGGATGGTTCTTGGCATATGTGTGTTGATAGTAGAGCCATCAACAAGATCATAGTGAAATACCAGTTCCCAATTCCCCGTCTGGATGATATGTTAGACCAACTGTCCAATTCTAGGGTCTTCTCCAAAATTGACCTTAGAAGCGGATACCACCAGATCAGAATAAGGCCTGGAGATCAGCATGGGTTGTATGAGTGGATGGTCATGCCTTTTGGGCTGTCCAATGCACCCAGCACATTTATGAGGTTTATGCATCAGGTTTTATGGCCTTTCATGGGGAAGTTTGTTGTAGTTTACTTCGATGACATCCTCATTTATAGTCTTACGTGGGAGTCACATTTTGATCACCTCCGTGCTGTTTTTAATATGTTGAGGACAGAGCGTCTGTACGTCAATCAGAAGAAGTGTTCTTTCTTCACTATTTCTGTTACTTTTCTGGGTTTTTTTTTATCTACTGATGGTGTTCAAGCAAATTAGTCGAAGGTAGATGCGGTCTTGGAATAGCCCACACCGAGGACCTTGCACGATGTAAGAAGTTTCCATGGATTGGATTCCTTCTACCGTCGGTTCATCAGAAATTTCAGCACTTTGATTGCTCCTATCACAGAACGCCTTAAGGAGCGTGATTTTCAGTGGTTCGAGGAGGCAGAAATCAGCTTTCAAATTGTCAAACAAAAGATGACAGAGGCATCAGTTTTGGCACTTCCTGATTTCGAAAAGATGTTTGAGGTAAACTGTGATGCATCTGGGGTGGGTATTGGTGGTGTTCTAAGTCAAGAGGGGCGACCAGTAGCTTTTTTCAGTGAGAAGTTATCAGGATCAAAGAAGAATTACTCCACCTATGATATGGAGTTCTATGCCATAGTTCAGTCCCTGAAACATTGGCGTCACTACCTAGTGCAAAGGGAATTTATTCTTATCACTAACCATGAGGCTCTGAAGTACATCAATGGCCAACACAAGCTGAGTAGGTGGCATGCTAAGTGGGTGGCGTACTTGCAGGAATTCACGTTTGCACTGAGGCACCAAGCAAGAAGTCTGAACCGTGTCGCAGATGCACTGAGCCGTCGTACATTACTCCTCACCACCATGAGCACCAGAATTGTGGGATTTGAGGTCTTCTCAAATATGTATGCTGCAGATCCTTCCTTCGGGAGGATAATTCAGGAGGAAACTAATGGTCAACGTCATGATTTTATATGCATAACGGTTATCTATTTCGTGGATTACAGTTGTGCCTTCCAGATTGTTCACTAAGGCAGCAAATTATTAGTGAACTTCATAACGAGGGTCATTTTGGGCGAGACAAGACGATGACCCTGATTTCCTCTAACTATTATTGGCCCAAATTGACCAGTGACGTGGCTCATCATGTGGAGCATTGTTATGTGTGCCAGTGGTCCAAGGGAGTTCTCACTAATGCGGGCCTGTACACACCCTTACCTCTACCTGAAGCCCCTTGGTTCGATGTTAGTATGGACTTTGTGTTGGGCTTACCCCGTACCCAACAAGGCTTAGATTCTATTTTGGTTGTGGTTGACAGATTTTCCAAGATGACCCATTTCATGCCTTGCAGGAAGACAATGGATGCTACCAGGATCACTCATCTTTACTTCAAGGAGATTGTGCGTTTGCATGGTGTTCCCCGATCCATCACTTCAGATCGTGACACCAAGTTCATGAGTCAATTCTGGAAGAGTTTATGGGAGAAGCTGGGGACGAAGTTAAATTTTAGCAGCGCCTATCATCCTCAAACAGATGGTCAGACCGAGGTGGTGAACCGGAGTTTGGGAAACCTTTTGAGGAGCTTAGCAGGAACTAAACCGAAGCAGTGGAATCTCGCATTACCTCAAGCAGAATTTGCCTATAACATGTCGAAAAACAGAACCACAGGAATGAGCCCATTTGAGATTGTGTATGGTTAGAATCCATCCGGGGTGCTTGACTTAGCCCCTATTCCACGAGTGGGTCGTTTGAATCCCAAGGCAGATGAGATAGCAGAACATCTTCGGGGTATCCATAAGCATGTGAAGCTGGTCATTCACGAAAGTAATGCCAAGTACAAGGCTCAGAGTGACAGTCATCGTCGTCAGGTACTTTTTGATGTTGGTGATTTTGTGTGGGCAGTATTAACTCGTGATCGTTTTCCCGCGGGAGAGTATAATAAGCTTAAGGAGCGAAAGATTGGACCCTGTGAGATCTTGCAGAAGATCAATGATAACCCCTACAGACTACGCCTACCCAGTCATCTGAGGACTTCTGATGTATTTAATGTGAAACACCTGAGTCCTTGTTTTGAGGATTCCGATGAAGCTATTGTGAACTCGAGGACGAGTTCTTTCCAACCCGAGGCGACTGATGTAGGAGGATCCGAGTCAGATGTAGCATAGTTGGCAGATCAGCGCAGAACTGGCAGGTGGACTACCTAGAACGGGCCACGGGCTCAGATCAGGCCCTGAAGACCCTAGTTTGAATAGAAATAGGCCAACAGACAAAATTGAAAACCTCAGCGCAATGGGATTTTAGCAAAAAAACGACGTTTAAGCCCTCAAATTGGCAGTTTACAGTTTTTAGGAAAATTTTTATTTTATTTAATTTAAATTTAGTCTTAATTTAATTTTCTTATTTTAGCTTCGACCTTATAAATAAGGTCTTAGGGTTTCGTAAACATTATTATTGTATTTGAATAATTTTAAATAAAACATCAGAGCTGTTTCTCTGTATTGTTTAGGTTTTTTTCTTGTGTTACTCCTTGTGAGCTATCTGTTCGACTAGCCTGTAGAATAATCGCTATTCTGCGCGACATTACCATCCCTAAGTCCCATAGCTTAGCACAGGCTGTTACAAAATCCCATACTTCTCATATCTCCTTTTATCCAGCGACCCGAGTCATCTCTTAAAACACTATTCGCACCCACTTGACCAGGGTTACCCCTAGAAGTCCTGTCCGAGTTTAGTTTGACCAAGGATTGAGGTGGTGGCTCCCAATTGACATTGATACAAATTTTTTGTTTAGTATTAAGGTGATCCATGCCAACATGGAAGAATTCTCTAGCTTTGAATTTACAATCAGAGATAAAAGAGTTTAGTCTCATGTTTTTTTTTCCCTCAAAATGTCTCTTGTTTCTGCAATTCCAGAGGGCAGCACAAGATGCAATGAAGAGAACATTCCAAGGAGATGGCCATTTTCAACCAATCCCACAGGTCAGAGTTAGCAAAAAATTTCAGAGTTGGAGGGATACCCCAATACTTCCAGACCTGGTCAGCCCAAGGACAGTCACGCAACAAGTGAAGCAGAGATTCTAGTTTCTAGTAATGATTATCGATAATATTTCTGGTTTATACCAGGAATTGTCAGCACATCGCCATAAGAAAATTTTGTTTCTGTTATTGGTAGGTGCAGACCAAATCCAATCCCAATTGGTGTTTATTTCATTGTTATCAGTGGTAATTTCCTCCGCCAAGAGGTAAGCAGACTTTGTGCAGAACATACCAAGTTTTGACATGTCCCAAACCAATTGATCCTGAAAGGGGTTAAAGGATTGGCAAGGAAAGGCATTTATGCAGTTTGAGAGTTCAGTTGGAAGGATAGAGGATAAGGCACCAAGATTCCAGTTGTTGTGATCCCAAAGGTCTTTAAGGGGAAGATCATCTTCTCCCCTGTTTAGAGGTCTTTGAATTTGTCTCCTTGATGGGCAGCCAGTCAACCAATTGTCATTCCAAAAATTGATTGATTTACTATTTTTAATTGGTAATTGATGAACTATTCTTTGACGTTAAGTTTGATATTATGAAATTGAAGCTTCAAATATGAAAGTTTTTTCTATAAAGTTAGTTATGTTTTGGGAGTGATTCAAAATCTTTAATTAATGAAACAAAGAGCATTTAATTGTAAAATATTTTCACATCTTTCTCTCTTTTCTTTTGATTTCTATAATTATTTTTATAATAATAAAATAGTGGATATAAGTTTTTTATCATTCAATAGTAGCCCTAATATAATTTAATATATTAAAACAAATTGAAATAGTTATTATCCAAATTTGTTCTTAATAAAAAACAAAAAAAAAACTAATTTCTGTTCTTATTTTCAAAAGCATATTTTGAAAACAGATAACAAAAAAAAAAAAAACAAATCCAAACCATTTTTATATACAATACATGCAGTATCTACGGCGTAGAGAAGTTGAGACTGAGAGGAGCCGAAACGACGTTGTTTAGGGTGATTCCTTCAGATAAGCACCCAGTCGCCGCCAGAATCCATTCCATTCCAATCAACGAAACAAAACAATTCAAAGAAGAAAACCATGGATCAGATAAAAAACGAGGCTGCATTTATTCAATCGATGCCTGCTCCAAACTCTTCACTCATCGAATTCCATCTACCACCTCCCGATCCGCGCGTTCCCTCTAATCGCTCTCAGCCCATACCCTGGTACTTTGATTCCTATTTTTTTTTTTAATCAATCACTTAATTAACTGTTTCTGTTGATTATCGCTTGCTTGCTTTATAGTCGTTTGATTATTCTTAATTTTTTAGATTTTATAACATAGATTTTATAGCAATATCACAGTCAATTTTCACCACGAAGGTATTGAGAACGGCTGCTAATTTGAAATAATTCCACTTGCTAAGATTTAAGGTTGATTATATACGCTGAACAAGCTGAGAAATCAGATAATGTAGTGGATTGTTTGAGCGATATGGTGCTAAATAAAGGAGGTTGTGTTATAATTAACGATTATCGTTGTAAACTTTGAACTAACCCTCAATTTTTGGTTCAGTTTTTCTTAATTGTTCTCGCTCACCCCAATGATGTTGCATATAATATTCATTGGATTTTAATGTGATTAAGTACCTTCTTAGTAGTGTTAATTGTTTCTTATTATTTCATCTACCAAAAATTACTAGAAACTAGATTCGTGATTGTGTTCATGTTGTAAGGGTAAAGATGATTGGGTAGATGGGTTAGACTTAGATGTGGAGTGTGGTAGCCTAATTTGTGTGTAAGGGTTTATCATGTATGGCTGATTTGATGGATTATGAAATATAGCAACTTCTTATATCGTGTTCCTTATGCGCTTTGTAGCCAAAATCCTCAAGGCGAAATCAAGGATTCTGTCTCTGCAAGAAAGACTCAGAAGGCTGACCGTGAGAAGTTGAGGAGAGACCGGCTTAATGAGCAGTTTCTTGAGTTGGGAAATACACTAGGTAACACTGAATGTCTTAAATTGACATCATCCAAATATTTATCTTAATTTTACTTATATTTTGAACTTTTGAACCCTTTATAGGTTTTCCCCCCCTTTTCTTCTGTCAGATTCTGATTTAGTAGTCTGAAGAATGAGGGCCCAAGTCTGTTATAGGTTTTTGGACTTGACACTGTATGCTTCATTGAGACACTGGTTTTTACGCTTTCACTTTGGTTTGGTGAAAGCCCTCTTTCTTTTGGTTATGTGAAATTCAGTGGAATAAACTTCTGAAGAATGCTATCAAGTTCAGCATACAATCTTTTCTCTACTATTTTATGCTGCAGACGCATCAGCTAATCTCCATCATAATATGTTATTAGCAGTTTTGCATGTCTCTAAACTCTCATATTTAGTGTTTGCACTTTTTGACTTTTATTATACCTTAAGTAGTATCATCTTAAATTTCCTCTGTTTTTGGTTTCTTCTTTTGTTGTTTAGTCTTCTGCTACCTTGTATCTTCTCCAGTATGTGTATAAATCTATTGGTAGAATGCTTTCTATTCATACCTTTTTTCCATGGTTCTGTTTTCAATTTCATTAGGTTTGTTTAAATAGTAATGCATTTTTCATTGAAGAAGTGCAACTTCTATGTGGTATCTTCTAAATGCAGATCCTGATAGGCCCAAAAATGACAAAGGTACCATTCTAGCTGATACGATTCAGTTGTTGAAGGATCTAACATCTCAAGTCGACAAGCTTAAAGCTGAGTATGATACACTGACTGAAGAATCTCGTGAGGTAATCTTGTGATCTCTTCTACTTTGATGCTTATATATGTGGCTCCCCTTTAATAGGGGATGTAATTACTCAATTTGTTCAAAATAGTTGACACAGGAGAAAAATGATCTAAGAGAAGAGAAGGCATCTCTTAAATCTGATATTGAGAACCTTAATATTCAGTATCAGCAGAGACTCAGGGCAATGTTTCCATGGGGTGCTATGGATCACTCAGTTGTCATGGCCCCACCTTCTTATCCATTTCCAATGCCAGTGGCAATGCCTGCTGGACCAATTCCCATGCATCCATCCATGCAGCCGTATCCATTCTTTGGGAATCAGAATCCTGGTGTCATTCCGACCCCCTGTTCAACTTATATACCATATATGACTCCTAATACCATGGTTGAACAATCCACACATGTACGTCCAAATGTGCAGCCAGGCAGTCGGTCCCACATTTCAGGTAAACATGATTCCAGAAGCAAGTCATCAGGGGAGAACAAGGCTGAGAAAATTGAGGATTCTAATGATGTCGCAACTGACCTCGAGTTGAAGACTCCTGGATCTACTGAAGATCAGGTCAATTAGAGAATTAGAGCTTTTAACATTGATTTTGAAATAGAGTCTTAGAATCATGATTGAAATAACTAGACCGAATCCTATTTGAATTATTTTACAGGATTTATCATCAGGGCAAAGAAAATCCAAGAAGTATCCTAGAAGGGAAGACAGTTTTACGGAAGGGAATTATTCAAGTAGGTGTTCTTCATCTCCTAGTGGACAAGGTAGCTCATCCAATAGCATAGTTGGTGGCAGAAGTGCTGATGACTTAGAAGGGGGGAAAGATTAACAAATATAAAGAAGCCAGGTATTGACAAATATAAAGAAGTCTGGTTGTTTCCAACTTATGCATATTCATTGTTTGTCCAACTTCGGTTGCCCATTAACTTAAAGTGAGAGCTTGTTGGTCATAAGGAAGAAAAAGTTGGCTCTTTGTATAAAAAATTCAGACATTACAGTAGGAAAATATCTAATGGTTGATTGGATAAATTGCAAGTTTTGTATGTAAAATGCACTCTTTTCTTAATTTCGATTCTCATTTATTTATTATGGTTCTTGATGTAAATCGTAGTCCTAGAATGTAAAAATTTCAATGCTTTGTCTAGTGATTTTATTATGGATGTCTGGTAATCTATTGGTAATGGCTATAATGCCATTATACGTTGTTAAAATCAAGACGTATTAAATGCAAGGATGAAAGATTTCATAAAGAAAATTCTACCCATCCCTCTGGGGTGCTTGGAAGTCATGGTTGGATGGCATATGAATTTTTTACTAGGTTGTTAATATGTTGATCTGGTGTAAGTTTTGACCACTCACTATTTGTGTTGTGTAGATTAAATTGGCTGTAATTGCATCTTTGATGAATTTGGAAATAGCTGTGACGTGTGATTTTAAGTTTCAGATGGTCTATTGTAGATTTCTCATGTCTTAGGAACACCAGAGGAGATACAGGCCTTTTGGCGTAGAAAGAACAACTGGGCGACCATGATGGCTAGTCCTACATATACCATACCCCGTTGGCAGGAAAGTGAATGGTGTCACCCTTGATTTACTCATTTTACTTGTTTTATCAATGAGTTTTTCATTGAAGAGAAGAGTAAAGATAAGACAAAAGGATTAGTGTAATTTCAAATCCCCTTGATAAATTGATGGCTGAACTTAATAGGGGAAGGGAGCCTGGAGCTGCTGAGGTGTGGGTTAGGGAGAGTAATAAAAGATTGATCTGTTAAGGGAATGAGTGATGGGAATGTGATTGTAAGAACATCCAAGGGATTTGAATGCTGAAAAAGACTTGTAATGTTGTGACTTATAAATGGAATAATTATGGGCATGGGTAGTAGATGGAAATGTCCATTAAGGGCCTTATTTGAGGATTCTGGTTGGAAGCAAATCTGGAAGATTCTTAAGGCTGTGGGCCGTGCGAGAGTTGCTGGTCTTGGATTCTGCAGCGGACATCAGAGTTGTCAATATATGATCATATGGCAAAATTGGCATTTTACACCTACCTCTTCTGGTTGGTAACTTGGTATGCGCTTGCTTGGCTAAATACTCCTCCTCGTGAGATTTTCTTGCCTGGCCGGAGCCATCTGGTTCTTTTTGGATGTCCAGAATTTCTCTGTTGCCATTGGACGTTTTCTAATAGCTTCGGTACAGACAAGAATTTCTACTACCATCTTGTTGGGGAAAGTATTTGTTGTCACCTCAAGCAATATTCACAGCCTCGTTTCATCTTAATCAATCATTTAATCAGCGAACCTGATTAGTATGGGATTAGAGTGAGATCAAAATGAACCGTTGAGATAGATTGCACCATTCAAAGGTATTAGCCAATAAGTTTTCTTCACTACCTAATTATCGAATGATTAAGCCCTCATGCAAATTTATTTTCATCATCTATTAATGGAAAATGAATCCAGCTGTACGGTCGCAAAAGCTCATCCCCACAAATTGTATGGAGGCCCAAGCTCACTTTATCCATATCTGCTCTCTCTTTGCTAACCACGTGGCAGAAGGAAAAATACCCTCATTGTTATCCCAAAGTTTACCTTATTCTAGGAAAAGATAGTTAAAACAACGTCGCTTTCATAATGCATATGCCCAAATGTAAAACCTAGACAAAGTGTGTTTTCGTTGAAGGAAAGCGACATCTACAACCGTAAAAGTTAAGATTTTATTTGTCAGATTTAATGCTGTCTCCAGCGCCTTTGAAGCGCGTCAAAGAACCACTTGTCATGTTTTTTCTTTGGATTTTTTTTATTTCATTCTTGCATGATTTTACTTGGTTGGTAGAATTTTTTTTTTCACATTGATGGGAGAAGATTAAATTGATCTTTTATGCAAAATTTGAAAGTGATCATTAGATCAATAAGTTTGGATTTAAAAATGGTAGCTTTAGCATAGAATAACTATTTTCTATCTAAAATGTAAAAGTATTATAAAATGAGTAGTTTTAAGTAAATATAATGGTCCTTTAAAAAAATAAAAATAACGGTAATTATGTTTTATGAAATCAAAATATTTCATTGTTTGTGTTTTTGTCATTATTAAAAAAGCTTTTAACTTTAAAATTTAAAATTTTAATTTTTGAATTGTGATTTAAATTGAATTTAAAAACCAATCAATTGATTATTTTATTATTATAAAAAAAAAAATATAACTGAATACTAACAACTCAATAGCCCTGGGAGCTAGCTCCTTGAGGGATATGCACCCTAGACGTCGCAAACAGTAGGCTCGCTTCCAAATAGTAGTGGCGTAAGAGGATGTCTCTTTAATGGGACACAAATTTCAAGGTCGTGCTCGAAGGGTCAAAAACCACCAAAAGCTGGAGTCCTTTATTAAAATAAATTTTTATTGTTTTGTTTGCAATTCATTGTTAAATTGGATGTTTTAAAATAATTTATCACATTACATATGGTCGAAGGATAAAATTTTAGTTTCTCATATCCTCACTTGTAATCTAAAAGCATAAAAGTAATTTACTCCTCTTTCTGGCATGAAAACAAAAAAGAAAATATACTTTATTAAAAGGTTAATTATGAAAAATTGATTTTTATTGATTAATTTAGTATGTACAAAACTTATTTTTTTAAAAAAAACTGCATGCATAAACATGTTATTATCTAATACTAACAGATAGAGAGAAATTGTTTTTTCTCGAGTTTGTTTTAAATATCATCCACGTGGCCTTCAGGTGATTCTCATGTGACTCCAATTAACTCAACCTAAGCTGGGTTAAAAGACTATATTGCAACATTTTAAAGTTTGATGATAAAAATTGCTACAATTGATTATAGAATAACCCAAATAAAACACAACCTATAACTAAGGGACAAAAAATGTAATTACCCAAATATAATCTGAAACATTCCAATTGTCGCTTCTAACTTAGGAGCTTGTTAACCACGCTATTGAAACATCGCGTTAATACACCATTCATACTTTCTCTATCTGCAGTTCCCACAAAGTGATAAACCCTATCTAATCATCGCAAGTTGACCTCTTCTTGTGTTCTTACTCCCTAGACAACACCAAAAGATAAAAACCGAAACAGAAAAAGAAAACCAAAGCTCTCTCTCAATTTACTCAACAAGCTCCAGTTGGCTATGGCAGTTTTCTCCACATCTCTCGCGCCCCAAATTTCCGGCGCCAAATCCGCGATCTCATATTGCCCACAGTTTACTGGTCTTCGCCGATCAAACCCAAAACTCGATAACAATTCTCACTCACTACAGTCCTTTGTTCAGCACATAAATTCTACTCTCCGTCTCTCATCCTCTTCTCGTAGACCTTGCAGAGGCGTTGTCGCTATGGCCGGCTCTGGCAAGGTACTTTTTATGGGAAATTTCTTTCCTACTCACTCTCTTAGGTCTAGCTTTAATGGGTAATATACCCTTTTTTGTGTTTTTTTTCCATGTGCTTTTAGAGGGAATGCGTGTGATGTTAGGGAGTGGTGGCTACTTTTCTGGCATTAAATTATTTATCATTAATTTATCTAAAATGGGATGTCTTGCCATGTTGGACAGAGTAGGCAAACACCCATCATTTCTATAATGTTTTAAATTTTAATAGAACCCAACAAATCTCATTTGGATTGGAGAAACCAAATCATTTCACTATTGGTGTGAGGAATGTGTGAAACTGTGAATCTATATTCGCGGATACTTAATTTTGTGATTAGTTAGTTATAAGAAAAAATTGTCACTAGACCTTCGACTTATGTTCAAATGTTTGTTGCAATTGAAATATCTTTCCATGGGTTTCTTCATCCTCAACTTCTTTGCTAGCCTTATAGCTAAAAAGTTGTATAACATTTTCACAATGGCTCTTCTTTTGCGTGTTTACTGGAGTAGCCACTATTGTTGTTTACTGCTTTTGCACATTTATGGAGTCAGTTTATGTAAAGCATTGTTAAATGGTATATATTAGTTAAAATGGAAGATTTATGATGTCTGTATCATTTTATTCAATTTAAGGTAAAACTAATATGCTTTCAGATGCTGTTTTTAAATGGAAATTTTAATGGTTTAGCAAAATTGTCCCTGCAACTTCTACATCTTATTTGTGTTGCATTATAAGTGATAGTGATATAATCTTTGATGACGGTGTCTAGAAAATCTTCTCCCTTCCTTATTAATATTAATCTTTTACAGGTTTCCATGCATCAAAGTTTCTTTGGTTTGGTCATTCATTAATCAATATTTCTTGTTCTTGCAGTTCTTCGTAGGGGGAAATTGGAAGTGCGTAAGTGCCTTTTCTCACTGATCTTATGAAATCCCGTCTCTGTTCTGGGTTTCTTTACTTGATAACATTTTGGTTTTGGCTTGTGTTACTTCGGGGATCTGGGGTGATTTTACCTAATTGTGTACCTTCGTGATTGAACTTGACGTTTTATTGTTGTCTAGTACACTAATATTAGCAAATATTCATGTTCATAGGCCTAAATGATTTAAATTGGAGATGAGAAAAAGAGAGGCAACAGTCTGGTTCTTACTATATATTATTAAGCTCTCTCTCTCTCACACACAGTCCGCCTCTTCTAGTATTTCAACTGTTTTTTTTTTTTTCACACTGATTAGTTGGACTTAGTTTTCATGGTCTTTTGAATTTGTACTCTTCTTAGTTCTGATTCTGTTTCGTCTTTTCGAAAGTTTTGTTGACCTTAGTATTAGGAAAACCTTTTTCCTTGATTTTATTAAATTGAAATTGAGATTTTTTAAAATACATTCTTGAAAATTCTAATTCAGTGCTGTTAAGTAGCTGGCTTTTCTTCTTCTTTCTCTTTATTCTCAAAAGTCAAAAGCAGCTGCTGAGTGAATTGACACCAGAAGTTCCATGCTTTTTCGCCATCATGCATTCTTCTTTATTTCAGTTCCTGTCTCATTTTGTCGTAAGTTTTTTTGACATTCTACAACTTCTTTGAAATTCATAAAACTTGTTGGTTATTCTGGATCTTGGATGTGCATGGCTATTCTATTTATTCTTTGGTTTGTGAAGCTTTCTGTCTGTTATGTATATAGAATGAGATGAAATTGTATGAAATATATTCTTGAAACTTTCAATTTGTTGTTGGTTGCGCACCTTGTTTCTTTTTTCTTTTTCTTTTCAAAAGTCAAATAAATTTCCCAACAATTTGGTATCAGATTTTCCACACCTTTTGTTTTTTTAGACGTGCACTCTTCTTCATTCAGACCTTGTTTCAATTTGTCATAAGTTTTATTGACAACCTGCAACTTCTTAACATGCACAATAGCTGGTTAAGTATTCTAAAACTTGGATGTGCATGGATATTCTATTTATTCTTTTGTTTGACTCTCTTTGAAATTTTTTTTTGTCCGTCTTATGTAGAATGGGACGAAAGACTCCATCAGTAAACTTGTTTCTGACTTGAACAGTGCAAAGTTGGAGGCTGATGTTGGTAAGATTTACATTTTTTTTTAAATATTCAATTATGTTTGCCTGCTAGAATTTTTTTGAGGTTTTTTTTTTTTTTTTTTTTTTTTTGGGGGGGGGAAGATATACCCACTCCTTTTCGAAGTGTGTTATTCTTTGATTCAAGTATTTTGGCCTATTTTTCATTTTAGCTACTTCGATGCTTGAACTTTGTAACTAGAAAGTTTGTTGCATGTCGTATGGTGAGGAAAACTAATGTCTTATGGTTCTTTTCCTCCTTTTGCATGGACTTAGCATGGTCCTCTCTCCTTTATTGTACATGCAGAATTCTAGTTCTCAGGAGAGCTTAAATTATCTATCTTTTTGGTGTTAATTCTTGCATTAGGGATTCTCCTATTCTTTACCTGAAGATACTCCTTCACAGCTCTTTGGCCTTGTTTGGACAAAGAGCATTGATAATCATTACTTGTCTATATATTTTAAGGATTATATTTGCATGACAAAGTGTCAAATCAGTGATTGCACCATGCCTTTCTCCTTTGTCACTTGGTATGGTTGGATGATGTCACCTTGTTAGTATAATGCTCCTCCATAAATATCTTATTTGTACAAGGGCATGGGTAATGATGCTGAGTATCTCCTTTGGATTTGTTTATTTTCTATTTCTTATATATTCTCTTACTTCTTCCGCTTACAACATTCGGCTTACATTATTCAACTGCAATATCCTCTTTCTGGAATTGCTTTGTTTTTTTCTCTTAGTTGGACATTCACCCCATCTTTTCTTTGTTTGGGAGACATAGGGTGCCTCTCTAACTCACTATCTTACTCGACATGGACGTAGAAGACAAGGTATAATCAATTAGATAAATTATAAAAAGCCTATGCAATTTATTTGATAAAGCAAGGGAACTCTTCTATACTCTGATTGGAGGCACTGGACTACTGTTCTTTTTAATACTTTTGGCAGCTTGCTTAGGAACTTGCACAGTTATTCAATAGCCAAAAGAGAAAAAGAATTATCTCAATTAAACCAGCAAAAGGAAGCAGAGAATTTCGACTGTTAAGTGATCTGTTGACTATCCTATTAACTCGATCTTAAAGATGATATGGGATCACGTCTAGGTACGTAAGTGCTAGAAATGATATCGTGATATAGATTGCTATTGTTAGAATTGATATAAAACTTTGTTCGTTTAGGGAAATCCACAGGTAGGCATAATAATGACAGCTAGAGACCAGATTTATCGAGAAAAAAAATGACAGCTAGAGACAGAAAGAAACATGCTGTATTGTACCGTATAAAAGAAAGGTAGTGGCTTTGCAAGGTGTAGGCTAACGCTGTCGTTTCAGTTATACATGGATATTTTGCAATGCCCACTATGCTATTAGAGCTCGTGTAATCTTATTTCCAAACACAGCTGAGTGGGTTGATTGCAGCCTTAAATGCCATGGTCACAATCACAGTAGCTACCATAATCAATGTTCCTCTCATATCTTCTATCAAATTACCTTGGTGTATTAAGTGTTTCATTTGTTTAACAATCCTAAACCTTAACTGTTATTTTCCCTTTGTTAAAAACAATGGTCGTTTGTGATGGTAGTGGATGAGCATTTAGTTTTTAGCTCTTTAACATCAGCATCAATAAGAATGTGTTGAATTTTAAGGTTGTCAAATATCTTAGCTGAAAGTGAATTTTCAAGCCCTAAAGGTGTTAAAACCAGTATTTTTTTAAAAAAAAAGTGTTGAAACAAGTAAAAAAAAAAGAAAATCAGATTTATAGCTAGGAAAAAAGGGCCCACCTAAGCCTATTTGGTAGGTCCAAACAGGCCTACTTAATGAGGCTATTTGTGGACCTAAATAAAAGCTACAAAATATGCAGATAAAACCTAGAAAATCACCACTAGTCTGCCTAATCCTACTCAAATAAGGACACTAGTAGCTGTCATAAAAATAAAAATAAAAAGAGGTTGGGTAAGAAGTAAACTCTTAGTGGTGATTAGGTGTTTGAAAAAAGAGAGGAAATTTCAGTTATAAAGTGAAGAAAGGTGATTGGCTTGGATAATACTTATAAAAATGGCTTGGAATATAACACAAACTGATCATTACTCCACTAAAAATTCCTCTATAGATAGAGGATTGAAGGCTCATTCACGAGGAAGAAGAGTTAGATGATCTGTGAAGTTAACTAGCATCAATCCATTACAGCCATAGAAGAAAGACCAATGACTAAGTAAGAGAGAATCATAAGCATAACTCATAAGCTTGCCAAATCATTCACAATAATTGCAATATGAATAACATTTGAAATTCAACATATTAATGACTGTTGCTATGATGGTTGCAACCATGAAAGTTCAAGCTGTAATAAGACAATCATGTGGCATCTAGCAATAAGATTATAAAAACTTTAAAATTGGTGAGGAGTACATGATTGAATTAATGTATAACGGAAACTACAACTTGCAGAGCTACTATCACTTTTTCATAACATGCAGCACAGCCTGTTGCTTTGAATCTCTAATTGTCATTGTTTGTCTATTGGTAGACTTTCTCACACGAGCAAGATTTACACATAGCTTTTGACAATAGCTTGCATATCATAGTATCATTCCTAGCATTTACCTTTTCAGATGGAACGTATTTGGTGACCCTAGTAATCTTCAAGATCGAATATCAACTGATCACTTTATAATTGGATTGCTTTGCTTCTCCTTGTTGGTTTGATCGACACTATCAAAACCAACCATCTCAAAAGTTAAAACTGATGAGAGCCCATTCTTTAAATCTACTATCTATGTTTTGGTTGGGTTGGAATGAGAGGAACAGGGGGCATTTGAGGGAAAGCAGAGATAGATCGCCTCCATCAAGGATGGTGGTTCAATACTCTTAGTTGTTTTGTTCAAGGGGAACTTTTGTGTAAATGAGGAAGAGGTTATGACTTTATAGCTGTAGATAGTTGCTTATGTACATGGATAGTACCCCCTAGGTACCTTTTAATATAATATTCAATTATTAGAAGAAAAAAAAAAGTGTAAACTGATGAGAAACATATCAACAGTGTATGTAAAGCCTATGCACACTTGACCACCCATCTGACATGCATAGACTCCAAATACGGTATGGGCCTAACATGTGAAGCCCATAATAGAACTAATGCAAGCCTAAACCAAAAACAAAAAACAAAGAAAATATTTATCACAAGCAAAAACAAGGGGTTTCACCAAGAATGAACACAAGAATTATGGTTTTGAGAACATGCTGAAACCAATTCTCCCAAAAGCTTAAATTGATGAGAAAAGGAGCAGACAGATTCATTTGAAACACTAGTTTTGGTTGAATGTCCCAAACTTCGACCGGGTTACCATACCCCGGCTGAAGTTCCTAAAGCTTGGCCAGAAAACTTTATTTCTTCAGTAGGCTGACAGAGGGTGCAAAACAAACAGCTGCAAAGCATAAAAACTCACCAGACCCAAGTCCAGCTATGTCTTCCAAAGCCTGACCGGGCTGAAGTTTCTAATTTTTGCGCCAAAATTTTCAATTTGAAACAGATTCAAAGCTGCATCAGCATTAGAATTTGCCACAAGAACATTCCAAAGTAAGTGCCAAAGAGTCTTATGAAGAATAATGGTCTAATCAGTGTTTTGAAAGAGTTTTAACTTGCTCTATGTAATAAGTTAAATAAGCTTATTATGATTTGGCTGGTTGATTGTGCCTTCAAAACCTTTTTCTATCTTTTATTTCTAACAAATTTGTTTCTTCACTTTGTCATGTCTTCACCATTCCAATGTGGTATGATAAAGACATTCCCAAACTTGGAAAATTCTCTGAGGTTTAGTGCTCTCTTGTTATAGAGCTTGTGGTCCTTTCCAAAAGAACAAGAAAGATTTGAGCCTGCCTTAGAATGTGAGATACTCAGTAGATGGGGCTGAGGGAATCTGTGATGGGAAATCCATCTTTTGTTAATACTGGAGGTTAGTGCTATGAAAGTTTTTGTACCCTCCTTGTAGAATTATGCCTCTTTTTATATTATATCTCATATTTATGATGGATTGTGTCCTTGAGTGCCAATGCATTTATTAATTACTTACTCTGTCCTTGGGTGCTATGTAAGTATGAATTTGTGAATTTTGTTGATTTCCATTCTTTTGTTGAGTTGGACAGATGTTGTTGTTGCACCTCCCTTTGTCTATATCGATCAGGTGAAGGGTTCATTAACAGATCGAATTGAGATAGCTGCTCAGAACTCTTGGGTAGGAAAAGGTGGAGCTTTCACGGGAGAAATCAGGTTACATAACCTTTTGTAGGAAGGTTAAAATGTGTTTTTCCTTCTTCTTTTGGGGGTTTTTTGTTGCTATTTGCCTCTAGAACTTTTAATAATTATCCCTTGGACTTGGACCAAAGCATATCTACCTGTCCCATATGAGCATTGCATCTTTTTAATATTGGGGTTTGTGTTTGATTTTTCCCCTATCAAGGCCTGAAATCTTTAATTTATATATTTTCCATGGTCGAAGTTGTTTGGTCATCTTCATCTTTGAGTAGATTGTGATGTAATTGTGTGAATATATAGTTGGTTTTGGTGGCATTACTGCATTTATACCTGTCTCTTTGATATTTCACGTGTTACATTTTGTAGTGTGGAACAATTGAAAGATACTGGTTGCAAGTGGGTTATTCTAGGGCATTCTGAGCGCAGACATATTATTGGTGAAGTAGATCAGGTAAAAGTTTTAAATTATATTCTCGGCAGGGATTAAGTGTATATGACTGTTGTTTCTGCTAATTGACATTAATATCTCTAGACTTAGACTGAAGCTTTGTCAACTGTAGTTTATAGGGAAGAAAGCTGCTTATGCTTTGAGCGAGGGTCTAGGAGTAATAGCTTGTATTGGGGAACAGTTACAAGAAAGAGAAGAAGGAAAGACTTTTGATGTATGTTTCCAGCAACTTAAGGCTTTCGCTGGTAAACCTTCTTGCTAATGATTTTTTTCTCCTTTTTTTTTATGAAATATGCAGTCAATATTAGCTTACTTATATTGCGAAATGGAAAGAATCATGTCTCTGGCTGCGGGCTTAGCCCAGTAACGTCCTAAGATCAATTTGGGTTACCATCATCATAATAAAAAAAGGAAAGGATTATATCCTAACACTAATCACTCCATCATGTGCAGATGCTGTGCCCAGTTGGGATAATATAGTTATTGCATACGAGCCTGTATGGGCTATTGGGACTGGTAAGGTGGCTACACCCCAGCAGGCTCAGGAAGTACATTTAGCTGTTCGTGATTGGCTCAAAAAGAATATCTCTGCAGAAGTTGCATCTAAAACAAGAATAATCTATGGAGGTACTTTATTTACTACTCTTTGTTTGCATGCTGTTAAAAAGTCATGGATGCATTTTGCATTATATTACATATTATGGCATTGCAAGTCATGATCTTGAATTTTTTATGCCTCTTATATATGCTAAGAAAATAAAATTCTCGACATTCATATCCGTTTTTTTATAGTTTGTTGTTCTGATGTTGTAGATCAGGACATGTTCTGTTATTTTTACTAGGTTTAAACTGCAGAAAGCTTGCCTGTCTCCCCCCCACCCCCACTCCCCCAAACAAAAACTAAAAATAAATTACCATTGGGTAGAGTTTCCGAAAAGGTTTCTGTTTCGAAGACACAAAAGCTAGGCCAAAACCAAAATAAAAATGTTTCTAGGAAGAATCGGAAGCTGAAAAATATATTTTAAGAAACTGAATTTGTGCTTGAGATGCAGAAGCTCCACCACTATTATATCAAGCGTTATACAGTTTTTAGCTTTACAACTGTTTTATCAAAACAAAAAAAAAAATTAAAAGTCATTTTGACTGCAAAAAATTGAAACTACAGTACCTAGTCATGTTGGGGTTTATCTGAGGACAATCTATGTCAAATTGCATATTTAGAGCGTAATATACTGCTGACATTTTGTGTTACCAGTTGTCTTGTTATCTGCAGCCATAAGCACATCTTTTATAATTGTAAGCTGTAAAAAAAATAACCCTAGGATTTTTCTTAATTCGTGAAAAACTGATTGAACTGTGATGTTAATATCGATATGCTGAACAGTTTCATTTGTTTGAATCTACTATAACTATTCAGTTTTAGTAAGCCTGTCAGAATGTTCTAGTCTTCTAGTTCTAGATGAAGTTATGGTTGACTGCTTCTGTCATTCTGTGTATGATCTAACAATAACCCTATCTCCTTTGCAGGCTCAGTAAATGGAAGCAATAGTGCTGAGCTTGCGAACCAAGAAGATATTGATGGTTTTCTCGTTGGTGGTGCTTCCTTGAAGGTATTTCCAGCCACTTATTTTTTCTTCAAAAAATTCTATAGATTAATGCATGGTTTCTAGTTGTGAACAAATTCGTATTACTCCTTGCTTCATTGAGTTTGAAGCTGATGATTGCAAAATAATTTCCTGTGATGCAGGGCCCTGAGTTCGCTACCATTGTCAACTCTGTGACATCCAAGAAAGTTGCTGCTTGATTATAGCGTGTGACAACGGCAATAGGAACAAATAAAGGGCAAGGGGGAACTTTTTCAGTATGATACTTAGTGTATGCAAATTGTGAGCCATTTTTATTAAATGGAGGTTTGATTGTTTTCGGCTTCCTTTTTTTCAACTCTTCTAGGAAGATAGAAATTTCCCTTTATGTAACTTTAAATGGGTTCTTGTTGAAGAGTAGAATAATGTGAAAGTCATATTAATGCCCATAATTATACCTCATTGAAGGATTGAAAATTTGTGGTTTCATTTTTTACGCCAAGTCTGCTTCAGCTTTAGTCATATGTTTGGAAATTGTAGGGAAAGGGAAGGGAAGGAAAATATGTGAAAAGAAAAGAAAGAGAAAATGGAGGGAAATATGTATAACATGGAGATAGGAAAAAAAATGAGGATTTGAAGGGAAATAAAGTTGAAGGGGCTCATGTAATTCTTCATTTCATTTGCCCTCACTAAAAAAATTCTCAAATGGTTCAAGTTCCTTTTTTTTTTTTTTTTTTTTCCTTTCCTTCTATTTCTCTTCATCCAAACACACCGTAGGAGTATTAAGAGCAATGCAATAAGTGACTTGTCAAAACAAAAAGAACCAAATGCGTTGATAGATGGTGTTTAACCAAATCTGAAGTCCCTGGTACAACTACGAAGAGAGAGTGGTAATCTTGTTGGGATTCTAAGGTGATCCACAATTTAATAAACAAAAGATGCCCAAGCAATAACGTATGTCAGAGAAGAGTAACAGTATTTTTTTTATTACATCGGAAAGAACATCAAATACATGAGAACCGATGGTAAGTTACATTATCACGGTGAGTGCAATGAGATTTCCTTAATTAATGCTGGCCATAGGAGCAGGACAGGTGTGAAGAAAACTCACAAAAGCATAAACATGAGATCAAAAGTTATGCCTCTTATAACAACTCCTATGGGTTTTGTAGAGAGCAGAACTAGTCAAGGAACCGAAATCCAAACCTTAGGGCTAGTATTTTTAGCTCTAAGCATGAATTGATTAAATGATAAACTGAGGTCACGATTAATGAAGTGACATGTGAAAATGGGCCCAAATTTGTTCAAAGATAGAGAAGTCGAGAGTTAAAAGAATGACAAAAATGGGAGGTCAAAATCTTCAAACATAAAATAGTCTATTAATTAATTTAAATACAAGGGGATCCTTCATCACAACTCCTAAATTGAAAGAAAGAAGAGACTTTTATCTTTCTGTTCTGGGAGATCAAGAAATAACAAAATGGCAGAAGCTGTTGTTTCCTTTGTTGTGCAGAGACTTCATGACTTGTTAATCGGAGAAGCAGCTTTTCTTCATGGGGTGAGAGATGATGTAAATGGGCTGCACACTGAACTTATGAGGATGCAGTGTTTCTTGTAAGATGCAGATCGAAAGCACGACACGGGTTATAGGATGCGCAACTGGGTATCTGAAATCAGAAAGGCTGCTTATGATACTGAGGATATTGTCGACATTTGCATTCTCGAAATGGAATAGGAGAGAAGAGGATTTGCAGCTTCTGTGAAGAAGTATGCTTGTATCTTCAAAAAAGGAGCCAGTCTCTATCTCATTGGTAGCAAGATTGAAGAACTCAAGAAGAGGATTCTTGACATTTCTCACAGTGCAGAAAGTTATGCATGAGAACTATTGACCACACAGGAGATCAAAGGAAGACTGATTTCAATGGAAGATTGAGACACATAAGTAGGAGCTCCTCCTATGCAGATAAAGAAGAAGAAGATGGTTTTGAGGACAATATGAAGATATTGCTCAACCAGCTTCTTAAAGAAGAGAGAAAGCGCTGTCTGATTTCCATCTTTGGCATGGAAGGTTTTGGAAAAACAACTCTGGCAAGGAAGCTCTATAACTTTGGCGATGTCAAGGGAAGACTTGATTGCTATGCTTGGGTTTTGAGTATCTCAAGAGTACACTACGCGAGATCTTCAAAAAAAAACTATAAAATCCTTCAAAAAGCCCACAAAAGAAGAGTTCGAGTTGATAGAGATGATGACCAATGAAGATTTGTAGAATCACCTTTAAGAGTTATTTGACAACACAGCCATACTTCCTTGTAATTGATGATGTATGGCACAAAGAAGCCTGGGAAAGTTTGAGAAAAACATTCCCTGACAAAAAGAATGGAAGTAGAGTCATTATAACAACTCGGAATAAGGCTGTTGCTACACTTGTGGATGAGAAGAGCTTTGTCTTTTATCTCCGATTTTTAAGGCCAGAGGAGAGTCGGCAACTGTTCTGCAAGGAAATATTCCCTGATGCTGAAGATGGTAACACAAATCATTGTCCTCCAGGCCAGATTAGAGGAGTTGGTAAGATAGATGGTGGGAAAATGTGGTGGTTTACCACTTGCAATTGTTGTAATGGGTGGATTACTATCAAGAAAACAGCCACACGAGTGGCGCGTAGTGAAAGATCACATATGGAGGCATTTGATAATAGATTCAATTCATGTTTCATTGATATAAGCTTTAAGCTACAATGAGTTGCCTTATCAATTGAAGTCATGCTTTCTATATTTAAGCCTTTTCCCTGGAGACTGTGTGATCAACACTGAGAAACTTATACGACTGTGGAGAGCAGAGGGGTTAATACCACAAGGAGAAGAAGCAATGGAAGATATGGCAGAGGAATAATTGAAAGAGCTCATTGACAGAAGCACTCAGGTAGCTGAAAGATATATGGAGAGGATTAAAGCATGTCGTGTCCATGATCTTCTCGGGATCTTGCAGTCCAAAAATCCAAAGAGGAAAACTTGCTTGATATATATGATGGGAACAAGAATCTATCTCCCTCCTCATCTCCATTAAGTAGGCGACAAGCTATTCATTCTGGGATCGCAAGATATATTTCGTTTGACAATTTGAATCCACATTTACGTTCACTTTTGTTCTTCAATCCTGATCGTGAATCCCTCAAATGAGAGTATTTGAAATTTATATACTCAAGATCAGACTTTTAAGGATGCTTGATCTTGAGGATGTTAGAATTGATCCCTCTAGGCTAACAGGAAAAGTTGTGAGGTTGCCTGAAGCAATGGACAATTGATTCATCTAAGGTACTTGAGGTTCAGAAGTATAATGATGACATAGTTGAGTTACGATTGTCTATCCTCAACTTGCAGAGCCTACAAACCATAGTTGCAACTGGTAACTGCCATTTGAAAATGCCTAGAGATATATGCAGATTAGATCTGATTGCACGTTATCAGGGACGCCTGCAGCTCAGTACTTTAACAAAGGAGCTTCAGTTCCAATCCATGCTTCTAGCTAGAGAGTGTTTGTATACCAATTATTCAGATGGTTAATGCAAGTGAGACCCGATGCGCAGATGTGGGGATTTTTATCCAGGAGATAGTTGATAGTGCAGAGTACTCCATTGATCGCATCAGTAAGTAGAGTAGGCAATAATGTAACTCACTCTTAAGCAAAAAAAAAAAATGTTCCATTTTTCTTTACAATTGATAGTATGGAATTGAGTATTTGAATTGAAATTGTGGTGAAATCAGAGTGCAACTCTTCAAAAGTAAAAATTATGAAATAAAGCATGTGAAATAAAACTTGCAGTATACATAAATTTTTATTATAAAATTGTACTCATAAAATCTCAAAATTTAAAGAGTTCAAATCCATGTGAAAGACAATTTACTGAGGGTTTTACTTCACAATTTTCACAAAAGAGTTGAACTTGGTGAAATCATGATTTTTACTAGAAAAATTACAATTCCACCAAACTTTCAATTTCAAGCCTTAGAGTCTGATTGAAACCAAATAAAAATGAAATTAATTTCGTTTAAAATAAATTGAAATTGAAATTCATTTAGAAATGAATTTTTGTATTTGTCTTTTTATTTTAAATTATAGAATTCATTTGAATTCTCATGTTTAAAATGTTTAAAATAAATAAAAATTTCAAAAAAATGAGAGCGGGAAGAAGATGACAGAGGAGAGGGAGGGAAAGAAAGAGAAATAACTTTTTTACTTTTTATTTTATAAAATTCATTTTTAAATTCTATCAATTTTGATAAGATTTACAACAAACCAACTCAGTTCTACAATAAATTTATTTCGAAATGAATTTCAGAGTTTTTTGTTTCAAATATGATAATTATAGAATTTCAAATGAATTCTATAAAACAAAGTATTAATTTCATACTCCCAAATGCAACGTTATTGTAATTCGAGATCAACTCTTCTGCGGTAAAATATTGTGAGATAAAACCAACAATACATATAAATTTTGATTGTAAAGTGATCTTCACAAAATCTTAAAATTTAAGAAGTCCAAATCCATATACAAAAAAGTTTATATCATGCTTTACTTCATAATTATTTTTACTGCAAAAGTGATTCTTGAATTTCTGAAATCTACTTTTATTCAATATCTTGCTTGAGTTTATTTCGATAAAATTATCACCCCTTGATTAAAAAAGAATTAACATTATTTTTGTCCCCCCAACCTAAGTTTTACCGCCAGTAACCCTTCTCCTCGTCCTCCCCCCCACCCCCCCCCCCCCCCCCCCCCCCCTCCCCGCCAAACAAAGTTTTACCAACAGTAACAAATTTTCTCACAAACTATAAAAACTCAAACAGTTTTCCTTTTGAAGAGCAGTAATAAATTGCTCAATCCACCACCAGTAACAAATTTTCTCTCAAACTACAAAAAATCAAACAGTTTTCCTTTTGAAGAGCAGTAATAAATTGCTCAGTCCATCCATCAAAATCTTTACTTAAAATAAATGTGCATGTATGACAAAACCATGCGGTTATATGAGTTTATACATAAACTTGATTTGATGTTATCTGTGCCAATTTTAGAAAAAAAAAAAAAATTAATTTTAAGAGTCAAGAACATTGTTCTAAAAGATTATAGAATACTGTAAACTAAGGTTTCAACCCAAGATGGAGAGTGAATTGGGTATTAAAAAATTAAATACTTTTTACAATCTCAAATATCAAAATATATGCGGAATTAAATCTTTCTAAATTACTAGCACAAAGATGAGAGAGTTTATTGTTTAATATAGAAATGATAATTGAATTATAAAATAATTAAGTAATCAATCTCATTTACTTGAATAATAAATAATTATAAGCAAGTAATTATGAAAGTAATTAAGGAGATAGAGTTAGAGAGATGTAAACTCAGTTTATAGTGGTTCGGCAATATCGGATTCGTTCCGACCCTATGTCCACTCTCTTCAAGGAACCTCCTTGAAGTAATCCACTAAGAAACTTAGTCGTACAACTTCATCGGTGTTGTACAAACCTTACAATCCCTTCCTCTCATAAGCTATCCACTTCCTCTCGGAAGTAATCCCCTTCCTTTCGGAAGTAATCCCTTTATAATAAATGTTGTAAAGTAAATGGTAGAGAGACAGCAAATGAAAGCTTATACAACTGAATAATGTCTCTCTTTCAAAGTAAAGCTTGAAGAATGGCTCAACATGAGTATTTCAAAGCTTTTTTGAGTTTCAAAGAATGAATGACTTGATTGTATGTGTTCTTCTCTTTTTGAATGTCTTCACCTACTTTTTGAATGCTGAATTGAGTGGGTTTATATAGTCATCAATTATTATGGCCGTTAGACTTCAATTTGAATTGATTGTACCTTTAAAATCTCAGATTTCGAGTCCCAATAGTCATATTTTTGAACTACTAGTCGACTGGGTTGTGATACCAGTCGACTGGATCCTCTTTAAAAATCATATTTTTGCTGCTACAGTATTACCAGTCGATTGTACTATTCACCCGGTCGACTGGGTCACTGTTTGAGAGCTGCTACAGTATTTTTAGGATGAACAGTGTTTTCAGCATCAATTTTCTTCATATCTCTTTATTCTTTTTGGATTTTTGAGTTCCAAAAAATCTCCTAATTTAATCAAACTTTCTTGCACATTAAACATACGAGTTAAACGCTTCAAAAGTGTTTTGTTATCATCAAAATTAATCTAATCAATTTCTTGATTAAGGTATTTTTGGTGATGACAAAACATATTACAAATTTAAGTATAATATGTGTGCAAGATATATGAAGAATGATATATTACAAATGCTCAAGTAATTTTCTATGTCAGCATGAATTCTTCTTAAATTCAATTAGAGAATGTTAAGTATTGAGCCCAATTAATTTATTTGCATTTAATAGAATCACTTGGAGATTTTATATCTTCAATTAATTAAGACTATATAATAAAATATAATGCAAATATAATTAGCTCTTAAAAATTGAAATACTTCCAAAGTGTATCTTAGGATTCAAACCTATAATTTATCCCTATTGACTTTGAAGTTGCATTTAAATTATTCTCCTTGAATTTGATCTTTTGGAGAGCTTATTGACTTTTGAGATCATCAACTTTGATTCACCAATTTCTACAATCTTGATCTCCTTTGATGTATAAGCACTATTAACATCTATATTACTCAAGTAATATTCATTAGTGCTTAATTAAGATTTTTGTCGCTATCAAAATCATTCAGGGTCAACAATCTCCCCCTTTTTTTATGGTGACAAAAATCTTAAGAATAAGGTCTAACAAGATCTCTAATATTCTTATTTTTCTCCCCCTTTTGTCATAATAAAAAATGGTGGATTTCAAAGAAGGACTCCCCCTCAAAATATGTTATTGAAAATATTTTGATGAAACATTTTGAGAAAAGAATCATTTTACAATATATCAAGAAATATAAAACAATTTTCAAGCATTATAAATCTTAAAAATAACCTCAATGCTTAGAGTATCTTACACTTAATCAATAAAGGACAAGAGTTTGAACTCATTACTTGATTTACCATCAGTTTTCTCTTTTACCAATAAATCAGATTTTCACCCCCTTTCAAAAAGTCTAAAGTAATTATTTTTAACTTTTAAGAGAAATAAAATTGGATAAAACTTAACGAGCCTTATTGGTAGTTGATTATCAATTTAATGCAAAGATAATCATTATTTTCAAACTCAAGCATATATAATAGAAAGTTTCATATTTAGCTCATGCTTGATAAATAAATAGCTCAAAAGTAATTTTCAAACCTAAATTTAAGCTCATCACTTGATTTGTCCAATGTCAAATCAAAGAGAATTTTTCAAAAAACAATTAATATTTGAGTATTAAATGGCTCCAAACAAAGTCTAGTCGACAGGTATAGCCTTACCAGTCGACTGGAATATTGGGCAGAGACTTACCAGTCGACTGGGATATACTTACTAGTCGACTGGACCCTTAAAAAAATTTCCAATTTTTGAGCCTTAGCGCGAAATTTGTTTATCTATACCATCTTGAGTGAGGGAGTGATTAAATGAGGTTTAATAATTTTTCACCAGATGTCAAATATGCAAAATGATGAAATGTAGATGCAATCAAACATACAGTTTATCATAATCTAACAATCCCATTGACAGTCTAATTTTGCAGAAACTAGCTTCACTTAGAGGTTTTGTGAGAATGTCAGCTATTTGATCTTCTGAAGGTATGAATTCTAGTTTTATATCACCTTTTTGAGCATGGTCTCTTAAGAAATGATGTTTGATTTCTATGTGCTTTGTTCTAGAGTGCTGAATAGGGTTCTTGGTTAGGTTGATAGCACTAGTATTATCACAATGTATCGGGATGCCTTTTAGGTTCATGCCATAATCTTCTAGTTGTTGTTTCATCCATATTACTTGGGCACAACAACTTCCAGCTGCTATATATTCTGTCTCGGCGGTTGATAGTGCAACGGAATTTTGTTTCTTGGAAAACCAAGGGGTTAACATTGCACCTAAGAATTGACATGTTCCACTTGTGCTTTTTCTATGTAACCTACATCCAGCAAAATCAGCATCTGAATATCCTACAAGCTCAAAAGATGATTCTCTAGAGTACCATAATCCTATGATTTGGGTTCCTTGTAGATGTCTAAGGATTCTTTTTACTGCAACTGCATATGATTCCTTAGGATTAGCCTGAAATCTAGCACACATGCATACACTGAACATTATATCAGGTCTACTTGCAGTCAAATAAAGCAAAGCACCTATCATGCTTCTATAGTATTTAGTATCTACAGTTTTACCTCCTTCATCAATATCAAGTTTAGTAGTTGTACTCATAGGAGTTCCAAGTGGCTTTGAGCTTTCCATCCCGAACCTCTTTAGTAGGTCCTTAATGTACTTTGATTGATTGATGAAGATACCTCATTTTAGTTGCTTGATTTGAAGTCCAAGGAATTAGGTAAGCTCTCACATCATGCTCATTTCAAATTCACCTTGCATGCACTTTGCAAACTCTTGACACATAGATTCATTAGTAGCACCAAATATAATATCATCAACATTTATTTGAACTATCAAAGTGTCATTTTTGTGAGATTTTGTGAAGAGAGTTGTGTCTATTCTATCTCTTACAAAATCATTGTCAATAAAAAATTTGCTTAGTCTTTCATACCATGCCCTTGGAGCTTGCTTCAACCCATATAGAGCTTTAGAAAGCTTGTAGACATGATTTGGAAAAGGGGTTGCTCAACATAAACCTCTTCTTCTATAAAGACATTTAAAAATGCACTTTTTACATCCATTTGAAAAAGCTTGAACTTATTAAAGCATGCAAAGGCTAATAACATTCGAATAGCTTTTAATCTAGCTACGGTAGCATAAGTCTCATCAAAGTTTATTCCATCTTCTTGATTATATCCCTTAGCAACTAGTCTAGCCTTGTTTCTAGTTACTATTCCATTTTCATCCATCTTATTTCTATATACCTATTTAGTTCCAATTATTGAATGATTCTTAGGTCTTGGAACTAGATTCCAAACATTGTTTCTCTCAAATTGATTTATTTCTTCTTGCATTGCAATTATCCAATCATTATCCTTTTCAGCTTCTATAAATGTCTTAGGTTCTACTTGAGACAAATAAGCTACAAAATTGCAAATATTTCTAATAGAAGAGCGAGTTCTTACCCCTTGTGAAGGATCACCAATCACTTGATCAATCGGGTGATAATTTACATACCTCCAATCTTTGGGTAGACTTTCCTCTTGTTGGCTTGAGGATGGTTGGTCCAAAATAAGAGTTTCCATCTCTTCATTTGCTTGAGGTGGACTCTCATTTGGGTCAACAATGGGAGTAGGAGTTTCCGTTCTTAGAATAAAATCTGCATCTTCGTTAAAGAAAACTTCTCTACTACTAATTGGGTTAGACTCATCAAGAGTTACATGTACAGATTCTTCTACCACTAGAGTTCTCTTATTGAAAACTCTATAAGCCTTACTAGATGTTGAATATCCTAAAAATATTCCTCCATCTGTCTTAGAATCAAATTTACCCAAGTTAGTTTTATTGTTATTTAGGATGAAACATTTACAACCAAATGCATGAAAATAGGAGATATTAGGCTTTCTTCCTTTCCATAGTTCATATGGAGTTTTATCAAGCAGAGGCCTAATTAAAATTCTATTTAAGATATAGCAAGAAGTGTTCATGGCTTCAACCCAAAAATATTTTGGTAAACTATTTTCACAAAGCATTGTTCTTGAAAATTCTTTTAGAACTCTGTTTGTCCTCTCAACAACTCCATTTTGTTGAGGAGTTCTAGGAGCTGAAAAGTTGTGATTAATTCCATTTTCACCACAAAATCTTGAAAAGCTTTGATTTTCAAATTCTTTGCCATAATCACTTCTCATGCTTGAAATACAAATTCTTTTTTCATTTTGAACTTTTTTGCAAAACTTTTCAAATCCTTTGAAAGCTTCATCCTTGTAAGCAATAAAAATAAAAAAAAGGTATATCTTGAATAGTCATTAACAATAACAAGAGCATATTGATGGCCACCTAGACTAATGGTACTAATTGGACCAAATAAGTCCATATGCAGAAGTTCCAAAGGTCTAGTAGTTGAGACTACATTTTTTACTTTAAAAGAAATTCTAGTTTGTTTTCCCATTTGACAATCATCACATACTTTATCTTTTTCAAAATTGATTTTAGGAAGTCAAATGACTAAATCTTTTCTTGAAATGATTTTTAGCAAGTCCATGTTATGACCAAGCCTTCTATGCCATAGATGGATTTTCACTAAAAGCAAGAAAACATTTTTCATTTTCAGAATGCAAGGATTTCAAATCAACTATGTAGACATTTTCATGTCTATGGCCAATAAATTTGATCTTGTTGCTCTTGATGTCTATAACTAGACAATGAGAGGCCTCAAATGTGACTTTGTTGCCTTTGTCACAAAGTTGACTAATACTTAGTAAATTTGGCTTAAGGCCTTGTACTAGCAATATATTATCTATAGTTGAGAAATCATTACCAACTTTTCTATGCTCGATGATCTTTATTTTTGTGTTGTCTCCAATGGTGACAAATCCACCATCTCTTAGAGTTAGCTCATTGAATACACTTTTATCACCGGTTATGTGCTTCGAGCATCCACTATCAAGGTACCAACAGTTACCTTTTTCTTTGGTGTGGAGACATATCTACATCACACAAGGATACACGATTGCACTTTTGGGTACCCAAAATTTCTTGGGTCCTTTAGGGTTAGTCCTTGAAAATACGGTTCTTTTTGGGACCCATACTTTCTTAACAACATATGGAGTTTTATAGACATGATGATGCACAATCCTAGGATAATAGTTATTGAAATTTCTAGGATTTCTTAGATGTGCATTTCTATAATTCTTAGGATAGGAGTTCCTAGGATACATGTTTCTATTGTGAGGAATATGAATATGCATGCCATTTCTAGAAAATGTATGATAATGATTTCTAGGATACATGCTTGCATTATTATGAGTATGCATATTATTTCTAGGATAACTATGATGGTAATTCCTAGGATATGCATGTGCAGTGTGCATATTGTTTCTAGGATGCACAAGATGGTTATTCCTAAAATGTGTATAAGCATTTCTTGAATGAGCATAAATATAAGCATGAGTATTTCTACGATGCTTCATTTTTGTATATACATTAGAATTAGTATTTCTACACCTACTAGCATTCATTGAGGGAATGCTTTTGACCTTGTTAGTGGTCTTTGAAATAGAGGCTTCATTCACACATGATGCTTTCATGAATAAGCTCTCTTTTGATTTTTGCTTGCCTAATGGAGAATAACCTAACCTAGATTTTCCTCAATTTAATCTTTGGTAAGATAGCACTTCATCTAGCTTTTCTTTTCTAAGCATAAGTCTAGATATTATGCCATTCAATTCTATTATCTTCTTCTTTAAGTTTTTATTTTCATCTTTAAGCAGATCTTGAGAAGAATCATAAAGTAATGAAGATAGTTTATCTTTTTCTTCTCTTAGACCTACCATCTCTTTAGAAAGAGATGACACCTCTTTTTTAAGAATAGTGTTCCTAGAATCGAATTTCCTCAATTCTTCATACATTTCATTTATGACTTCTACCAATTCTTCACTACTACTAACAATGCTATTTTTTGAAGAGGAAGAAGTCGATAACTCACTTTCGTCGTCGATTACCATAAGACATAGGTTGACAATTTCCTCGTATCCGATCTCTTTATTCGATGAGTCTTCTTCTTCTTCATCACCATCATGATTAACATCTTGAATTTCCATTAGAGGTAAGGATGTGGTGGAACCATCAATTTTGTAATCCAAGTAGCTTTCATGCTTCTTGAGGGATTCCACAAGCTCTTCTAAACTTTCACTTGTAGAATGCTTTGTCAAAATAATTTTCCATTGATTTGATAAAAACCTAAGAAATATTCTCACAAGTTCAAGATTAGAATAAATTTTACCCATGAAAGATAAAGTTTTAACAAGTATGGTAAAACGAGTTTGCGAATCAAAAATTGATTCATTTTCATTCATTTTAAAATTCTCTAAGTCATGAACAAAGTTTTTTAATTTGAAATTCTTTTCTTGCTCATTTCCTCCATGTATGACTTCCAATAAATCCCAAATTTCTTTTGCAGTCTTACGTGAGGAAATTTGATCAACTTCGTTTTGATCAAGAGAACTATAAAACATGTTCATAACTTTAGCATTTAGTTGAATGAATTTACTATCATTTTTATCAAATTCATTTTCATTTTCAAGAATGAAATACCAAGCATAATAATCATGTGCTTGAATAAAAATCTTCATTTGAGCTTTCCAATGGGTGAAATTTGTTTCATGGAGAAGAGGAGGACTAAAAGGATCTCTTCCTTCTAAAAATATAGTTGCCATATGATCAACTCTAGGATGTTAAGCCTAAAATAGAGAACGATGCTCTGATACCAATTATAGACTGAGGTTTCAACCCAAGAGGGGGGGCTGAATTGGGTATTAAAAAATTAAATACTTTTTGCAATCTCAAATATCAAAATATATGCGGAATTAAATCTTTCTAGATTACTAGCACAAAGATGAGAGAGTTTATTGCTTAATATAGAAATGATAATTGAATTATAAAATAATTAAGCAATCAATCTCATTTACTTGAATAATAAATAATTATAAGCAAGTAATTATGAAAGTAATTAAGGAGATAGAGTTAGAGAGATGTAAACTCAGTTTATAGTAGTTCGGCAATATCGAATTCGTTCCGACCCTACGTTCACTCTCTTCAAGGAACCTCCTTGAAGTAATCCACTAAGAAAATTAGTTGTACAACTTCACTGGTGTTGTAAAAACCTTACAATCCCTTCCTCTCAGAAGCTATCCCCTTCCTCTCGGAAGTAATCCCTTTACAATAAATGTTGTAAAGTAAATGGTAGAGAGACAGTAAATGAAAACTTATACAACTGAATAATGTCTCTCTTTCAAAGTAAAGCTTGAAGAATGGCTAAACATGAGTATTTCAAAGATTTTTTGAATTTCAAAGAATGAATGACTTGATTGTATGTGTTCTTCTCTTTTTGAATGTCTTCACCTGCTTGTTGAATGCTGAATTGAGTGGGTTTATATAGTCATCAATTAATATGGCCGTTAAACTTTAATTTGAATTGATTATGCCTTTAAAATCTCATATTTCGAGTCCCAATGGTCATATTTTTTAACTACCAGTCGACTGGGTCATGATACCAATAAACTGGATCCTCTTTAAAAATCACATTTTTGCTGCTACAGTGTTACCAGTCGACTGGAAACCTTCTGTCCGTTTTACCAGTCGACTATATTATTCACCCAGTCGACTGGGTCACTGTTTGGGAGCTGCTACAGTGTTTTTAGGATGAACAGTGTTTTCAGCATCAATTTTCTTCATATCTCTTTATTCTTTTTGGATTTTTGAGTTCCAAAAAATCTCCTACTTGAATCAAACTTTCTTGCACATTAAACACACGAGTTAAACACTTCAAAAGTGTTTTGTTATCATCAAAATTAATCTAATCAATTTCTTGATTAAGGCATTTTTGGTGATGACAAAACATATTACAAATTTAAGTATAATATGTGTGCAAGATATATGAAGAATGATATATTACAAATGCTCAAGTAATTTTCTATGTCAACATGAATTCTTCTTAAATTTAATTAGAGAATGTTAAGTATTGAGCCCAATTAATTTATTTGCATTTAATAGAATCACTTGGAGATTTTATATCTTCAATTAATTAAGACTATATAATAAAATGTAATGCAAATATAATTAGCTCTTAAAAATTGAAATGCTTACAAAGTATATCTTAGGATTCAAACCTATAATTTATCCCTATTGACTTTGAAGTTGCATTTAAATTATTCTCCTTGAATTTGATCTTTTGGAGAGCTTATTGACTTTTGAGATCATCAACTTTGATTCACCAATTTCAACAATCTTGATCTTCTTTGATGTATAAGCACTATTAACATCTGTATTATTCAAGTAATATTCATTAGTGCTTAATTAAGATTTTTGTCACTATCAAAATCATTCAGGGTCAACAAATACATATATAGAAGCAAAACCAACTTTTTGTCCATTACTATAGCGAAGTTTTATTGTTATCTTGTCCAAGATTGATATTTCTAAATTAAGATGCCTAGCTAGCTAGTACATGGGGTTTTGGTATAAGCATAAATGTCTCATGGACAGAAGGTGATAACATAGTTGGATCCAGTAGGACAGGTGAAGGTGCTAGATTTATCATCAAAGGCATAACTGTAAGCCTGGGGGCACTGCTTTTTGAAGATCGTCGAGTAATTCGTTGGCGGGCATTTGTCTGGTCCACTACTGAACTCTCCAGTGCAGCAATATTTTGGCTCTTTAAACGCCAAACACGCACTTTTACAGGCAATTACACTCCCATCCGATCCTTTCACACCCAACTCTGGAGGGCAAATCGCGTTCACATTGGCTGGACAGCTTGTCGGACTGCATCCTTCTCCCTGTGGTGTTGCTGAGACAGGTAAATTAAAGCCATCGACAAGGCTAATATCATAAAAATCTTTCCCTCCATCTCCATTGATAGTAAATTCCACTAGGGATGCTGGCGGGATTGCACCTTGACCGTTGCATGATATTTGGCCGGAGCCGCAGTCTCCAGTGCCACAGGTGAACTTTCCCGAGGGATCGGTTGAACATTGTGATCTAGCCCAGAATCGACCGGCCCATGATGAGGGTACATCAAGAGACGATGAGGCACCTGAAGCCAACTCGAATCCTGTTGAAGATAATAGAGGATGGTCAGGATTGTTTAGGGTGCCCGGCCAGATTGTGAAGGAGCACTTGTTTGTTACAGTGAACGTGATGGATTGAACACCTCCTGCATGCATGGAAAGTAAACAAACAATTTCTTTTTAGGATGTAAACAAGCAAAATTAATAATCCTTTCCCGGTAAAGCTATTAATATCATAAATTTCAACAACCGAAATGGTTGCATAAGTGATTAAACTCTGTGGTAAGTATAACACTGTTCATCCATTACTCATACAAAAATCTAGCATAACTACATTCTCGAGCACACCATGTGGGCTTGAGTTAGTAACAATCTGTTGGAGCACACTGATTTGTTATCTTTGGATCTAATAAGAAAAACACAGAAGAAGTAAATGAGTAATGAAAGTAATAGATAGAAAAAAGAATAATAAATAAACAAAATTGCTTGCCTAAAAGTGAAATGGCTGTCAAGGCGAGAATCAACAATGCACGAGATGCCATATTATCTTTTCCCTTCGATCAGAAGCAACGATAAAGTATTTCAAGTTCTGGTATATATAGTGGTGGAGGGATGCCTCAATATGGCAATAAAAATCTCATGTCATGTGATCTTATGGAAAATCGACTACAAAGAATTAATGCATAAAGAAATTAAAGCACATTTTAGTAAGATCAGATCATGATTTGATAATTTGTGATAGTTTTTCCACATCCGAACTTTATTCAATTTCTTAATTAGGTGTTTAATTCGTGTAAAAAATAATTGTTTTTATTTTCATAATATCCTAGTGTCCAAGGGAAATCTATTAGGTTTAATTATCCGACAAAGACTAAAAAGAAAATTATACAATGTGCATAGGGACACTGTTTGAAAAGAGATTTAAACAAGTTTAAATCATTGTCTTGAAGAGATTTCCCACGATGCCAAGTATTAAATTCAGCTTAATTACGGTAATATATATAAAAGCCCAAAGAGGCTAGGGATGAAAATCATATATGGAAATAATTATTTTCATTGTATTATAAGGTAAAACCGTAGACATAATACAAAACTGATAAAAACATCAAAGAAAAGTCATTTAAGTTTATAGTGTTTTTGGAATAAAATGGATTTCATGAATTTTATAAAATTCAGTTACAGTCTATATGTTGTGGTCATGTTCGAAAAACTAATAAATTATGAAATTAATTTATAGATGAATTCACGGTTGAATTGAATTAATTTGTTGCAAATTCTATTAAAATTGACAAAATTTACAAATAAAATCTACAAAATGAAGAGTGAAATATTATGTTGACCAAATCCTTCATGTCTCTCTTTTTGAATTCTCCATTTATTCTAAACATTTTAAATATAAGAATTCAATTGAAATCTATCATTTACTAGGGTATAAAAAAGAAAAATATAAATTTCATTTCAATTCATTTTTTAATAAATTGTTTTTTAAAAAAATTTACATTTTCATATTTGGTTCTGAATGGAGTGTAAAAGAAAAATGTTAACGATTTTTTTTTTTTTTGTATTTTAAGAAAAACGTTATAAATTAATTTTTTGGTTTTCTTATAGCTATTTTGCCTAACAAAAGATCATACCCCAAGTCACAAGCATGCTCGCACATAATTTCAGTAAAGAAAATACAACAACTCTTCTACTTCAGGAATTGAAAACAGTCGCCAAATCAGCAACAATAATTAGATAGCGATTCAGCAAACTTATTGCAAATCTGCCACCACCCAAAAATTAAAATTATAGCAGCTGATTCGAAGAACTTACAAGCAATCAAGTAGAAATCTTGTCCACTTCTGCTTTTGCCAGAGAATCAGCTACTGATCAGTTTGCTTCGCGAGGAATGTGATTTGAAACCCCCCACCCCTTACTAAAAAAAATATGTGTATAGCTCATTTGTTTCATTTTGCAGTTACATCCTTCTTTAACATGTATATATTGCATAATTTACAAAACACAAATGTATTGCATAATTTACTATATGAGGAGATTTAATTTAAATGTAGTATCGCTACATTTTGAAAAAATTCTTGTTTAGAATTGATTCACGAGGTTTTATTGAACCAAAAATATTTTCCAGATGAGGAGATAGATTAGAGGAAAAAAAATCCTCTCTTTATTTATTTTAGTCCCAAAATATTTCATGGATTTTGGTTAAGTAAGAATCTTTTGACATTTTGACTACTAGAAAAAGCAAGCGTACCTTCAAAATAACCATTCATTTGTCACTATCCATAAATAAATTAAGTATATCAAGTGATATATGTAGGACTCTAAATAATAATGACCATTTTAATCTTGAAAACGTTATTTGACACTATAACGAATGTGTTTGTTGATTTTAAATGATTGTGCAAATTGGGTAACTATTTTGGGTATTCCTCTAGCAGTGCTATTTGACTAGCAATAGCAATACTTCAATATCTGAGGAAGAACAAAAAATACTTTTTCAACATTTTTAGGCAACATGATTAAGATGTAGCTTAGAAATAATGTTCATTATTTTTTTCTCTGCTCCTATTTAATCTCCCCATTTTGGTACAAGTATACATTTGCATGAGGAGTCATGTTGAATCATGCTTCAGTGGTGGCAAAGAGAACTGTAAAGAGTAATGGAAATGGAAAAGAACAGAGAATATTTATGCTTGTTTCCTGTTGAAGTTTTTAACTAAACAGATGCTATTATTTTCAAGTTCTTTGAGTAAGCTAGAAATCAGCTCCAATTGTTCTCAAGAGGAGATGATATACGACTTAAATTCCTCTTCTTTTTTTTCTCTGAAAGAAACCAGGATTAATTTAAATAACTATAGGACAACTCACCTTTACATCTTTAACACCATGGCCTTTATTCTACCAATGAGAAAAATCAATACTCAAAGCATTGATACCCAAATCTAGACTAATCATCAAGCAAGCAAACCCACCCACCATCACCACTCCTCGTATAAAGGAGAGAGAAAGAAACAGAGGGTGAGAGAGGGAGAAGGGAAAGCGGAAAATGGAGTGGTTGTATCCAAAGAGAAGGGATCCAGAGTGGAAACAAGGGTGGACAGGGCAGACTTTAGGCTCCATCTCTACCCCATCACTACATTTGCTCACCATTTTTACTATTGTTATTGTCCTGTTGTGGCTCTCACAATACACAGGCTTCAAGGCCCAGTTGCACCAAACAACTACCAATTTCCAGTTATTCATCTTTCTGTTACCAATCCTGCTAATCTTCTTCATGGTCTCATATTCCACCACTGGAAGTTACAGCTTTCGGCTTCCTCGTCTCGATCAGGCTGGGGGCTCACCTTTGGGTGTTGCAATCTTGCTGGTGCTTCTTTTGGTGTTGCTTTCCTATCGATCTTCATTTCACTCAAAATGGTTTGGACCCATGTGGAGGTCAGATTAGTAAGTTACCAAGAAGGAAAACAGAAAACTCTTGAAAACTTGTTGATTGTAACATTATGTTAATCTGTTGTGTGTGTTTTTTAATCTTGGAATCTCAAAGCTTGTTTGTTAAGCAATACTGGTTTTGGTACATCAGGCTGTGTAATATATCTATCTATCAGCATCTTTACTATGAAAGCAAAATTTCACCAACCTGTTAATTTTAGAGTTGAGCATCTCATAAGAATTGATCCTTGGAAGACAAATTTTGCTATTGGTTAGTGTAACGGTGGTTTATGTTGATAGCAACGGGGAGCAGCTTCATTGGTTGCTTTTCAACCATGTTCCATGATCATCTCTATTTTTTTTTATCTTTATCTAATTAATTGTTCCATCTTAAACACATTAAAATTTTAACATTTTTTTTGTTAACATGTGTTTATGCACAATATTAAGTGAGATCGAGTGACATATGAAAATGTGTGATCAATTATTTTACTTTATGTTTAGATTGAGAAAAATGAAATGATACATATATCTTTTTATTAAATTTAAAATTTTATTGAATGATATTTTTTTTTATTTCGCTCAATCTAAATATTGAATTAAATAAGAAAAAACTTGTGATGTTTAAGTGAAAAATAGCTCGGTCGAATATCACATTACACCAAGTATTGGGCATCATCTAACAGATAGTAAAAGAGAAAAAAAATTGTAACATTTGATTGGTCTATATATTTTTCATGGTTTTGATTTAGATATAATTTTGTTGGTCGTATGACATAACTCTACAAATTTATTTATTACCAATTACTATCTTACTACCAATTTAAATAGACTGAGAATGATCCTAAACAGTAAACACAACATCATGCTATTTTAAACAAAATTTCCCAAAAAAACACTATTTTAAACAATACCAAAGGATAAAGTTGCTCCTTTTAGGATTTTAAGGATTAAAATGATACAAATATTATAGTTTAGGGACTATTATTGTTATTATCCCAACTAATTATTTCGGATGTGCAAGTCCTTAATCGGATTGAAACGACCGACAGTGTACTCAACTATTGCATACCAATCCGTCCCTCTAAAAAATCTATGGCAACACCCCGGAAATTCCCCGCTTTAAATATCAAATATATTTAGCGAGGGAGATTTTAAGATAGAAAACAGCACGAGAAAAGGAAAAGATGTCGGGTATGGGAGACGGGTACGTGGGCACGGCCCAAGACGCCGTGAGGATCCGACGGCTGGAAAAGCAGAGAGAGGCGGAGCGCCGCAGAATCCAAGAGCTCAAAAGTAAGTCCGCCTCAGACAAGGGCCAGCCTGGACTCCTCCAGTTCGGGTCAGGTACCTCCGAGGTCCGTACCTGAAACTATCCTATTTTTTATGTTTTGGTATACTTCTGTGTGTTTATGTATACACGTTCTTCAAATACAGAGTTGTTTATTGCCTAGTGTTGGTTTAATTTCCGTTTGGTTGCTGAGAAAATGGAGGGAAAAAAGGAGTAGAAACTGAAATTTGGACTTTAAGCTTTGGAAATTGATTCTCTCTCAGTCAAGTTCTAGTGTTTATTATTTCTCCATTTTCCGTAGTTTTTCTTTTTTTATGAATATCCATATTGTTTTGTTTGTGCTTCACTTTACATCTAGTGCTTTTGGATGAATGGGAGCTATCTTTTATTTGGTAGGTAGTTAATTGATTATCGATTTGCCTTTTGGATGGTTTCTTCAGATTCTTGAGACTGCATTTAAGAAGGAAACCGTCGGTTTAGTTACAAGAGAGCAATATGTTGAGAAGGTAATTGAGTTTGTTACCACTAATTAATGTTTTCTTCTTTTAATACTGTTAAAAAGATGATTAACAATTGTGTTTCTTGGTTGTGGTCGATATGGATTTGTTCTATAGAGGGTTAATATTCGGAATAAATTCGAGGAGGAAGAGAAGGAGAAGCTGCAAAAGCTACAACAAGAGTGAGTTTAATTCTTAGGTTTAACTTCGCAAATTCATTTACACTGTAGCATTTATGGTAATGTTCCTGATTTGGTTTAATACTATGTTTTTGTTCATGGAATGCAGAGAAGAGGAGCTTCAGTTACAAAAGCGTAAAAAGAGAAAGATTAAAGGGAATTCGCGATTGTCGTTTTCTGATGACTTCGATGGAAGTGAAGAAGAGGAAGACGAAAACAGTGAGCATACAACCCTCAAATGCAAACTTGGAGGATTTGTTTGATCTAATAACTTTGAATGCTGTAAAGCTGATATAAAATGTTCTTGGTATCATGAAATTTATTATATTAGAATTGGGATTTTGTAGATAGTATGAAATTATGTTATTATGTCTTGATGAGAATAAGCCTTCAAAAAAATTTCAAATTTAATGATTTATAAATTTAAGTTCATCAACTTATGCTTCATAGTTCTGAAGCTAGTCTTAATTTGTAACCCATCTCTTCCTTCTTTTGAGGTCCAAATAAGTTCTCTCGAACATTCATATTGCTTGGTGAATTTATATGTAGAAGGAAAAAGTGGTGTGTTCCCTTAGCTTGGGTACTAGTGATGTAGAACACAAAGAATATAAGAGAATACTAGAAAATTATATTGATATTTAGAGGCGCAAAGATTTAAGAATCACAATAACCTGTGTAATTCTCATTTTATGCATTGTAGTTTAACATGATATGGTGCTCAAATATATAGGAACCAAAGCCCAAACACACTAGGAAATCCAAAACCTAAATAGAAAAGGAAACTAATGCCTAAGTAGACAAGGAAACTAATTCCACGTAATAATAAACTAGATAGAATTCCTAATCACATATGGAGTGTTTAATTCTTATTCCTACGCCTATAAGTATTCTTGCAAAAGTTGCTAGTTGGTTCTTCATCATTCTCCCCCGGTTAAAAAGAACTCGACTATGGAGAGTGAGTAAAGATACCAATCGAGAAGCTCAAGATCCATTGCAAGAAACTCATCCTCAAAAATCCAAGTAGCACTTGAAGTCACTTGGCTACATGAAGTGGCTTCAAGCAGTCTTTCCCTGTTGTTTGAAAAATTATTTGGTTTGGATTCACATTATATACAATTTCTTCCCTGGATTTTAAGAGGGTTCAATAGGTAGCAATTAATTAGCGGAGTGTAGAAGATCTCTCATGAATATTATTTTTTTTCTTTGACCTTTGATGTTCTTGTGGGTGTCACCATGGACAGTCCTTTGCTCAACTTTTCAGTGATCACTGTTATTTGAACTTTGTACTGTGTTGGCTTTGCAACGACTATACATTGTTTTGAGGGGGATCGTATTTACAGAAACCTCAAAATATTAGGGTCCTGGGATAGATCCACTGATGGTATGAGCATTTGATTCTTAGCCTAATCTGATTCCTGCATATGGACACTTGTTAACTTGTCACTGTTGATTCGTTTAAAATGCTTGTCTTTGACATTCTTGTCTTGGTGCTAACTTGTATTCCTGGGTAATTTTTTTTTCATTTTTTCTTGGGTTCATGGGATTCGGACCCAAGATCTCTAGTTCCTTACCATTACCCCCATCTACTCTCTAACTTGAGTATTCCATGGTGGCTCCCTAGGTAGATTTCTCAAAATTATAGACTACGGATATGTGAAGTTGTATCCCTGCTTAGAAAGAATATTATAGGTCACATATAGTTCTCTTATCTGTACGCAAGAGCTTTGTTATACATGTTGCATATATAGATGTGTTACATTAATAAGTTTGATACTTTGATTAATATCCTTCTCCTTCATAACATGATGCTTACATGTGGGATGATTTTTTAGTAATTGGCTTTTTCACTTAAGAATTCATTTATAGAGGTGGAACTTTAACTTTCTATCTTTTTTTATCATCTTAATGTGATAGCTTATCATATGCGCATGCTTCCTGCAGGAAGTTTAGAATCAAAGAGTTTTCACCATGGAAAATTGGGCAAGGATCCCACAGTAGAAACGAGCTTTCTACCTGACAGGTGTGGATCTCTCCCTCTCTTTATTAGAGTGCACATCTATGTGTCTAGACTTGGGCTAACGTTAGAGCTTAGGGGTGCTGAGGTTGCTCTTTCAGTGAGCGGGAGGCTGAGGAGCAAGCTGAGCGCGAAAGGCTGCGTAAACAGTGGCTTCGTGAACAGGAGCAGATTCGGAGTAATACTTTGTTCTGTCTCTTCCCTGTATGACATGAGTACATAAATAATTTGTCCTTAGTCAAGTTCGTACTGTGTTTCAGGTGAGCCCCTTCAAATTACTTACAGCTATTGGGATGGAGCAGGCCATAGACGAGTGATCCAGGCAAGTAAAGCCTAACTTGTATTTGATTGGTTTTCTGTTTATAAATTAGTTAACCCGTCTTTATCTTTTCATTTTTCAGGTTCGCAAGGGTGATAGCATAGGAGAGTTTCTTCGGTCTGTTCAGCAGCAACTTGCTCCTGAATTTCGTGAGATTCGGACAACATCAGTGGAGAATTTGCTTTATGTGAAAGAAGATCTCATCATTCCTCATGTGAGAAATTTTCAAACTTGTGCTTCTTAACAGCTTTGATATTTACTACCTTTAATGTGTACTGAGTGTACATCTTTCCATGTCGTTGGAAGTTCAGCAACACAGTTTCTACGAGCTAATCATTAACAAAGCCAGGGGAAAGAGTGGACCGGTATGCTTGATTCGTTAAACTTACTTTTTGTATTAGATCCAGATATTACTGCCGCTTCTGGTAATTTCACCATTTCCCCTTACATTAGAAAAGAAGGGATCTCTATCTTCTATTGCTTGAGTAACTTGAAATCTGAGATTCTGAAGGAGGATAAATCATATCATTGAAGCCTTAGATGATATTTTCTTGGCTGGATTTTGAAAATTTTCCCCCCAGCACATTGCTGAGTTGTATTCTCTTTCTCGGCATCCAAATTTTTTAGAACAGAGGCCTTGTTGGATTTTGAAAGTGTAGCATGTGCATCAGTAATAATAGTAATTTAGCATTGATTTTACATTCACTTAGAGTATCTTGTCAACTAAAATGTTGTTTTCTCTCTCTCGCTGCAGTGCTTTCATTTAAGGAACTCTATTTTTTCAAATTGTTTTTCCATAAGATGGCTGCTTTGTTTGACTTTTCTCATTTGACTTTTCACAGCTTTTTCACTTTGATGTGCATGAGGATGTACGGACAATTGCCGATGCAACTATAGAGAAGGATGAGGTATTCTTCTTTTTTTTCTATTAGCAGTTCAATTTCTATCCATTTTGATGTTGCAAAGACCGAGAATTGGAAAACAAAGACATCTGGGCTGAAGTTATCTAATGCCGAAATGCAGCAGATAAAAACAAAGACATCTAGGCTGATGTTATATAATTCCGAAATGCAGCAGATACTTCTAATCATTGCCTACCTAGAGAATGCCTATCACATATTTGCATGTGTCTGTAACCTTTGCTCAGCCATCTTAAGTTATTTTTGGGCAAAGCTAATGCATGTGTTGTGAAACGTGCGGCAATTATGATGAATATTACGGAAAAACAAAGAGAGAGAAAGCAATTAAAAACACAGATTTAACGTGGTTCGGCAGTATGCCTACGTCCACGGGAGCGAGCGGTTGCTAAATTTCACTATGTCAAAGTAGGGTTACATTATATGTATTTATACTAACCCTAGAGGTATTAGAAAATTTCTCAAATACCTAACGCTCCCGCATCCCCAACTATTAATCGTCCCTACCAATAAAACAATAAATTCCAAGCCCAAAAGAGCTGATGCTGTCGTTCCACTCAGTATGCTACGCTTCACTTTGGCATCAACCTGCTTTCTCTGTACATGTGTTCCACTCAATATGAGCCACATACTACAACAAATCTCCACCTTGACGAATATCCACCCTTTAGGAGAAAAAAAAACATAACCTAAACCTAGGAAAATAGGTTGGGACACCTCCTATCTAGCACCTGGAGACATTAATCAAGTCCAAGCAGTGCTTGAACTTATCTGTGATAACAGGCTTTGTCAACATGTCTGCTGCATTCTCAGAAATGTGAACTTTCTCAAGCAATAGTTCACCAGCAGAAACCAATTCCCTGATCCTGTGAAACCTCACATCTATGTGCTTGGTCCTCGTATGATACACCTAGTTCTTTGCCAAATAAATGGCACTCTGACTATCACAATGCAACTGAACTCCACCTTGCTGAATACCCAGCTCCTTGACCAACCCTATAAGCCACAAAGCTTTCTTGGCAGCCTCAACCACTGCCATATACTCTGACTCAATAGTAGATAATGCAACTAGAGACTGAACCATGGACCTCCAACAAATAGGCCCTCCCACAAGAGTGAATACATAACCTGTGGTAGACCTCCTGTCATCCAAATCTCATGCATAGTCTGCATCCACATCCCATAACTGAAGGATCACCCTGTTGTCTGCCAAACATTATGCCATAGTCTGTAGTACCCCTCAAGTATCTAAAAATCCACTCGACTGCGTCCTAATGCTGTCGTCTCGGACTTGATAAAAACTTGCTCACCACACTGACGGCTTGTGCCAAATCCGGTCTTGTACAAACCATAACATACATCAAGCACCCCATTGCACTGGCATATGAAACCTTTGACATGTCTTGAACTTCATCATCTGTCTTCGGGCACTGAGCAGTAGACAGTCTAAAGTGATTCGCCAAAGGTGTACTCACTAGTTTTGCATTATCCATGTTGAATCTCTTCAACACCCTCTCAACATAGCTACACTGAGATAACCATAATCTCTTGGTAGCTTTGTCCCTGCGAATCTCCATCCCAAGAATCTTCTTGGCCGCACCCAAATCCTTCATGTCAAATTCTTTGCTCAACAAAGTCTTTTAACTTGTTGACCTCACTCATACTCTTCGCAGCAATCAACATATCATCCATATAAAGTAACAAAAAAATAAATAAACCATCATCAAAGCTTTTCACATAAACACAACAATTATACTCACATCTCTTGTAGCCAATCCGGATCATGTAGGAGTCAAATCGTTTGTACCACTGCCTCGGAGACTGCTTCAGCCCATAAAGTGATTTCTTCAATTTACAGACCAAGTGTTCCTGTTCAGGCTGACTGAACCCTTCTGGCTGTACCATGTAAATAAGCTCCTCCAAATCACCATGAAGAAAAGTTGTCTTTACATCCATCTACTCCAACTGCATATCAAAATGCGCTACCAAACCCAACACCGTCCTGATGGAAGTTTGTCTGACCACAGGGGAGAAGATCTCATCATAGTCAACCCTTTTCCTCTGTGAGTAACCCTTTGCTACAAGATGAGCCTTGGAACTTTTCTCTCTTTTTTTCTGATACTACTTTCTTCTTATACACCCATTTGCATCCTATCGCTCTCTTTCCCTCTGGAAGCTCCACCAACTCCCATGTCTGGTTCTTATGCAGAGACTCCATCTCCTCCACCATAGCACCCATCCATCTACTCTTCTCTTGGTTGTGTACTGCCTCCTGAAAAATAGTAGGATCCCCATTACTAGTAATGAGTGCATAAGAAAGCAAATCTTCAAAACCATACCTGGTGGGTGGCCTGATAATGCGTCTGGGCCTGTCTATAGCTATACTGTGATGCTGCTGATCTTCTGAACTAGAGCTCCCTACGTTCTGAGCATTGTGTTCTCTACCATGGGTCTCTAGCTCCACTTGCACCACATGTTCATTTCTGCTGCAATTTTCTGGCACCTGTTTCCCTACTTTCTGAGTACGCTGCAACATGGCTTTTTTATCAAAAATCACATCTCTACTGATCACCACCTTGTTTGCCTTAGGATCCCAGAGCTTGAAGCCTTTCACCCCGTTCTGATACCCCAGAAAGATACACTGTTTAGACTTCGCATCAAGCTTCGATCTTTCCTCACTAGAAACATGCACGTAGGCTTGACATCCAAACACTCTCAAACTAGAGTAGTCTAACGCGCTGCCTATCCACATCTCCTCTGCTACTTTCCCATATAGTGCTGCCCTAGGTGACCTGTTAATCAAGAAACATGTCATATTCACTGCCTCTGCCCAGAAGTTCTTTGCAAGCCCTGCATTCAACCTGAGACACCGAGCTCTTTCAGCTATTGTTCTGTTCATCCTTTTCGCTACATCGTTCTGTTGTGCTGTCTTGCGTACTATGAAGTGTCTCTTAATCCCATGCTGCTCACACAACTCCATGAATTTTGAATCTGTGTACTCAGTACCATTGTCAGACCTGAGGCATTTGATCTTTCTCCCTGTCTGGTTTTCTACTTCAGCTTTCCACAACTTGAACTTGGCAAACATTTCTGACTTATGCCGCATAAAGTACACCCAAACCTTTCGTGAGTAGTCATCAATAAAACTCACGAAATACATATGTCTTCCCTGTGACGCTACTCTTACTGGCCCCCAAACATCTGTATGAACATAGTCAAGAATTCCCTATGTCTTTTGTGTAGTTGTCTTGAACTGCACCCTATTCTGTTTCCCAAGAACACAATATATGCAGAAATCAAGCTTGCATGTTTTGACACCCTTCAATAGATTTCTTTTATGAAGCTCCATCATCCCACGCTCACTCATATGATCTAACCTCATATGCCACAAGACTGTTCTATCTGACTCAGACTCTGCAGCTGCAACTCCACCTACAACTGTGGTACCTAGCAGTGTATAAATATTTCTTGCTAGTTTCTGTCCCTTCATCACTGTTAAGACACCTTTACTCACCTTCATTACTCTACTTGCAGACTTGTAGCTAAGCCCATTACAATCTAAAGTGCCCAATGAAATCAGATTCTTCCTTAAATCCGTTATATGTCTAACATCACACAACTTTCTAACAACACCATCAAACATTTTAATTATGATATTCCCTATTCCAACAACTTTACGTGATGCATCGTTACCCATCAGAACAGAACCAGAATTTACTAACCTGTAGGTGTCTAACCAATCTTTATTTGGTGTCATGTGATATAAGCATGTTGAATCCAGAATCCAAGAATCTGTGAGATGATCTGAACTGGATGAAACAGAAAGCATATCCTCGTCACCGCTCTCTGAGTCTTCTTCTTCCACTACATTCGCCGACTTTGATGGACCTTCTTTATTCTCTGTCTTCCCCTTCCTTAAATCTGGACAATTTCGTTTTATGTGCTCCTTTTTTCCGCACTTAAAACACTGTATGTCCTTCCTCTTCCTGGATTTAGACCGAGATTTATTGTTACTCGATCCGCTACGGGACTTGTTTCTCCCACGTTCCTGGTTACTCCTCACCACAAGCCCTTCACCTTGTAAATTCTCATCATTGGCTTTCTTCCTCTGATGAAAACCTAATAGAGCACCTATGATCTCCTCCAATTCGAGAGTTTCTTTCCCCCACATCAGAGTTGTAACCAAATTTTCATACGTAGGAGAAGCCGGTAGGGAATTCAGTAACATCAACGCCTTGCCTTCGTCTTCGAACTTCACATCAACTTGCTTCAAATCACTGATAATCTGGTTGAACACGTTGATATGCTGGTTCAAATCTGAGCCCTCTGACATCTTAAGACCATACAGTTTCTGCTTAAGATAGAGTTTGTTCGTCAACAACTTGGACATATACCGACTTTCTAGTTTCAACCAAACTGCTGCCGGTGATTCCTCATCCATGACGTGATGCATCGCGTCATTAGCCAGACAAAGCCTGATAGTTGCCACAACCCTCGCTTCCAATTCCTTCCAATCTATGTCGTCCATACCTTCCGGCTTCATTCCGTATAACACCTTCACCATGCCCTGCTGCACTAACAAATTTGTGACCCTCCTCTGCCATAATCCGAAATTTCCAAATCTGTCGAACTTGACCATGTCGAACTTCGCAGAAGAAATCCCAAACATCATGACCTGGCTCTAATACCAATTGTTGTGAAACGTGCGGCAATTACAATGAATAGTGTGGAAAAGCAAAGAGAGAGAGAAAGCAATTAAACACACAGATTTAACGTGATTCGGCAGTATGCCTACGTCCACGGGAGCGAGCGGTTGCTAAATTTCACTATGTCAAAGTAGGGTTACATTATATGTATTTATGTTAACCCTAGCCGTATAGAGGTATTAGAAAATTCCTCAAATACCCCTGTACCGTATCGCGGGGACGTTGCCCCTGCACCCCCAACCTATTAATCGTCGCTTCACTCCGGCATCAGCCTGCTTTCTTTGTACATGTATTCCAATCAATATGAGCTACATACTACAACAATATGATACCTCAATTTGTTCTGTTTACTTCTTAACATAGTTCATTAAAAGAGAATTTAAAGCTTAATTCTTTGTAATTCCCCACTATCGCTTTATGTCTTGCCTTTTCGCTTAATACTGTTCTGTTTTGCAGGATTTTGGAGTTAGTTGTTTTAGTTGTAATTCTTTTGATGCAAGATTTATACACTCCATTCCCTCATTTATTTAAGCATTGAAAATCTTCAAAGTAAAGATTGTTCTGGTCTTTGATTGGTGAATGGGCCTGATTTTCCTGCTTGAACTGTTCATGAGCTGCTTATGAATTTTGGCTGCTGTAACCTTGCATCTAAGCTTTTCTGCTGAATTTTTCTCCCCTTGCATTTATTCAAGTATTGGAAATGCATGTACACATATGTCCTTTTCAGTAAAACATATCTTGAATAAAATTTCAGGGGTGAAAACTATATTTTTGATGTCTTTTAAGTTTTAAGATGAACTTTATGATACCATATGCCAAATATATCTTTCTACTGGAAAGAAATACCATAGAAGAGATATTATATCACCTTGTGCACCACTGAAATTGCTTTTCTAGAATATTTTTCTTTTCAAATACTTCCTTATCAACAAATGGGTCTATGAATGATAATCCTTTTGCTTTATATTTCGAAGCTGAATGTGCAAGAGTCAGAAGCAGGCTAATATATGTGTTTGATTATCATTGTAGAATTTTTACTGTTTTTGGTGTTTGTCTATTTTATGTGGTTCAGTAAACTCTGGTACTCATTTTGCCACTAATCTTTTGACAGTCCCATGCTGGGAAAGTTGTTGAGAGGCACTGGTATGAAAAGAACAAGCATATCTTCCCTGCTTCAAGATGGGAGGTAATCTCTTTCCCTCCCCCCCCCCCCCCCCCCCCAACCTCCCCTCTCCTGTGTGTGTGTGTGATCATGAGCTTGACTAGTTTAGTTTTAGTTCTTGGTTTTTACATTCTAGATTATGTTTCTAGAAATAGCCTAGCATAATGATTTAGACCACTAAGCTAGATATATAGTCTGACAGATTGTAATATACATCTCAGATTTCTTATCTAGTTTCATATATGAGCTGCCTGTTTGATAGACAGACCCGATTAAGCAAAAGATTCTAGTAGATTGTACTGTGCATTTAGGGCAAAATAGAATCAAGCAATTGATTGCAGACTCACTGCTGCTGAATGTTAAAATCTTGGCATGGACATATGGTGTATTTAAGCACTGAAAAATGTGCTTATTCATCCTATAGATTATCATATTGTTTCTAATTTCCTTTCATATGCTATTTGTTTTTTATTTATCTCAGATATATGACCCCACAAAGAAATGGGAGCGTTACACCATCCATGGGGATTGATCAACTGATTTGCTTCTGGATTGTTTGAAGCATAACTCTATCATCTTCAACAGCATTGGCTCAGTTTTTGTACCTGTGTTGTCATTTTTATTGGGTTTAGAATTCAGAGGATCGAAGACTGTTCACCATTAGTTGCATTCTACTTTTCAGAAAATGGCATGAAGAAGGAAGGTTCTGGATTTATATTCTACTGTTATTCTAATAAACTATTAAAATCATTTATAAATGGAAGCGTAAAAGAATTTCTTTTTCCTTGTGGAGCAAATAAAAAAGGAGAGAAAAAAAGAAGTTTCTTTTATCCATCTGAATGCAGCAAATAACATTATATTCAGACAAGAAAAAAATGTTTACATATTTTACAAACCCTATAAATCAAGACTGAAGGGTAATTAGCAAGAAAATAAGCAAGGAGAGATTGTGTCTCGTGATAAAAGCGCATTGCAATTTGTGGTTGAAGATTTCGAGGATGGGGGAGAGTTAAAGACAATGAAAGAATTCATAGATCTCGAATATAGAAATCAAAACAAGACGCGTACTGGTAGAGATTTCAAAGAAATCGCTTCGGTTCTTAGCAAGAAATTGAGGAAATGGACGCAAAAGCAAAAGATCAAGAAAAGGCATGAAATGCCTAATGTTGATCCAATTGATAGGAGGTCTATAGCGAGGTGGTTAAGAGAGACCCAATCAAAAGTTGGCGAGTATGGACTCGGGTGAAGATCTTTCAACACCGATCCGAGGTTGTCGGTTGATTTTGTTGGGAAGATCTCAATGGAAAATTCCTCGCTTTCGTTTGATGAGCCCAAGGCTCCTTGGGATGGGTGTTTGGTTGGCAAGACTTAGCCTGTGATGGGCTTAGTAGTAGGGTGGCGGTGGCGGTGGCAGTGGCACGAAGAGATGCGGTGTTGGGTTTTACATTGAGGTTGTTTGAGTCATGGCTCAATGAGTTCACCTTTTGGAGAGAGAGAGAGATAGTGATGAATGAAGTAGATTGAGTGAGACTAGAGAGGTGAGATAAATTTTAGCCACCTCAATTGTCCACGTGTACTTTGACGATAGAAATAGTAGAATGATGGATGGAAGGACCTGATTGATACCAAAATTTAATGTTAATGACAAAAACGAAAACTTGAGGTTGTTTGATGAGCCCAAGGCTCCTAGGGATGGGTGTTTGGTTGGCAAGACTTAGCCTGTGATGGGCTTGATATTAGGGTGGCGGTGGCGGTGGCACGAAGAGATGCGGTGTTGGGTTCTACATTGAGGTTGTTTGAGTCATGGCTCAAGATGTGGAGCATGGCTCAATGACAAAAACGAAAACTTTTGAAGCTCAAAAACCAAAATAGAAAGTGGGTCAAACCAAAGTGCATGTTAAGCATATCATATATCTTAATGAAGAATCTGATCGGTAAGAGATTTAGTCGCATCGTTTTCACCTATAGCGGATTATTGGCAGTTAATTAAATATTATAAAAGGTATATTCTATTAGAGGTCAATGAACTATTATCATCTAACACTTAGATCCCTAAACTATAAATTTGACATCAAAAGTCTTCAAATTTTCAATTAGTTACAATGTTATCTTCTTTATCAATATAATATTTATTTTTTTCACTTTGAAATTGTTGAATACACTAAATAAGAATTCCAATAAAGTTCATATATTATTTGGAGATCACTCAACAATTTTTGAGATTTTTTCACTTGCGTGTTTTTGTTTTTGTCATTTATCAATATTTAATGTTAGAAAATAAAAAATTATTTTAATATTAAAAATTTATTATATTTTATCTATACATATGTAAAAAAAATCATGATCAAATTTTTTATATTGTTAAATTTACGATTTCGTTAAAGAATAATACATAAAAATGTCACATTGTAACTAATTGATTTGAGAATCTTTAATGTCAAATTCATAGTTTAAGTATCTAAGTGTTAAAAGTGAATAATTTAAGGACCTCTTATGCAATTAACTCTATTATAAACAGAAAAAAGAAGGAAATAATTGCCAAAATGGGTAAAACGCTGTCGTTTGGACGATCATCATTTCTATTTTCTACCCGTGCCAGTTTCGGTTTTTGTAGTCAACAAGCCAATAATCACTAGCAGAGCACAATAAAAACCAAAAAACTTCTCATTTTTGTGACCCGATAACCAAAGCTTAGTCCTCATCGGCCTTGTGTTGGAGACCCTCACACTGATCATACATTTCAACGCCACAGTGGTACAGGCCCTCCCCAGAGCAGCCGATCATGGCGATAAAGAATTTTAGGGTTTTTTTCCTCGCTCTCCTCCTCCTCGCTTCTCCTTTCCTTCAAGGTTCTCTATCTCTCTGTCAATTCAAGATCTAGATCCGTGTATACTTGCAACTCTACATAGATACTATTTTTATATCTACACATATACATACATAAATGTATAGATTTGCGGAATTTCGATCTGTTAGAGGAAAACGCATCAGCTAGAGTTCTGTTATTACATGCATGAATGCTTGTTATGTTGATGTTGATCTGGTCAAGAGAGATCTGATTTCATTTCGGTTATTTTGTTTTGATTAATTTTATCTCAGTTTTTGATCTGAGGTCATGGAGATTAGTTACTCCGTGGATTAGGTTTTGGTGAAGTATCAGTGTTTTGACAGTGAAGTATGAGCGATTTGTTTATAATCGAAGTCTATGATTGTGTTGGTGCTATAATTGCTTCTGAAAGCGAATTCCATTTTTTTCTTTTTGGCTTTGACAAAAGCAAGAAAGATACTTACAAGCTAATTTGAATCCTTTTGGCAGCTTTTTGAAAAAAAGTTGTTACCTTTGGAAGCGAAAATTTTCCTTTATATTTACTTCGTAAAGCAAGGGAAGTATTTATCCAAATCTTAGTAAAGAGGATTTCATGAAAATTTACCTAAGCAATGCGTGAGTTATGTTATTTGATACTTTGATTTTGATGTTGAGTTTATCAGGTTTGTTATAAGCGGTAATATCTTTTTCTATGAATTTTGGGTCAATGCATATTTTAGTGAACTTGATTTGTTTTGGACTACAGATGTTGGGCTCTTTTGGTTAACTTGTTGATTGTGCAGCATTGTTTTCTTGGTGTGATGTGAATTCTATGCATCTCCATCTGAATTGATTGTTCTTTCACTTGATAGTTGCTAGGTGTCAATCGGATTCTGGGGATTCAGGCCCAGAAGTTGCAGATGCTGGTGAAGAAGGGGGTGAAGTTGGGATTGTTGGCGAAGATGTGCAGGATTTTGTTGATGTGGAATTGAACCCAGCTCCAGGAGTTGATACAGTCTGTGTTTTCCCCAAAAACAGTGCACGAGGTATGGATTTTTTAGCTATTGCATGTAGAACAATCTTTTTATATGGTTTTGTGAAATTTGCATGTTTATTTTGATTCCTTTCCTTTCTACAGTGGTACCAGCTGGTGAAGAGTCTGAACTACTTGTTGGAATGAAAAATGATGGTAATTATCAGTTCTTGTGGTTTAATCGGCCTTTTTTTTCTGTGAAATGTGATGTTCTGGTGTTGTGGTTGTATTTGTTGTTTTCATGCATCTTATCTTTCATTGGATATTGTTGAATTCTTGCTCGTTTGGAGCAAAGCTTATTTTTCCTTTGCGTGGGCATCATTCTCTCACTCTCTGGTTTAGTTTTTATTAGTGTAGCTGACTTGTGTCCTTGGATGAAATAACAGGGGATTCAAGCATAAATATCATTGCAATTAAAGCAAGTGTTCATCTTCCATTTGATCACAATCTGCTGGTTCAAAATCTCAGCACGCAGGTAATTGCGGGTCTACTCTTACTTCAGTTTGCATGCATAGCTTAAATATAGACAATGACCCCCATTAACTAGTAGTTTGATTTTCCAAATCACCTGGTGTTCCATTTCATAAGTTACTTTCAAGAAATGTAAATAATCCCTTTTTGTTTAATCTATGCAGCTAATTACCCTAATATGAGTTTTTTGGTACTTTTGCATCTATTTGGTGGTTGTTCATGATATATTCTCTTTCAGATGTTCTTGGTGGTTGGCAAATGATTAAGAAAACATCAATCATGTGTAGTGTTCTTCATTAAAATGTTCTGCTTGCAAAAAAAATCGCATATTCATTGTGAAACATTGACCGTTGAGCTGTGAGGAATTGTTTCTATTTGAGTTTACCATTGTTTTTATCTGACCCTTGAGTTTTTTCTGTACATACAATTCTTGATTGGTTGTATTCACCCTTTCTACTGGTGAGAAATGAGATGATACTACTGTAAGAGTTTCCATAGAAGGGTCCATGGTAATTGGATACTTAGCATAGTTGTGTTCAATATGAGGTAAAATCTAAATATTCTAGTATAATACTTCAGAATTGTAGTGTTAAGTACACGGCTGTCTATAGGAGAGAGACTCAAGAAAATCAACTGCATCTACTTCATTTACAAAAGAATTTCCTATAACCCAAAAAATAAGAGCATTGAATCACCTCTCCATAATTTCAATTAAAGGTCTCTCAGCACCATCAAAATCTGTACGATTTCTCTTATTCCAAACTAACCAAACAATAGAAAAGAGAATCATAGGTAAAGTTTTATTAAGGCTCTTTGATGTCCGAAACTCACTCCAAGCCCAAATTTCATCCTTCACCGAGCTAGCAAAAACCCAGGAAACACACAAAACCATATAAACTATCTCTCATGAAGTTCTAGCCAAAGAACATTCCAACAAAAGATGAAACACGGATTCTCCGCAATTTTTGCTAATGAAACAACGGTTCACCAACACCCCCCTCTTCTTTGTAAATTATCTAATGTAAGAATCTTCTCCCAAGTGGCTTCCCACCCAAAAAGCACACTTTCTTCGGGGCACCAGAACCCCAAATTGCTTTCCATAGGAAATTGGAGGAGCCATCCAAGGAATCCCCATCCACAAGAATCTTGTAAAAAGATTTCACCTCAAAACCTTTACCCTGGCTATCCGTCCATCTAACCACATACCACTTAGACAAATCCATCTTATAGCTATACAAAGTTTCAAATAAACTTTCTTCCCTCTCAACCTCCCATCTTGAACATTACGAATCAAAGGAACGTCCCACGAAATATTGTCATTAGACACCAAGATACACGAAGAAATAAGAACTTCTTTATCCTTCACAATTGCAAAGAACTCTGGAAACCGGTCTTTGAGGGGAGTGTTCCCAAACCAAGAATCATGCCAAAGCCTGGTTCTCCACCCATCACCAGCCGTCACTGAAAGACAAGGACGCAAGTCATCCTAACCCCTCCTTATCCATTTCCACACCCCTACACCATAAACCTCCTCCTTTTTTTGACATCCACCCACAAGAGTCCATTCCAAACTTAGCTTCTATCACCTTCCTCCAAAAGTGGTCCCTCTCCACAAGAAATCTCCACAGCTAATTCCCCAAGAGGGCTTTATTGAAAAAGGTGAGAGACTTCAAACCAAGACCTCCTCTTTCCATTGGTTGTCTAACCACTCCCCATCTCACCAAATGATATTTATACTCCTCCGTTATAACCCCACAGGAATCTCCTTTGTATATCCTCCAATCTCTTAGCCACAACACTAGGGATAGGAAATAAAGACATGAAATAAATAGGGAGAATAGAAAGAGTGGTTTTAATGAGAGTAAGTCTTCATCTTTTAGAGAGAAGGTGATACTAAAATATGTTGATTGAATGTTTAGCTGTCTTCAGCAGTGTTATAGTTCAATTTAGACTACAGGAAGGCCCTGAGGTACCCAAGCTGTCTTGGGCACTGATTTTAGAACCCTCTGTAAGCCTGTTTATCAATCATGTGCTTAATTCTTTTGGTGATTCAATTCTTTCTGATGATACTTTGACCAAGAAAATGCTTATAATGTTATTAGATGTGTTCTATCAAGAATATTTGAGTTGTCAAATTGTTATTGCATGTATTGACTTGTTTTGTAATTTTATTTTTCAACTTGTCTGTGTTTCTTTGTGGCCCTCTACCTTTCTGCAGCGTACCAACTTTGTGAACTCTATTGATGAAAGATATATTTTCATCTTTAGAGTTTTCCAGCATGACTTGCTGGTCTAGAATTGCCTTTTTTACTTTGATCTGCTAAATTTTGGGTTGTGATTTGCTTATTTATTGTTTGTTTGTTTCTTGACTGTAGGGCTTTAACAATGCATCTGTGCCAGCTTCAGCTCAGGCTACGTTTCCATACATATTTGCTGTCAGCAAGTACTTGCAGGTATGTGCATCAACTTAGGAGTTGGATGCATTATGATTATTAACTTCCAAAATGATCCATTTTTTTTTGTGGGCCCTCTTTCTGTTGAAATGTATGTAAATGATGAAAGAGCAACTTTGGAGCTTACACTGAACCTTGTTTTTCTGCAGCCTGGAAATTTTGATCTTGTGGGCACCATTGTTTATGAGATTGACGAGCATCCTTACCAAAGCACCTTCTATAATGGTACCATTGAAGTTGTTGAATCTGGTGGTTTCCTCAGTATTGAGTCTGTTTTCCTTGTTACCCTTGGTGTTTCACTTCTTGTTCTCCTTGGTCTATGGATCCATGGTCAAGTTCAGCGCCTTAGCAAGGTAGTCTCTTGTGCCACTATTTGTGATTAGTATTTTAATATATGTTCATGAAAATAAGAACACGTATGAATTCCCTTGGCCTTCTTTTGAAACCAGTTAGTGTATTGTCCAATCTGATAATGCTGACTTTGTCTATTGTAAAGCACACAGATGTGTGCATGTATAAACACATGCATTTGTACATATATTTGTATGCTGGTCTGCTAGCATTGGTGCTATATATCACATGTCAGCATATATGCTTTGATGTCACTGATTGATCATCCTCAGTCACTATTTAGTATTTATCAAAAGCTATCTGCTGCTCTATTATTTCGAACTCCTGTGCCGAGTGAACTTGTTTGTTTGTTTTTTGGGGGAAGAGATTATTCTGTTTGTTATTGTACCTTTGGTGGGGCCAAAAAATCTAATATCTCTGCATTTGTTTGATTAGAAAACCAAGAAGGCTCCAAAGGTTGAAGTTGGAACTGGGACTACAGATGCTTCAATGGATGAATGGCTTCAGGTATATGGTTTAAGCATTATAATCACATATGGAATTTTCTATTACAATTTGTTGTGATCTTGATGTGGTAAGAGATTTTAGTCCCAAGTATGTTTTGTCATTGATTATTTTCAAATTTCATTTGACAGTCAGTATTGCTAAGGATATAAGGAGAACTGTTGCTAATATTTCTCTTTTGCCCTTAATTGATGTTCAGGGAACTGCTTATACTCGGTCATTGTCCAGCAAAACAAAGAAGAAGAAGTAGATTAGCTTTCCTTTCAGTTACATTGCAAAAGGAGGTACTAGTGAGGTGCCAGATTTCTGTAACTCACGCTAGACATTTGAAAGTTAGGCCAGAAAAGACCTGCTTTGCTGTTGTAGCATGTGGAAGAATTTTTTAGCATTTTCTTATACTTAAGGATCCTGAGAGTTGAGCTTTTTCTGAATCGGATCTAACTTTGATTTGAGGTAGGAAGGATATACAGTTTTCTCGAACCTAAAGAATTTTTTCCCTAGATCATACTCACAATTTCTGTTTAAACCTTATTAGGCCTTTTTTTGGTGGATGAATGTAGAGTATAAGAGATGTTTGTGGTTTCCTGGTCATATGTTACTCTGATTTTGGGCTATGGTTATACGGACACAAATGATGCAGCCAATTCTGGTTATTTCGTGTCAATTTATTACTCATGTTACTATAGTTTCTCTGCCATTCCCCTTTTTAGTCTCATTGACAATTTCTCATTTAGCAACTTAGAGGTGTGAAAACGATTTACCAACCTTGCATTAAATTCCCATGTGAAACGTACTTTTGGTTGGTCTTAACTCGTAACGTTACTGTCTTCTTAGATTCAAAGGACTAATATGAATGATAAGTGGTTGAAATTCTCCTTGAAGATTAATTACCTTGCAGCTTAGGCAAGTGGATGCCCTTTTAGGGTGATTCAATTTTGGCCAAGGGTATCTGGTTATAATTTTGAGTTCTTTTCCAGTTTTTTTTTTTTTTTTTTTTTTTGTCGGTGTGGGTTGTATAATGAGAAGTAATTTGCTCTCTTTTTTTTTTTTTTTTTATATCTTCTTTCATTTCTTATCGGTAGATTTTATAGTTTTGGTTTCAGGCACATTCATAAACCACAGAATTTAGCAAACGCTCCAAGAATCTCCTTTTTTTTTTCCATTGTGTTTTCTTTTGCTGGTTTTTAACTGAAGATTAGTGAAGTATGTTAGAAGTCTAGCCCTGTTTCTTATTATGGAAGTGGAGAACTAGATAAAAATCGAGGTCTTGGTTAAAACAAACATTTGGCATTGAATATAAATCTTTTGGACACTGATTAAGCATTTATTTGAAGAGAAGACCATAAAGATAATTTCAACAGGTTGATTTGGTAAAACTTATATAACCACCTTTTTTTTTATCATTTTTAACGTGTTGAAATGTACATGGTTTAATAATTTATTTTACCGTTAAATGGTATAAATTTTTTTTATTTTTATTTAAATGTTAGATTGGTATTTGTATCATATGTTTTTTATATACTGTTTTTACCAATAATTTTTTTAAAAAAATGATTTTTTTTTGTTCTTTGTTACCTGCTAGACGTAATTTTGGTTCTATATACAGCCAGTGTTTAAAGGCTCAAAGTCAAAAGAGCTATGGCCCAGAAATAATTGAACTGCTTATTTATTGTAGTGGAGTATTAGGGACCAGGGTTGTTAGACTATTGCCGCCATGATTCTCGCCCCTTCTCAAAAATTATTATTACACGTTACACCTCTATTTAGGACCCAAGCTTTAACAGGAAAAGAGGATTACAGTTGTCGGCATGGTGTGACTCTTAACTACTTCATCGTCTGGAGTGGAAAATTAACCAAGTCGGCATTTCGCTGGCAATTGATTGTCACCCATTCTTGTGTTTGTTATGTTATCCTCTAATGTAAAAAAACATGATTTTCAATAATAAAATAAGTATTTGTTGCCTCGTCTGGAGGAATTCATAACTGCATTTAATATAAATAGAGAGATTTACATGGATGGAAAGTTTAGTTGGTAATTTTTTAAAATTTTATTAATAATGATCATATATATTAAATTAATATTTTTAATAAAAAATTTAAAATTTATCAATCAAATTTGTAATTGTTACAAACCAAAAGATTACCCGGTGTGGCCAAGAATTTTCCACCAAATCACACCTACTATCCATTGTTTATGGTTTATGGCTTTCAAAATTTGGAAGGTTGAGTCTACTGGTTCCCAAATTTCTTATAGAAAACGAAGACACACTTAGTAAGGTATTAGGTAGAGTGCCTTTTGGATACAGAGAAAATTAGTATGGATTATGTCGTAAAGATGACGTTCATAAATTATGAAATAATCAAAAATTTAATTAAGAAAAAAAAAAGATGACAGCTATGTGAATTAAGAAATTTTTGTTTGAACTCGATCCAAGATTAATTTTTTAAATCAAATCGTACAGGAAGTGATATATATCTCAAAAATAATTAAAATATAAAAAAAAGCTTTGTACAAAATTTACAAGTAGAATTTCACATGCTTACAAATGGAGCTTCTTGAGGTCCAAAATTGAATTCTTACACTTGATCGAGACAGGAATTTATGGTGTGTATGATTGCAAGCCCCGTATCTTTCCTCGCCACTTAGATATCAATAATGGACTTCTCATTTCTGTTGATTGTTTGCTAATTGTCAACATTAAACTTGATTTGCTTTTAAAGAAAATGGCAATTTCTTGTTTCCTTCATGTCGAATCTGTTGCTTTCTTGTGCTTAATTAGGATACCATGAAACCCCATCTACCTTTAATTAGGCAGAGCCTATCAACAAATTCTGCAAAGTTATGCCTTTGTATGACAATAAAACGAGGTATCAAAACCCAATTTTATACTCATTAGACGAAAAAGGAACAAATGTTAAAGCCTGTGATTAGACCAAAAAGGGACAAATGTAATATTATTAAAAAAAATTTTAATAATATTAATATAAATGTGAGATCAAAAATTAATATTATTAATAAAAAATTTAAAATTATTAATAAAATTTTAAACAAATCTAAAACGAAAACCCAATCAAACAGATCTAAAAAAAAATTCAATTTTCTCTTGTAAAATTCTCCCATCAATTATTATCTACTAACTAAAGGAAAAGTTAAATTTTTTTGACATTAGTGAGTTAATAAATAATAAGTACCCCATCACCAAACTCGTTTTCAGCCACCAAAAATGTTTAAAACTCTTATCTATTCCATTTAATATCCTGCCTTTTGTTCTTGTCGTTTTTCAAAGGAAATAAATTCATCTTTCGATTTCAATAACTGAAACTCTCACTTCTAGTGTTTTCCTCATTTTGGTCACGTATCAAATAGAACCACTTGGCATCCCCTCCGTACCCATAACTTTGTGTTGTGGTATAATAGAGCAAAGATATTTTAATCTCCGAACAATGTCTTAGTAATTTTGCCTGATTTTAAAATTTTAATTAGTAATTGATTATTTTATTTTTGAAAATTATTGTAACGAGTCAAAAAAATCGTTGTAGTAAGTCAAAAATGGCTTCTAATAAATCATTGTTGAGCGTTAAATATAAACTTAAATTAACATAAACAATTATATCATACATTAAATTAGGACACAGATAATTGCATAAGTAAATCATATACCTAACTGAGTCATCGTAATAGCGAAAATTTGAATGTAAGTCTTTCTTTTTGTACTCCCAAAATAACAATCAAATAGATATAAAACTAAATACTTGATGTAATGGGAGTCAGAAAAAGGATCTAACATGTTTATATATATCAGTAAACCTACTTACTGAAAGTTTAAATGGAATTCAAAAAGAGGATCTAGCACGTTTATATACACATCGGTAAGCTTAGTTACAGAAAGTCTAAATGGATCCCAAAAAGGGATCTAATATGTTTATATACACATCAGGAAACCTAGTTACTAAGAGTTTAAATGGATCCTTCCATCTACGAGCCATATTGGATTAAGGCATACATTAGCTGCTGACCCACATTAATAATATTAAGATGTGTACAAACCCAAACAACATGATCACCAATTAACAACAGATAAGCTCTCATACTTTTTTCATTGTACCAAATCCGTTGATCCAGTTTTGTAAAACCAAAACTTTTATAACCAATGGTAGTCCACATAAAAAAATTTCAAACATTAAAAATAAGTAGCAAAAAGCGAATGTTAACCTAATAGCACTCTGTTAATATGCATCAATTAATCAATATATATATATAAAAGATTTTGGTTGGCAAATGTGGTTGATTCATGTGAAGGTAGTATCTATCTCAATTATGGAAATCACATAACCATACTACTTTTCTTTTCCGAATTTGTCCTATGTGTTATAGCTTGTTTTTCCAAAAGCATGAGCATATTTTGTGATTCAACCTCCATAATTGTTTTTGTAAAAGCAATTTATGAGAGCTGCAAGTAGATTTAAAAAAATAAAGAGAGGACTAGCACACAGGGAGATTTAGCTGTGTGTACAGTTGAGAGCTCATTGAATGGAGATAATGGCCTTTGCTTCTTAAGCCACAGCGCACGTTACCATCTTTTCAAACCAGAAAAACAATTAGTCATCTCAAGGGGGTCCCTAACCTCATGTGAAGCCCTTAACTGTGGTGTCGGTGTGCCTTTGAAATCTCACTTCCTTGAGATCATTATATAATGAGGCTTATGTGTTTAGTTTTAGTCACTCACTCTCCCTTACTCATGCCTTGTATACCAAGCTTTAGAGTTATAAGCTTCTTTTTGGTGGTTTTCTTGATTTTCTTTTAAATAATTTCTTTTATAATTAGCACTATTTCTGGGAGCTGTAAGCATAGTTCCCAATGCGGATCCTCCCAATTTGCCGAGGAGCACTTCTCTGCTTTTCTGTCTCCTTACTATTTGTTGCAGGTTTATGCCATGCAAACAGTACTGTTGAGGTAGTAGGGAATGGAGAATGTGCAGGATGTGCTGAGAGTAACATCAAGACTAGCCAGGCATTTTCAGGTATAATTAATGTACTAATATTATTGAAACAGTTTTTGCTGATTATGGTTTTGATCTGAATTCTGATGGATGATAAGTCAATTAAGAACGTGTTCAGTCATAGAAAATTCTTTTAAAAAATGCTTTTTAAGTGCAAAATTTTCATGAAAAATAGTTTTTTTTTTTTTTTTTTTTTTTTTTTTTTTTTTACAGTTGAACGACTTTAAATTTTGTCAATAATATTTATTGCCAGTATGGAAAAATGAGTGAAAAAATGAACCAAGTAGCGATTGTTAGGTGATGGACTCCTATAAGCTTCTAGATTTTGGACAGGAGCTCGTTTTCCCCATCAGATTCAAATCAAGTAATGTACGCATGGTTTCTGTTGACTTTGAAAAGGTAACAATGATATTAATTTGATCTTATATGCATTTTCATTCTTTGGCAGGGCTTCGCGTAACAATAGATTGCAAGGCAGAGAATGGAGAGTTCGAGAGACAAGGGTTTGGTGAGCTGAATGAAGAAGGAAAGTTCAAAGTATCTCTTCCTCATAGCATTGTTGAAAATGGAAAATTGAAGGAAGAATGCTATGCACAGCTTCACAGTGCATCTAACACACCTTGCCCTGCCCATGATGGCCTAGACTCCTCCAAGATTGTCTTCAAGTCCAAAACCAATGAAAAACACACCTTGGGGCTTGTAGGGAAACTGAAATTCTCGCCTATAACATGTACTTCAGCTTTCTTGTGGCCTCATTTCAAGTACCCGCCATTGCCAAAATTCCCTCCATTGAAAAGCTTTGGTCATCATCCATTCCCTTTCCCTCCTAAGGTTTTCCCTCCATTCCCACCAATGGTATACCCTCCAATCTACAAGAAGCCTTGCCCTCCACCAGTACCAATCTACAAGAAGCCTCTCCCTCCACCAGTGCCAATTTACAAGAAGCCTCTCCCTCCACCAGGGCCAATCTACAAGCCTCCACCGGTACCCATCTACAAGAAGCCTCTCCCTCCACCAGTGCCAATTTACAAGAAGCCTCTCCCTCCACCAGTGCCAATTTACAAGAAGCCTCTCCCTCCACCAGTGCCAATCTACAAGCCTCCACCGGTACCCATCTACAAGAAGCCTCTCCCTCCACCAGCACCCATTTACAAGAAACCACTTCCACCTCCAGTTCCTGTCTACAAGAAGCCACTTCCTCCTCCAGTCCCTAAAGTGCTTCCACCTCCATTTCCCAAGAAGCCGTGCCCTCCAAAAATTCCAAAAGTGCTTCCACCTCTAATCCCAAAAGTGCTTCCACCTCCATTTCCTAAGAAGCCATGCCCTCCAAAAATTCCAAAAGTGCTTCCACCTCCAATTCCAAAAGTGCTTCCTCCACCAGTTCCTATCTACAAGCCAAAACCACCTATCTATAAGCCTCTTCCTCCGCTCCCAAAGATCCCTCCATTTCCCAAGAAGCCATGCCCTCCAAAAATTCCAATAGTGCTTCCACCTCCAACCCCAATAGTTCTTCCTCCACCTGTTCCAATCTATAAGCCTCTTCCTCCATTTCACAAGGAGCCATGCCCTCCTCTTCCTAAACTTCCTCCTTACCCCGAGATTCCTCCAAAGTACTTCCACCACCCCAAGTTTGGAAAATGGCCTCCCTTCCCACCATTTTCTACTTAAATATTATTCTTAGGCTATGATTGCAGTAGTACTGCTCTCTATGTTTAATTAATTTCCAGCTGGTGTAAGTAGGATGATGAATATTGTTTTATGCAGAGTGACACTTGAGTTTGAAGTCTTATGGCTGTAATAAAGCCTTCAAGTTGGAGAGAAGGAACCCAAAAAATAACAAAAATGAAAAAACATTGTGAGTAGAGGAGAAAGAAAAAAAAGTGTGAAGCATTGTTAATTATACTAGTATTGATGGAATTAAGAATTTGTGTGGGTTGTTCTTGTTTATATGGTTACTCTTTCAAGAATTTGTAGATGTTTCTGCAATAATAGTAATCTACATTTTACTTTCTATCAAGAATCAAAGTGCAAGTTATTCTATGTTTACTTGTCTTCATGGAATAGGATGGTGCTTATGTGATCAGTTTAATGCATTGCTCAAAAAACCTTAGTTTTTGTGAGTTTGTATGTCCATGTGGCTGTGCCTTCTCACAAGCGCACTTGATGGTAGCTTTATTGAGTGCCCTTTTTGTATAAAAAGAACTTACCAAAGCTCAATACTGTCGGCATCAGATATTAATTTATGTTGTAGAAATTAACCTGTTTGGCTCGCAGATAGAGATGAGATTAGGTAAGATTCGACTAATTTAATCTCATCGATAAAATAAGTATTAATGGTTTTTTAGAGAAAAAATAAGTATTAATGTTTGGATTGCTTTGATAACGCTGCAAAATAAATCTTATCATCACACTAATTTCACTTTTTTCTCCAAGTTACAATTAATCCACCTAATGAGTTAATGCTACTTCATTTTTTGATACCCATCAACTCAAAGTTACTGAGGCATACAGATGGTCTCGACTGAGCTTCTCATATTATTTTGTCAATTTTATCCTAAGTTAGCCAAATAAATTTTTTTTTTCTCTTTCATTTCTCTCTTCTGTCATCCGTGGCCGTCATAACTGGGCTTACACTGTAATACTCTCTGCACATTAAGGTCCGTTTTGGTATACAGAAAGAATTACAATGGGATTAAGATTAAGATTATAGTGAATAAGATTATAAGATTAAAGTGATATTATTTTAATTCTATGTTTGGTTCATGAGATTGTTGGATTGGGATTAAACTAGAATAACAAATCAAAAGATTAAAATACTCTTTTATATTTTATTATATATATATATATATATAAAACCTAGAGAGAGAGGAAAGCTCTCTTTTTTCATTCTTTTTGGGCTGTATGACTGTATCCTGAAACAGAGAGAAAGGGGAAGGAGGGGGGGGGGGGAAGGGAAGGAGAGAGCAAGGGGGAGGAGGGAGGTCGCAATCTAGTGAAGAAGGAGGATAAGAAGGAAGAAGAGGAGGGGGGAGAGGCGGCGCGCTGCGCGAGACATGATCCGGGCGAGGAGGAGAAGGAAGGAGAGAGAAAGTAGGAGGAGGAAAATGAAGGAGAGAGGAAAGCTGCACGATCTGTTGAGGAGGAGATATGAGAGGAAGGAGAAGGAAAGGGGAGGAGGCCGGGGGAGGGGAGGGGGGGGGGGGAGGAGAGGAGAGGTGGCTGGGGGTGGTGTTTGTCGCATGAAAGAAAAAGAAAGAGTGAGGGGTAAAATGATCTTTGAAAAAAAATCAATCCCTATTTAGAATTGATTCTGTCCTGAAAGGATTGGGACAAATTTTCAAATATTTGAATTAATTTAGTCCTAACTTAATCTCATATGAACAGTTAGTCTCTTCAACAAAACATGAGACTAACTGTTTATGTGAAATTAAGTTAATCAATCCTAACTTAATCTCTCGTACCAAACTGTCCCTTAGTGTAAACGGGGTAGCTCCATAGGATCAATATCTTGTTTAAAGCTGTGGTGGCAGAGCACTGAAGGAAAAACCGATATATTATTCAGCTTATCAAATGAGAGAGACAGGAGAAGAATGTAGCACCAGAAAAATAATATAAACCATCATCAATATTAATATATCAGAAAAATTAAGTATTAAATGCAGTACAGAGTACAGCCACAAGGCATAAAAATCAGCATTTCTAAACACTCTGTATGAACAGAAATTTCCCATCATGCACCAAAAGCAAGCCCATAATATTACAAATAAAGAGATAATGATTCATATATTATCTCCCTCGAGATAGAAATCGTTTGCATCATTATTTCCATCATAACCTCTACCTTTAACAAAGCTATTTTTTGAGTATGTTAATTTACAGGGCTGTGTTATCATGTCCATGGCTCGGTTTCCTGTCCCCAAAACTTGGTCGCCCCAATAATATGGCACTCGAGGGAATAACAATAAAACTGCAACCTGGCACAAAAGTTGCTCTTGTTGGTCTCAGTGGAGAAGGAAAATCCACTATAGCAAACTTAATTGAAAGATTTTATGACCCACTCAAGTCTGTTGAATGGGGTTCCTTTGCTAGAAATATCACATGAACATCTGCATAGAAAGATCAGTGTAGTGAGCCAGTAGTTGGTTCTATTTAACTGTTCCATAGAGGAGAACATAGTCATACGATGGCAAAGTCAGCAGTACTGATATAGAAACACAGCGAAAATGGCCAGCACACATGATTTCGTATAAAATATTTCCAGATAAATATCAAGCTTATGTTGGAGAATGATTTCGTATAAAATATTTCCAGATAAATATCAAGCTTATGTTGGAGAACTTGAAGTAAGGCTTTCAGGAGGACGGAAACAGAGAGTAGCAATAGCAAGAGCCCTACTGATGAACCCAAGGATTTTTTTACTGTATGAAGCCAATAGTGCTCTGGATACTGAAAGTGAATACCTTCTGCAGGATGAAATGAACTCTTTGATGAAGAGGAGGATTATTCTCATTTTATTTTCTTGTTACTGTGCTCTTTGATGAAGGGAAGGCTTCATGGTATATTAAAGTGATAGAGAACTAAAAATTGAATCCTTAATAAAAACACAGGAATCGTATATTAACAAAAAGGAGAAAGATAAATATGAACAAACAAAGGTGCACGACCAAGGTGCTATTGAACTGCCATCAAATTAGGTTACCATAATCAATCTATATATTTGTGTTTTTGGGTAAATTTGATCGGGACGGTTTACTCCGCTTCCCAGTAGATGTGCACATTGTAAAAGACAAAATTGTGAGCACCTGGGTTTTATCTTGGAGCTGGCCTTAGGCATTTGTACCTGCACGTAGAGATGTTATAACGGCTTTAGGACACTGGCTTTCCACGAATCACAGGTCAGCTCTTTTTGTTTTATATATTTTAATTATACAATATTGTTTAATATCATTTATTTATGTTGTATTAAAATTATTTTGATTTCTACAAGGATGTATTCTCAAATTGTCTTTTTTTTATCACCAATTATATAAAAAAAATTCCAATAGCTAAAGCCATTATAATATTATTAAGAAGTAGCTATCAACTAGCTTAGTTCTTAAAGTTGCTTGTTATTGTAAAAAGGACTAGTGATCAAACTCTCTCACTCAAAGGATGATTTGAAAAGTTCTACCGAGATAACCCATGCGGAAAATTTTGGAGACCTGAACTGAAGTGGCTTGATTTTGATTTTGCAATATTAGCTTACATTAAATTGAAAATTTTGAACTAGTAAATGTTTCTATTCTTGAATATGCACTTGGTAACACGTTTCTTTGAAATTGATAATTAGATTTACAGTATAAATATATACACACACACACATATACGGGTGAATTGCATACACTTCTCATAAAAAAAAAATAGTGATTTGCATGTAATCTGTCGGTGTGGTCACAGTTCTGTGTATCTGATCATAACCTAAGTTGTTTGTGTTTAATCTTTTGTCTCAATTTTGACTTAAAAATTTTGATACGTGTGTACCTGTCACCATCTTGTATTGAAGTAAGCATAAATCAGTGATTTATGCTGTCATTCAACTTGTTCATCTTGTCAAATATATTTTATGTTGGACAAAGTATCGTTAAAAAAAAAAAAACATGTTCAGAAAGGTGATCTTTTGGTCTAATGCTTGTGAGTTGTTACAAAAGATCTTCATTTTCTCTATGAGTTGTTATATATTATGATGAGTTAGTATTATTAACATGTTGAATCGTAGCTAGGTTTTGCATATGTTAGATACTTAGTTTTATATACTATGTTGTATACTTTTTTTCTTTTTCATGATATATATAATATGTTTATATATAGGAATTTTAAATGTGTTATATATTTATCTATATATGTATGAGAATTTTGTTTTTCCTTGATTCAAATATATATACTTGTTTGTGTGAATTGTTGTTGTTAAAAGAGTGATTATAGGGATAGATTGAATTTTCAGTTTAGAAAGAAAAAAAAATTCAAGTACAAAACATATATATTCATTATATGTAAGAGATTTATGTTAAAGACAACTTTGAAATAAAAAATCAATTACAAAGTTACAGTACCAAATCATTACATTATTATAATAAAATGACAAGAAAATATTATCTTCATTCATTTGGAAATGTTATCAAACCATGTGCTGATTTAGTGATTCTGATCTACCTGCCACTGATTTGTATGTCTTTAACAACAAATTATTATTAAATTATTTATGTAATTATTATAGTAGTATATATACATATTAAATATGACTTTAAGTATCATTCCGTTAATGCTATAAATGTTATATAAAAAAAATTAAACCAAACCATTATTACGTTATAAATGAAAACGTTATATAATTAAATCAATGAACGTTATATACATAAAGACTATGATTATACAAATACAATAATCACTATAATGAATTGTTGTAAACATTATAAATATTTAATGAATATATAAAATAAATAAAAAAACATTAGTCCATTTTATAGAAAGTTGAGGCATAAAACTTGGACTTTTTTTTTATTCCTTTATGCCTTTATTGAATATAAGTTAATTATTCTTCATAGAGTGTCATGATAATGTGATATCAACGAAAACATAATAATCACCTGATTCTTCTTATTGATTAAAAAAATATATGAAAATTAAAATAACAAAAAAATATATTATATACTAAATTCAAAAAAAAAATCAAATTGAGGAATTATGAATTATTATAAGATCTAGTTCTTTTGATCAGTGACTAAGTGTTTTATATATATTCTAGTGTTTTATATATTTTGAAATATTTGCATGTCTCTATATATGCATGTGGTATCAAAATCTTTTTCTTTGGTATAACTTATTCTAGAATTTAGTTGAAATTTTTGCATTCAAGATACGAGATATCTGTTAATGCAAGAAAATAGTTATTATGAATTGTTAAAAAAAACGTGTATATATAAAGAATATTATATATAGTACTTAGAATATATTCAGTGACTTAGATCTATTTGTTTTATATATTAGTCTATAACCATTCGAAATATATAGTGCGAATGGTAGCACCAAATTTGTTAAATAGAGTGCATTGATCCAAAAACCTAAGTTAGAAACTAAATTGGAGCAAAACTTATATAAATTAAAAGTAAGAGAGATTTTACGTCTGAATCTTTCCGTCAAAGTTTGATTGGTAATTGATATAAAATTTTGTAGGAAAAAAAACATATATAGACATATTTTTCAAAAAAAAAATACAAAAACCAATCATAAGTATCCATGTAAAGCAATTCACAACTCTAACAAGAGGAAAAAATTAAAGACCATTATTGACCCTCACCTATATTTTAATGATGACAAAACACAACTGTGATTAAACTAACAGTGCAATCTAAGTGTAGTAAGCAACAAAAGCATTCAACCAAGGATCAAGGTGCAAAAACTCAAATTGAATCAAACTTTCAAGTGAAGACTGAAGAACTAAAATAGGTCTAAGGTATTAAAACAAAGTGTAAGTCTCACTTGTACATTAAAAAGCTTGTCCAATAGCTCACACACAAAAAGCTTGTTAAACAGAACTTTTTAATCAAACGATTTTAAGTTAAACACTTTTTGAAACAGAAAAACCAGGTTGGAAGACAACCCAATCGACTGAGTACATATACCAGTCGACTGGTATATGGGACAGTGACTCCCCAGTCGACTGGGTGAAACATACCAGTCGACTGGTAAAATGGACAGACAGTCCCCAGTCAACTGGTAAGATCAACCTAGTCGACTGGTACCACTATAGCCTTAAAAATGACATTTTTTAAGTGGACCCACTCGACTAGTATCAAGACCCAGTCGATTGAAAATTAAAAAAATATGACCGTTGAGACTCGAAATCTGAGCTTTTAAAGCTACAATCATTTCAAATTAAAGTCTAACGGCCATATTAATACATGGCTATATAAACCCACTCTATTGAGCATGCAATAGAGAGCTTGAGACATTCAAAAAGAGAAGAACACACACAATCAAGTCATTTACTCTTTGAAACACAAAAAGCTTTGAAATATTCATGCTAAGCCATTCTTCAAGCTTTACTTTGAAAGAGAGACATTATTCAGTTGTATAAGCTTTCATTTGCTGTCTCTCTACCATTTACTTTACAGCATTTATTGTAAAGGGATTACTTCCGAAAGGAAATGGATTAATTCCGAGAGGAAGGGGATTACTTCCGAGAGGAAGGGGATTGTAAGGTTTGTGCAACACCCATGAAGTTGTGCGACTAAGTTTCTTAGTGGATTACTTCAAGGAGATTCCTTGAAGAGAGTAGACGTAAGGTTAGAACGAATTCGATATTGTCGAACCACTATAAACTGAGTTTGCATTCTCTACTCCTTAAACTCGTTATTTACAGCACATTATTTGTTTAATTGCTTGTTGGTTATCTGTTTTTATAAACTTGTGTTTATTCCGCAAAAGTTTTTAAAAACCCAATTTAGCCCCCTTCTTGGGTTGAAACCTCAGTCTACAATTGGTATCAGAGCCTCGTTCTCAATTTTAGGCTTAATATCCTTGAGTTGATCTGATGGCAGCAAATAGCTATTCTGAGGGACACTCTTATACTAGGCCTCATTTGTTCAATGGCTCCAACTATAACTATTGGAAAAACAGAATGAAAATCTTTGTCGAATGACAAGATTATAATATGTGGAGAGTCATTGAAGAAGGACCTAAAATTCCATCAAAGGAAATAACTATTGGAGAAATCAATCATACAATGCCTAAACTCAAAACTGAGTACAATGATGAGGATTGTAGAATGATGTCTCTCAATAGTAGAGCCACAAGCATTTTACATTGTGCTTTAGATATATCTGAATACAATAAAATCTCTGCATGTGTTTCGGCTAATGAGATATGAGATAAATTACAAGTTACATACGAAGGAACCAGTGAGGTTAAAAAATCAAAAATTTATATGCTAGTTTCTGAATATGAATCTTTTAAAATGTCTCCTAACGAAACAATTTCTTAAATGCATTCACGTTTCACAACTATTGTAAATGGCTTGAAGCTTCTTGGTAGGAACATTGAGGAGTTTGAATTAACAAGAAAAATCTTAAGATCTTTGCCACCCACTTGAAAAGCAAAGAAGACGGCCATCACGGAAGCCAAAGATCTCGACAAACTTGATGTTGAGACACTTCTTGGGTCATTATTGACATATGAAATGGAAGAAATGAATCTCATTGTCAATGATGATGAGAAGAAGAAAAAGGTGATCGCTCTCAAAGCCTCTACAAGTAACGAAGAAGGGGAATCAGAAGAAGAGGTAGAGAGCAGTGAAGAAGATGGTGAAATGGCCTTAATCACCAAACGGTTTCATAGGTTCTTGAAGAAAAGCAAGAAACCTTACACAAAGGATCCAACCTCTAAAAGGAAACCACTTATGTGTTATGGGTGCAAGAAGCCCGGTCACATCAGGGCTGACTGTATGGTTATAAACAAACCATACAAGAGCTTCAAGAAGAAAGCCGTGATAGCAACCACTTGGAGTGATGACGAAGAAGAAGAGTCATTGGACAAAGAAATCGGATATGAGGAGATTGCCAACCTATGTCTTATGGCTATCGATGATGAAAATGAGGTACTATCTTCTCCCTCTTCTAAGAATACAATTGTCACTAGTAGTGAAGAACTATTAGAAGTCATAAATGAAATGCATGATGAATTGAAGAAATTCAATTCTAGAAACTCAACTCTTAAGAAAGAAGTATCATTTCTTTCTAAAGAGATGATAAGTCTTAGAGAAGAAAAAGATAAACTATCTTCATTGCTTTATAATGCTTCTCAAGATTTCCTAAAAGATAAAAATGAAATCTTAAAGAATAAGATATTAGAATTGAATGGCACAATATCTAGACCCATGCTTGGAAAAGAAAAGCTTGATGAAGTGCTTTTCTGCCAAAGACTAAGTTGAGGAAAATTAGGGTTAGGTTATTCTCCATTAGGCAAGCAAAAATCAAAAGAGAGTTTATTCATGAAAGCATCATGTGTTAGTGAAGCCTCTGCTTCAAAGACCACTATCAAGGTTAAAAGCATTCCCTCAATGAATGCAAGTAGGCCTAGAAATACTAATTCTAATGTATATACAAGAATGAAGCATCCTAAAAATACTCATGCTTATATGTATGCTCATTCAAGAAATGGTTATGCACATTCTAGAAATAATCATCATGTGCATTCTAGGAACAATATGTATAAACAGAATATACACAATGCACAAACTAAGAGTTACTATCATCCTAGAAATAGTGTGCATACAAACATGTATCCTAGAAATTATCGTCATACATTTTTTAGAAATGACATGAATATTCATATTCCTCACCATAGAAATATGTATCCTAGGAACTCCTATCCTAAGGATTATAGATATGCACAACTAAGAAATCCTAAAAATTTCAATAACCATTATCCTAGGATTGTGCATCATCAACATGTCTATAGAACATCATATATTGTTAAGAAAGTATGGTCCCAAAAGGAACCGTATTTTCAAGGACTAACCCCAAATGACCCAAGAAATTTTGGGTACCTAAAAGTGCGATCGTATATCCTTGTGTGATATAGATATGTTTCCACACCAAGGAGAAAGGTAACTATTGGTACCTTGATAGTGGATGCTCAAAGCACGTGAATAGTGATAAAAAGTATATTCAATGAGCTAATTCTAAGAGATGGTGGACTTGTCACCATTGGAGACAACACAAAAATAAAGATCATCGGGCATGAAAAAGTTGGTAATAATTTCTCAACCATAGATAATGTATTGCTAGTACAAGGCCTTAAGCCAAATTTACTAAGTATTAGTCAACTTTGTGACAAAGGCAACAAAGTCACATTTGAGACCTCTCATTGTCTAGTTATAGACATCAAGAGCAACAAGATCAAATTTGTCAGCTATAGACATGAAAATGTCTATATAGTTGATTTGAAATCATTGCATTCTGAAAATGAAAAATGTTTTCCTGTATTTAGTGAAAATCCATGGCTATGGCATAGAAGGCTTGGTCATGTAAACATGAACTTGCTGAAAATCATTTCAAGAAAAGATTTAATCACTGGACTTCCCAAAATCAATTTTGAAAAAGACAAAGTATATGATGCTTGTCAAATGGGAAAACAAACTAGGATTTCTTTTAAATCAAAAAATGTAGTCTCAACTACTAGACCTTTGGAACTTTTGCATATGGACTTATTTCGTCCAATTAGTACCATTAGTCTAGCTGGCCATCAATATGCTCTTGTTATTGTTGATGACTATTCAAGATATACCTTTGTTATTTTTATTGCTTACAAGGATGAAGCTTTCAAAGAATTTGAAATTTTTTGCAAAAAGGTTCAAAATGAAAAAGGAATTTGTATTTCAAGCATTAAAAGTGATCATGGAAAAAAATTTGAAAACCAAAGTTTTTCAAGATTTTGTGATGAAAATGGAATTGATCACAATTTTTCAGCTCCTAGAACTTCTCAACAAAATGGAGTTATTGAGAGAAAAAATAGAGTTCTAAAAGAATTTTCAAGAACAATGTTTTGTGAAAATAGTTTACCAAAATACTTTTGGGCTGAAGCGGTAAACACTTCTTGTTATATTTTAAATAGAATTTTAATTAGACCTATACTTGATAAAACTCCATATGAACTATGGAAAGGTAGAAAGCCTAATATATCATATTTTCGTACATTTGGTTGCAAATGCTTCATCGTAAATAACAATAAAACTAACTTGGGTAAATTTGACTCTAAGACCGATGAAGGAATATTTTTAGGATATTCAATATCCAGTAAGGCTTATAGAGTTTTCAACAAGAGAACTCTAATGATAGAAGAATCCGTACATGTAACTCTTGATGAGTCTAACCTAATTAGTAGTGAAGAAGTTTCATTTAATGATGATGCAGATTTTATTCCAAGAACGGAAACTCCTACTCCCATTGTTGACCCAAAGGAGAGTCCACCTCAAGCAAATGAAGAGATGGAAACTCACAATTTGGACCAACCATCTACAAGCCAACAAGAGGAAAGTCTTCCCAAAGATTGGAAGTATGTAAATTATCACCCGATTGATCAAGTGATTGGTGATTCTTTACAAGGGGTAAGAACTCGTTCCTCTATTAGAAATATTTGCAATTATATAGCTTATTTGTCTTAAGTAGAACCTAAGACGTTTATAGAAGCTGAAAAGGATAATGATTGGATAATTGCAATACAAGAAGAAATAAATCAATTTGAGAGAAACAATGTTTGGAATCTAGTTCCAAGACCTAAGAATCATTCAATAATTGGAACTAAATAGGTATATAGAAGTAAGATGGATGAAAATGGAATAGTAACTAGAAACAAGGCTAGACTAGCTGCTAAGGGATATAATCAAGAAGAAGGAATAGACTTTGACGAGACCTATGCCCCTGTAGCTAGATTAGAAGCTATTCGAATGTTGTTAGCCTTTGCATGCTTAATAAGTTCAAATTATTTCAAATGGATGTAAAAAGTGCATTTTTAAATGGCTTTATAGAAGAAGATGTTTATGTTGAGCAACCTCTTGGATTTGAAAATCCTAGTCTTCCAAATCATGTCTACAAGCTTTCTAAAGCTCTATATGGGTTGAAGCAAGCTCCAAGAGCATGGTATGAAAGATTAAGTAAATTTTTTTATTGATAATGATTTTGTAAGAGATAGAATAGACACAACTCTCTTCACAAAAACTCACAAAATAACACTCTTATAGTCCAAATATATGTTGATGATAACATATTTGGTGCTATTAATGAATCTATGTGTTAAGAGTTTGCAAAGTGCGTGCAAGGTGAATTTGAACTGAGCATAATGGGAGAGCTTACCTACTTCTTTAGACTTCAAATCAAACAACTAAAATGAGGCATCTTCATCAATCAATTAAAATACACTAAGAACCTACTAAAAAGGTTCGGGATGGAAAGCTCAAAGCCACTTGGAACTCCTATGAGCATATCTACAAAATTTGATCTTTATGAAGGAGGTAAATCTGTAGATACTAAATATTACAGAAGCATAATAGGTGCTTTACTTTATTTAACTGCAAGTAGACCTGATATAATGTTCAATGTATGCATGTGTGCTAGATTTTAGTCTAATCCTAAGGAATCACATGTAGTTGCAGTAAAAATAATCCTTAGATATCTACAAAGAACCCAAACCATAGGATTATGGTACTCTAGAGATTCATCTTTTGAGCTAGTAGTATATTCAGATGCTGATTTTACTGGATATAGGTTAGATAGAAAAAGCACAAGTGGAATATGCTAATTCTTAGATGCAATGTTAACCTTTTGGTTTTCCAAGAAACAAAACTCTGTTACACTATCAACCGTTGAGGCGGAATATGTAACAGCTGGAAGTTGTTGTGCCCAAGTGTTATGGATGAAACAACAACTAGAAGACTATGGCATGAACCTAAAAGGCATCCCGATATTTTGTGATAATACTAGTGCTATCAACCTGACCAAGAACCCTATTCAGCACTCTAGAACCAAACATATAGAAATTAGACATAATTTCTTAAGAGACCATGCTCAGAAAGATGATGTAAAACTAGAATTCATACATTCAGAAGATCAAATAGCTGACATTCTTACAAAACCTCTAAGTGAAGCTAGTTTTTGTAAGATTAGAGTGTTAATGGGATTGCTGGATTATGATAAACTAAATGTCTGATTGCTTTATCATTCATCATTTGCATACTTGACATCTAGTGAAAGAGTATTAATCCTTGTTTAATATCTCCCTCACTCAAAGATGTCATAGGTAAATAAATTTCGTGCTAAGACTCAATACTGGAAATTTTCTTAAGGGTCCAGTCACTGCCTATTCTTCCAGTCGACTAGTAAGTCTTATCCAGTCGACTAGTATATTAAGACTTTGTTTGGAGCCAATTTTTTAAAATTCAGTTATCATCAAGTCGACTGGTAAAAACTGCCCAATTGACTAGTATCTTACTGCCCTTTTACCCAGTCAACTGGTACATTGACACAGTCGACTGGTATGAAAAATGTCCATCTTTACAGAAGGACCCAGTCGACTGGTATCGCGATTCTATATATAGACTGTTCATTTTTTTTTCCAGATTTTTACGCTATTTTCGAAAACCTTAGCTTTCTTTCTCTACAATATTTCGCCATTTTGATCCTAAAACCATCAAAACAACACCTAAACACATCGATCTAATCATCCAAAACATTATTTTTCAACTTTCTACGGTTGAAATCTTCGATTTCCACCAAAAACTCTTTTTCCCAAAACCCCACTTTATCCCAAAATGTCCAATAGAATCCGTGTAAAATACACAACCGAAGGACCAAATATGCCTACAAGGCCAAGGTCCACCAAACCTATGGATCCAGAGTCACGGGGGAAGGGTGTGGCGGGCTCATCAAGCAAGAAGCCCAGAACAGAGCTTGATGAGTCTCTGTTTTCCAGCCCTGCGGCAAAAGCAAGGTATGACTCTACAATACGCCACAAGAAGATCATGACGGGTAGAGTTGTCGACTTCGACTCTATTTGTCATGGAAACTTCGATATTCTACCAGCCTTTAAGGCAATACACCTGACCCCACTGGTCAGAGTGCATGAAAAATATTACCCAAGACGGATTCACCAGTTCTATGCGAACTTGGTGAACCCTAGTCCACTGGTTCTGAGATTCAGAACCAGTGTCATGGGTGTGGAGTTTGAGGTCAACACTGACCTCCTAGTGAGCATTTTGAGGATCCCTGTAGGAGGGATCCAATAGAGTCTGGATGGATGACCAGACAATTTCGATGTTGAGGAGGCTTGTCAAATAGTTAGGGGCGCCCCTAACTATGTGTACAAACCCACTATATTTCACACATGTAGTGATATGCCCCTAGACCCGAAATTGTTCAATCTCATAGTGAGTTTGACCATTCACCCGAGACTAGGAAGTCGAAGGTATCTATCTAAGAGAGATACAGTATTGATTTGGTGCCTTAAAACTGGGCACCACTTCAATATATACCCCATGCTGCTCGCCAACATGATTAATGGCGAAGCGAGCGACTCCGAGTGTCTTCCCTACGAGATACTCATCACACTCATACTCCAGCACTTCCGGGTGCCTCTCCTTGCCTCCGAGGCTCAGGATATCAGGCCGAAGGACATCATCAACGTCTCCTCGCTGAAAAAGATGGGATGCACGGTCCGTGATGACTTCATCTATTCGAAGTCCGGGAAGCATGTACGGATTCGGAAGGATGAGAGTAGTGATGATGAGGACGAGGATGCTACTGCTACTACTGCTGACATAGATACGGATACCCGAGAACCTCCCATGGGTGACTAAAACACTGGTCAAGCTCGGTATGACAATTTAATACAGGCTATCACGAGCCTCCAGCTGACCATGCAGTCCGGGTTTCAAACGTTGAGCTCCTCCATCGAGCACCTTCGGGATGATTTTGAGCTACACCGAGAGCGCACAGAGAGTTCCCTAGCTGAGATTCGGGATCTCATTTGTGATGGCTCGAACTCTCCCGCTCCTTGAGTCTCTTTTATGTTTTCTTTGATGTACTTAGTATTCTTAGGTCTAGTTCTTAGCACAAACATACTTTATTGTATTTCTTACTTATGTATGGCTCTATGAAGCCCGTTTGTGTATAGACCTTTTATTTATGATGATGCTTCATGCATAGCATATTTCATACATCTGTTTTACTTATTTGTGATGTGGTTGTATGCTTTATAAATACTTATATTCGGATTTATGCATTGAAACTGTTTCTGCTTGTATGGAAACTTTTGGTTCTTTTCGGGAAGGCTATTTGAACTCTGAATGGAGCCAAATTTTCGCGTACAAGTTTGTTTATGCATACTCTAGATGACTATGGTAGCTAAGTAGCTTATTTTTTAGTTTCTAGTCCCTTTGGTTGCTGTTGTCAAAACGGGGGAGAAAATATGAGAAAACGAGAAAAACAAAGCAAGCAGAAACCAGTGTATAGATTTAGGGGGAACATTGCTCCAAAGATTACGGTGTATGATTCGTTGATTGCTTGAGTTGGATATTGATTGGTTGAGTTTCATATATACACCGCGTTTACTTATTTACATAGTGGTTTTATTCAAAAAACAGAGGAAACTCTGCCCGATTTTTCTCAAAGCTGTACACTTAGTTTTTAAACTGTTTTCTCTTAATTAATTTTGTCATCATCAAAAAAGGGGAGATTGGTGACCCTCACTTATATTTTAATGATGAAAAAACACAACTGTGATTAAACTAACAATGCAATCTAAGTGTAGTAAGCAACAAAAGCATTCAACCAAGGATCAATGTGCATAAACTCAAACTGAATCAAACTTTCAAGTGAAGACTGAAGAACTAGAATAGGTCTAAGGTATTAAAACAAAGTGTAAGTCTCACTAGTACATTGAAAAGCTTGTCTAATGGCTCGCACACGAAAGGTTTTTTAAACAGAACTTTTTAATCAAACGGTTTTAAGTTAAACACTTTTTGAAACAGAAAAACTGGGTTGGAAGACAACCCAATCGACTGGGTGAAACATATCAGTCGACTAGTAAAATGGACAGACAGTCCCCAGTCGACTGGTAAGATCAACCCAGTCGACTGGTACCACTATAGCCTTAAAAATGAGATTTTTTAAGTGGACCCACTCGACTGGTATCAAGACCCAGTCGAATGGTAATTCAAAAAATATGACCGTTGGGACTCGAAGTCTGAGCTTTTAAAGCTACAATCATTTCAAATTAAAGTCTAACGGCCATATTAATACATGGCTATATAAACCCACTCTATTGAGAATTCAATAGAGAGCTTGAGACATTCAAAAAGAGAAGAACACACACAATCAAGTCATTTACTCTTTGAAACACAAAAAGCTTTGAAATATTCATGCTGAGCCATTCTTCAAGCTTTACTTTGAAAGAGAGACATTATTCAGTTGTATAAGCTTTCATTTGCTGTCTCTCTACCATTTATTTTACAACATTTATTGTAAAAGGATTACTTCCGAAAGGAAAGGGATTACTTCCGAGAGGAAGGGGATTACTTCTGAGAGGAAGGGGATAGCTTCTGAGAGGAAGGGATTGTAAGGTTTGTGCAACACCCGTGAAGTTGTACGACTAAGTTTCTTAGTGGATTACTTCAAGAAAGTTCCTTGAAGAGAGTGGACGTAGGGTTGCCGAACCACTATAAACTGAGTTTGCATTCTTTACTCCTTAAACTCGTTATTTACAACACATTATTTGTTTAATTGCTTGTTGGTTATCTGTTTTTATAAACTTGTGTTTATTTCGCGAAAGTTTTTAAAAACCTAATTCACCCCCCCCCCTCTTGGGTTGAAACCTCAGTCTACAATAAAAACATATATACCCATTATTAGCAAAGAAATTAAGCTTTGATTTTAAATACTTTGCACAACATGACTGAGAAAGAAAAAAAACATGGATAATTGTATGAGTGCAAAAAGTTACATTATTATCGTGGAGAAAAGGAAAGGAAAAAGAAAATTAATAATTTTAAAATGATTTGTAATCCAGTAGATGGAATGAAAAATAAAGAAAGAAAGAATCTTAGGAAATTAAGAAAAAAAAATCACTAACAAAAATCTAAAATAGTGAGAAAATTTCTTTTGAAATATGGAAAAATAGACCTCCAATGCTTGATATTCTAAAAGTGTGGGGGTGTCTGGCTAAGGTAGCGATACTCGAACCAAAGAGAAAGAAAATATGACCAAAAACTATAGATGTTGTTTTTATAGGTTATGCTCAAGATAGTAATGTAAACAGGTTCTTAATGATAAACTCTGAAATAAGTGATTTTTTTTAAATTAAGGTACCAGTTCAACCTTCTAAGGTTTAACTAAATGAGTATATACTTTCTAGTTCATCCATAAGAAATAAATCTGAAGCTTATTTTAAACCTAGAAAAGGTAAGAGGGTTAGAATTGAAAAGAATTATGGAGTTGCATCTTTCTGGAAAGAAGCTATTGATAATGAATTTAAATCATTAGCACAAGAGAATTCTTAGGTTTTATCAGACTTACCTCCCAGGAGTAAGCCTATAGGTTGTAAGTAGGTTTTCAAGGAAAAGTTGAAACTTGATGGAAGTATCGTGGAAGCTGAGTTAATAGCTCTAGATACAATTTGTATAGAGATTGAGTGGTTAAAAAAATATTGATGGATATTCCTTTTGTGAATAAACTTGTGACATCCATACGTATACACTGTGATTGTAAAGTTGTGATAGATCTTATATGGAAATCTTATAAGAAGATGAATAGATATATTTAAGTGAGATATAAATCAATTAGAGGACTGTTGAGTAAAAATGTTATATCTCTATAGTTTGTGAGATATGAAAGAAATATAGCTGGCAGATTGACTAAAAGTTTACCCATAAGGGGTATACTTGATACATCGAAGGGGATAGGCTTAGCCCACAGGGAGTCACCAACAGGGGTAACCCAACCTTTGTGATTAGAGATCCCACAAAAAAGGTTCAATGGGTAGAAAAAACCTGCAGTGCATCACTCATTATTGGCACTACTTTTAAGGAGCATTCTCCATGAGAGCATCTCATTCCCATCTCTAAGGTGATAATGCTTATTAGTGTGATGTTTATGATTGGTATTTACCGTTAATGAGACCAAGGTGGGTATTGTTGCGAGGTGCTTGTCACATGTACCCTTGGAGGCTCACCTAAGTGAGAATTGTCGTAAGGCCGCGACTATGTGATTGGGCTATTCCCTAGAGACTCTTATGAGAATCAAGATAAGAGTGCATGACCATTAATAGCACTAACCCGCGAACCTGACCCTATATCAAGTACTGTATGTGACTTGTTGAAGTCTGATCAAAGGACTTAATCCAAGGCGTAGTCCATTACGGCTCCCTCAAATAAATATTGTCAACACTAAGTGTAGGCTCAAGTCCTGAAGACTCCTACACCTATTGTATAGTACTAGAGTTACCCTTAATATACTTTCTATATTTCATTTCATTTTATTTTGTTTTGTTTATTTTAAGTTTCAAAATTTTAAAACTTGTGGGGGATTGTTAGAAAAATTTTAAAATTCCTTACAATTATTCAAATTGAGAGTTACAAGTTAATTTGTGATTAATCTCAATAAATTGAGAGTTATATATTTTGTAATTATCAAATGACTTTTCAATAGTCATTATTTGTCTATTTTAATATAGCCAGTAAATTGAGAGTTACAAATTTGTGATTAATCTTAATAAATTGATAGTTACAAATTTTATAATTATTTCTATTTTAAATTTTGAATTTAAATCTTAGGCTCATTTGTACATATAAATACCAAGCTTTTCAAGAGGATAAGATATACAATTTTCTGATTCTTTTTCTTGTTTTATACTCTCTATATATTTGTGTTTTAAGCAACTATGATTAGGTCGGCTCACATCCGTTTCTTAGTGGATATGTACATTGTAGGAGGCAAAACTACAAGCACTTAAGTTTTATTTTGGAGCCAATCTTAGTCATTTGTACATGCACATAAGGAGTTATAACGGTTTTAGGACATTGCCTTTTTGCGACTCCCAAACCAGCTTCTTTTTTTTATATTTTAATTATACAATATTGTTTAATATCATATATTTACAATGTTAAAATTATTTTGATTTCTATCGATATATATTCTCAAATTATCTATTTATATCTTATTACCGATTATATAAAAAAAATTCGAGAGTTTACCTTTAGAACCTCGACAATAAAATCTGATCCTAAAGAACATCTGCACGAGGTTGAGGATTTCCCTTAGTACCCTGACACTTCTCTTTAATTAGTGCCATGTGTCAAGTTCACCATTTTTTTCACTGGGTACGGATGACTTACAGTGACCCAGCTCCACTATTGTGCAAAACATCTAGAGCCTTATTTCGTAGTTCTGGCTGACCAGAGACCACAGAACCTATGAAATGCAACTCACTTCCCATCACCACATCATAGGCCTCATCAGCTGGCTTGCATAATAAATACAGCATAAGTTTGCACAGTTCCCAATCCAGAAAGGGAGGTTCAAACCCAGCTTCCATGATAAATACAAGGAGGGTGGGGACTGGAAAGAGACGATGTTCAAATGTAACCAAATCAAGTCAAAACATCTCCAAAAGAAATTTGAGTCAAAACTGGATTGAACGCAATCCAACAAGAAACAAGACTAGCATGACTATAGTATAGCCTAGGCAGCTAAGGTCAACAAACAGATTTAATTCTGCAAAATAAATTTCAAGCATACCTTAATTCCGACAGTAGGGTGCCACGACTTTGCTGCATTTCTCTTCAATAAAAAGCAAATCAAACAAGAATCATCAACCAGACATTATAGTACCCAGAATGTTTCACCTACAAAACGAATCATCGACAAAGTTCTCAACCAGCTCAAGTCATTTTCTAATAGAGAGATAAAGGGAGAGGTAAAGGGAGACAGATTTTTCCAGCTCAACATGCCCATCAAATTCATGACATGTAACATTTCTAAAGAGAAAAAGTGAAGAGTCAAATAGTGGAAAAGTGACTCACCCCAAACGAAACAAGAACCTGCAGCAATGGTGGAAGCAGACAGATCAGATGATATCCCAATTTGCTCAAAAAGCTACAATTACAGCCGCAGATAGAAAGATATTTTGTGCACTATCCTTTATCTATTCTCTCTTTCTTTCACTCTTTTGGAGTAAATGAATAATCTATTCAACAATGAATGAAACAAAGAATAACAAAGACCCCTTCTCTTTCAATCCAATAATCTACCATATATATATATATATATATATGAAAACTTTGAAATTGATAAAACCCAATATCATTTAAACGTAGAGACAAACCGCAGGAGCAAAACAACTCAATGATTGGAGGTCTACTTAAATTGTACGCAAATTCAAAGTCAAATTTGGAGAAAACGTAAAACTCTACACACTTTTTTCATTATCCCAAGAGGGATGGACGAAGAATCATCAAGCCCATTTGGGCATCCACTATTCTTCTGTTAGTATTTGAATTGCATATATTGCATGCGGGGGCTCCTTAGAAGAAGACCCCAAAAAAGATTCTCTGAGGAAAACGAAGAGAGAAACAAAAGTGGTTTTCTTTTTTTATGGATTTTTTTTGTTACGGGTTTGGTAACTTAAGCTGGTTTACGTTGTTCGAGTGAAAGTACCAAAACAGATCAGTAGTCCGATTTTGTGGAGCATTTGAGAGAGTGAAGAATGTCTTGTAATTTCAAACCCAAAGAGAAAAGTAGAAATTACCGGATAATATGAAAGTAATTGTATAAGTAAAAGATTACAATCAGATAATATGTACCAAGGCGGCAAAAACAGATCAAAAGTGTTGTATGAACGCATGTTTTGTCTTTTTCTACCTCATGTATTCAGAGAAGCTGAAGGAATTAATTGCATGACACAACCGGGAGACAGACTTTGATCTCTACATATGAGTTTAACAAACTTTCTCCCATTCGAACAACATTTTGAGTACAAAACTTGTACTGGGAGTCACCTGGTTGACAAGTGCAAACAAGCCTGCCATCTTATTAGCAAAACTACACACTGTTGTAGGGCTTATCTTAACAAAGATGGTCACTTGACAGATAACAATGAAGCAACATTCTGGATATGAGACAAGGTCCAAAGACCCAAATTCTAGCATGCACGACAATTCAGCAGATGATGTGTTGTAGGAATGTCGGTAGCACTGAACACGAAAAACCTGAAGAGAAGTGTGACATCAACAATAGAACAAAAATTAGTAAAATAACAACAGCACAATCCCCTACAAACATTCCACCAAATTCTATTTTAACAGCCAAGTTTATGCAGGTGTGTTCCCTATTACAGTTGCATGTAGGTGTAAATCTACAACACACCATGCTACAGAAGTTAGGAAACGCACACATTCATTCGCTTTAGATCATTAAGCTTACGGCACAAACAAGGTGCTCCATTGCTTGTCTGGTTCAAAACGCTATGAAAGTACATTTTTCCTATCTTCCCCAGTACGAACATGTTGATTGGTTCAAAGGGCACATCCCATTCAAGCCTCTTGCACTCACTCCCCCAATAGGAACAGAAATCCAAGGACTGAACTGCCACATGTACGAATGTACCTTGACAACCTGTGAATGGAAGAAGGTTTAGTAAATAGCAGATGTGGTTATTCAGAATATTTCTATTCATATTGTATTTTTACACAGAGAAAAAGGAAAGGAGTGGAACACAGGACAGAGAAACTTTGCAATTGAAGAACCTATAGAGCCACAAGTCTTCCACATGAATTTTAGATGAATTATGAAATAGTTATGGTCAAACTATTTAGAAGATTTCACACAATTCCAGGTAAAATTTGAATTTCCATGATTTAATCTAAAAAAAGTAAGGTTAACTGTCATGATTCTCAGAAATAGCAGAAATTACAAAGGTTTTGCTCGTGATTAGTAATTATTTGACAAATTATCTATGAATCTCTTGCTTATGACATGTTTTCTTTTCTCTACATGTTGAATTTTTGAGGTTTATTTTTTGGTTAAGAATCTTAGAAGGAGAAGGGTTTAGTAATTAGAAATCAATAGGGTAGTCATGTACACCAATAACAATATTACATGATTTATCGTCCAACCAAGAGGCCTGCATGTTACAACTTGCAGGAAGATAAAGTAAAAGTATGGTGTTTACAGTATCATTTTTAATTTTTTCATAGAAATTTCTTGTGCATCAAATTTGATTAATGCATAAACACAAGGTGCATTGGATGCCTTCCAAGTTCTAATCTTGTAAATTCATGCCCCATTATTCCCCACCTTATGACATATAAAACATTCGGTATATGGGTTGCTCTATATACTGCCCTATCTTTTTTTTTTTCCTTTTTTGATAAGTTATGCAATGCCACTAATCTTAGCTTAACACAGAATTATGAAAGTGAATATTAACCAATCAAAACAATAGAAGCATACTGTTAAAAAGGGAAGCAAATTTATACCTCTGCTTCAGAAACAGATTTTGATAGTTGCATGCTTGTAATTAGATCCAGCAGAAATTTGCTTTTGATCACTATGGTCCTTAGTTCCAAATGTAAGATGTCTCACGCGGTAAGCTCCCGAGAGGAATTACTTTCTTAGATATGCAGTGCAGACAGCTTTGGGAACCAAGATGCCGGAGGATACTGACTGGTTGAATCATGCACCAAAGAAACCTCCTCACTAACATGAAGCATCAAGAAGCAAACATATCTGGATTGGCAATGCAGATTACATGGGCTCTAAGGACAAACTGGTATATATACTGTCCTTTTGTCTGGTCCAAATTGAGTATGTAGACGAACACAATTGCCAAAATCAAAATCATTCCAACAAATAAAGTGAAACCCTAAAACTTCCTAGTTTGCTGAGCATTCAATAACAAACAGCTTTAAACATGATATCATCAGGCAGTCCTCTAATACCCGAGGACTCCGTCAACTCCATTTCTTCATGAGAGGTAACATCAAAAGAGGGGCACTTGATATGCATCATACTGTGATGATTAGGAAATTTTTTTGTCTAAACATTTAACATGCCCTGTAACAACTTCTTGTGCGTGACAAGGTCTGGATCCAGACCTGAATCAGTAATTTGATCCAAAAGCTTCATGGATGTTTCTTTATCTCCTTGCTTGGAAAAACCATTGATTAATGTAGAGTACGTAACAAGAGAAGGAGAAATCCCTTGTTCTATCATTTTGTCTTTCAAATTAAAGGCTTCAGAAGTATTACCAGATTTACAGTATCCATCAATCAATATATTGTAGGTGACAACATTTGGAGATAAACCCTTAAGGGGGAGTTTATGGAAAAGCCTCCTTGCTCGGTTAAGATTTCCGGATTTACACAAGCCATCTATTAGAGCATTGTATGTAGCAATATTTGGAGCAATAGCCCTTTTCAGCATCTCATCCCGTAAGTTGAAAGCTTCAGTGACATTACCGGCTTCTGAAAAGCCATGAATCAGGGTACAGTATGTAAAATTATCTGGACTAAACCCTTTAAGCAACAAAGCTGAGAAGAATTTTCTTGCATCATTAATCTTCCCAGACTTGCACAACCCTGTAAGAGCTATATTGTACACAACTTTGTTAGACAGAGAAAATCTCTTACCACTTCCATCGAGGGAATCTGCAATTTTTTGAGTGTCTAGACATCTAACATCAGCTTTGAGGAACTTGTCAAAGCATCTATCATTCATAACATGATCAAACTCCACAACCTTCCATAACAGCAAATTTGCTTCATCTATCCTACCTAGCCTATACAGGCTACTGACAATTTTGATGCAAATGATTATGTTAGGCACAAAACCCTTCTCAATCATCTCAAAATATGTGGTAAAAGCTTTATCCATCATTCCTTCATTGCACCAACCAGTGATAAGGGCTCCATAAGTAACAATGTTAGGGGCTAATCCTTTAGTGCGCATCTCAGTAAGAAGATCTGCCACTTTACTCAATTTTCTAGACTTAAAAACTCCACTAATAAGAGAATTATACATTTCAATAGAAGGAAAAATTACTTTCCTTTCCATCAAATCTTTAATATTAAAAGCTTCTTCGATGTTTCCAACTTTACAATACCCATCGCTCAGTGTTCTATATGTTAATCCATCTGGTAAAATTCCTAACTCTTTCATCTTACCTAGTATCTCCTCTGCTTCGGACATTTTCCCATTCTTGCATAACCCATTAATCATTGTATTGAAAGCAATCCTATTTTTGGCTAAACCCTTTGCTAAAATATTCTTCCACAGTCTTGAAGCCCCATCAAAATCTCCCATCTTGAAAAATACATCAAGTAGAGTACAACAGCCAACCTCATCAGGAGCCACACCTCGTTTTAGCATCAATTGCCAAAGGTGCAAAGCATCATCAAAGGCACCAGCACGACCTAACCCTTTGAGAAGAGTATTATAAGTGACAACAGTTGGTTCAATTCCTTTCTGAAGCATCTCATCACAAAGCAAGAAAGCTTTAGTCATATGACCTTCCCTACAATGGCCATCCACAACAGTATTATAACTAAACGAATCTGGCTTCAAGTTCCAATCAGCCATTCTCATCAACACTCTCTCCGCTTCACAAACTTGACCAAGTTTACAGTACCCGTTAATAAAGGAGTTGCAAATGAATAGATTCATCTTCAGACCTTTCTTCAACATCTCATCCCGGATCCTAATAGCATCATCCAGTCTACCAACTCGACAATACCCATCTAACAACACACCGTAAGCATATTCATCCATAACCAGAAGCTCCTCCTCCTCCTTTATCCTCTGAAGCACTTTTTCTGCTTCCTCCATCATACATTGTACACAATAACCCTTAATCAACAATGTATACGTAACCACATTCCTTGAAGTTCCCCTTTCAGACATCAACCTCAACACCCCTTTAGCTCCCTCCATATCTCCCAAGCTAACATAACCATCAATCAAGCTATTGTAAGTCACAACATTAAATTCAAAACAAGAATTCTCCATTTCTTTCACAAACTCAACAGCTCTATCCACCCTCCCACTCTTACAATATGCATTCACCAAAATCGTGCATGTAAAAACATCCGGTACAATCCCAAGCCTAATTATCTGATCATAAACAAGCACTGCCATGTAGCTTTCCCCATTTTTAACCAAACTACTCAGAAAACTATTACAAGACCGCAAACTAGGTACCCGACCGTACTTCCACATATTGTCAAACACGTGTAATGCATTCTTAACCATGCCTTTTTCAGCATAAACTTTCAAAATCATATCGAAAACAGTAGGCGAAAACGCAAACTCTTTATAAACCCTAACAAGCTCATCCCAAATAAAGGATGCAGGGTACTTATTCTTACTCAGACCAACCAATTCGCATAGAAACGCTCTAGTCTCATCGTACATTCTAGCTCGAGACAAAATATGAACAATCTTACAATAAGACTTGATGTCCGGTCTAAAATTTTGATGCTTTAAGGCCAACTTGAAAAACCCTAAACAGGCGTTAGGGTTTAGTCTTAGTTTGTGGAGAAGTGAATCGAGGAGCTCATTGGAGAAATCGAAAGAGAGGCTGTTAAGCGCATCGTATCGGCCGAGCACAAGAAGACGGGAGATCCGGTCAAGAACTTCGGGTCGGGTCAGCTTGGATTCGTCACGGAGCTTCCAGCGGAGGGGCCGGGACACGTGGATTGATTTGTGTGTGTAGAGAGGAGAGACCAGAGATGGAGCGTGGATTGAAGAGTACCTGAGCATTGGAGAGTAGTTGAATTTGTTGTCGTAAACAAGAAGCCAACAACATCATATATCAAATTTCTTCTTGGCCATTAATTTTGTCCTTTTAGTGTTTTGAACGTGGGAGAGAGTTAACAGGGTTCTGTCCGTACTGGAGTTAGCCGTAACTCCACTCCGTATGTCTGGTAAGCAAGAAAGGCTGAGACTTCAGGAGGTTATCGATAACCCGTAGATTTAGAATTCGTTTCTGAAAAACATGTAATTTACCTTTTTTTAAATAAATAAAAAAAACTTCTTTTTTATGTCAACACAAAATCACCACGTATTTTATTTATTTATTTATTTTTCAGGTCATCAATAGAACATTTAAGTCCTATTAAAAGACGCAATTACAATTGACACAAAACGATCTTAGTCTTGTTTGTCAAAACGGTAAATTACAATTTAAGTCTTTTCCAGTAGTTTGGTTTTTTATTTTAATCTCTCAATTATAATTTTTCTTAATTGATATTATCAATTACTTATTTCATTTTATTTTTGATTTTTTTTTCTAATTTAGACCGTCAAATATCAGAACATAGATTAATATGATTAAAAATATAGTTTATCATTTGTTAAAGTAAATAAAATCCTCACGATTTTAATATAGATAATTGAAACATTGTTGTTTATCAAAGAAATAATGTTTTTATCAACAATAACAAAAATGTGCTTGTATTGTGAGAGAATTTTATTTGTTCTTACAAATGAAATCGTAAGGAATTAAATTGTAATTACCAAATAATTGATATAAAATTACTCTTTAGTTAATTAGGAGTTTTGAAATCCAATTGAGATTTTTTTAGAGGAACAAATTGTAACTACTCTTAAATTTAAAGATAAATTTTACGTTTAACTAAAACATAATTATATACATGATTACAATTTTGGTGTTTCATGAAGACCCGCGACTTGCAAAAGAAAGCATTTTAATTACATGTGATACAAACTTTTTTTACCTTGATTTTTTTTTCTTTTCTAAAGAATGTGCTTTAGAAATGAGGGGAAAGAGGATGAAAGGTATAAGGAGGGAAGAGAAGGGTATAGGAAGGGAAGGGGAAGGAGACATAGGATGATTACCCTACTGTTGTTTGGATGTCAAACAAAACAATGAGAAGGTAACGAGGTAAAATAACAAATAAATTATTTGACTATGAGTGGAGGAAAAGGGAATGAATAAATCATTATTGTAATATTATAAATATGCCATTTTTTATAAAATTAAAACTATTAGAAAAAAATGTAAAGTTGAAATAACACAGCATATAATAGTGACTTTCAATCCCCTTCACTTTCATACCTTTAAACCGAAGGTTATTAAAAAAAATAGATTTCCTCTCCAATCTCCTGCTCTTTCTACTAAAATAAAATTTTAAGTATGGTACTGAATCCTATATTTTTATCTTTCTTCTCATTTAATAATTTACATTCTAAATACATTGTCACGTGTTTGACTGCTAGCTTATTACCTATATGTTCATAATTTCAAAAACTTTAGGCAAGGGTCCAAAATTCTAAATTTGGTATACTATTCAAAATCAAAATTAGCACTTAACAATTTATAGAAAAATTTTTAGTAAATTGAACTTGTAAAAAGATGAAAGTGAAAATTTTTTAAAGTGAGAGGAGCTTTAAAGAAAATTTTGAATCTCTCATTAATTACACAATAAATTATCTCGCAACAGTATTCAATGTTATTCAAACTAGAACAAATTAGTTACAATAAAAGTGTCCTACCAATTAGTAGCATCCTCCAATCAAAAGAATACAAGGATTAAGAAAATATAAGTTTTAGAACACGGTGATACATAACACACAATTTTTTGCTTTATCTTCTTTTAGAAGGTTTCATCCCATGAATCACGAACGACACAAAAAGTTCAAATGTGGCTATAAATAGCTGACACGCTCCAAACAACACATGATGGGCCTAGCAAGAAGGATTTACACAATTGGCCCAAAATTCTTTTAGCGTCTTGGCCCGTCTTTGTTCCAATATTTGGCAAAAGCGCGAAAAATCAAATGTCTTTTGTGGTATACTCTTTTCTTCTTCTTCTTCTTCTTCTCCTAGGGTTTTAGGGTTTTAGCTCCGTAACAAGCTAAACACTCGAAGCTTCTTCAATGTCAAACTATAAATCCGTTGACCCTTCTCTCTGGTGGGACCCATTCGTTTTTCTTCTCACCGAACTCGAAGACGCCCCCCTCACCTCCGACCTCCCTCCACACTTTGTAATCTCTCTCTCTCTCTCTCTCTATATATATATATACATATATTTATATATATCCATATATATATGTGTGTGTGTGTGTGTGTATGGATTATGGCGTTGATACTGAGAAATTTTCAGGTGAAGAAGCTGAAGGAGAATCATGTGTGGTTCGTGGACACCGTGTCTATGTTCAAGCCACCAAATGAGAAATCAAAGGAGGCTTTAAATTCACAGAAAGTGAAGATCGGATCTCATGAATTGACTATACAGCCTGATCTGAAAGACAAGGCTCTTCAATTGAGCTCCTATTTGGTTAGTTTTATTAACAATGCTCTTATTTTGCTACTTTTCTTGCTATTTTTTGAAATGTTGTCCTTAACGATGGAGCGTTAGCATTCTAATCATTCGAGTTTAATAAAATTGTTAAGTAATTTGTTGATAATTTTGCAATGAGAAAATCCACTACATAGCGTGATGTGTTGTGTGCCCTAATGACTTAGCAAATCAATGGTGAAAATGCTTTATTGGCAATGCATTGCATGGTGCAAAATGGAAATGATTTAGATAATTCTGATGTTTCTAATTGTTGCATTAACTTCTTGATTGTTTTCCAGAATTTAGATGAGGTGCAGTCGTACATTCTCGTGGAGAGGTCTCTGGAGGGCAGCAATGCTGCTGTTGATTCTATAGTTCATGAATTTCTCCACGTGGTTAGTAGCTTTATCTGTTTTTCCACTTTCAGTGTTTTTTGTGTTCATCTAATGTTGGAGAGAGGTTGCTATAGGCGATGTAAAGGTTTTTACAGTGCTTTATGGAGTGGTATGAAGTCTGCGTAGAGGTTTTTAGGCCACTCCTTTCTGTATCTTAGATGTACGAGTATAAATGTATGGTAGTATCGATGCAAGTCCCCTGAAGAAACCGATTGACTCTGAATGTGATGCCAATTACTGATTGCCTGCCTTGAGAGGGAATATTCATATGAGGCTATTACCACCCCTTTTTTGAAAAAAAAAAAAAAATTTTGGGCATGATTTATAAACTAAAACTTCAGTAATCCCAATTTCACGTGCATGGAATCATGTGCTCAAATCGATTATTTCTTGAAGGTTTTGCCTTTCCTTCTAACTTGTTTTGAATTTTCGCTTAAATGTTGTTTTACTTCAATTTGAAGCTTTACAATAATGCTATCTTACATCTTTTTTATATTCTTTGTCGATTCTCTTTCTTATTTTGTGGCTATCCTGCTGATGCTCATGTTTGGAATGCTGTAGTTGTTTACCATGTTCCAAGTTTGGGTGGGAGGCTTAGTTGAGCTTAGTTTTAAGTTGGAAATGTTTGTTTTAGGGGATGGGAACATCTATTATTTTATTTAGCATTTCCAGTTTGCCACTTACCTGACTGACACGTTTTCATATATCATTCTCTTCTACTGTTTTGTGAAGATATTGCTTCAGTATTACATTGAGCGACAGTGCCTGCTGAAGTGTACCAGGCAGATTCTAACACATGCTTGTAAGATCATCATGAGGCTGTTCTGTTCTCAGTTTTTCCCCACTTTTAAATTCTGAGGCTTTTGTGTATGTCTGTGGATGTGGGTGTCATGGAATGATTGAATCATTTAGACCATGACCTGGACACTATGACTGGGTTTCAGTTTGATTTTCAAACCACCGTCTTTAGGTGATGAAATGGTTTTAGATTCTTCAATCTTTCTAGTGCTGATACTTTTACTTGTGGTGCAGTATATGTTGGAACTATCTTGGAAGAAGGTAATATTGTCAGGGAGGAGGCGCTAAAGCTGATTTCTGATGGGCTGGAAAGAAAATTAATATCTGTACTCCAGGACCTTCTATCATCCAGTCATCCGGAGCAAATGGTATGTTCAATAGGAATACTTATTTCCAACTTTCTATCCTATATGCCAAGGAGGCCTTGGCTCAATGGGGCTGAGGTGGTGTGTGCGTGGGTTTTACAAAAAAAAGAAAAATTTCTATTCTATACAATTATATATAATAGGGAAGCCAATGAAGATCTATGAGGTTGATCATTATATTTAAAGAAAATGGTCATTTGTTTGTTTATTCACAGAAGTTATCATGTTGAAGCTTTTTAACATTTGATGTACACTGTGTGAATGTTCTGTAGGATGTTGATCTGTTTACTTTGTGGGCTGAGGAGACACTAATTGAAGACAATTTGGTTTTGGATATCCTTTTCCTCGTTTACTATGAGTCATTTTGTACTTGTAATGGTGAAAGATGGAAAAAATTGTGCTTGCTCTACAAGGTATATCACTATCCTTAAGTGGATACTGGTTTCCACATTCTCTCTAATCTTAATATTTGCTCATAAACTTCATGCCACAGGGAATTATATCTGGGTCTTCTAACTTTGGGAAGCTGGCAGTAACAACTGAAGCACAGTGTTCTTCTTATCATGCCAAAATCCAGCTGCTTCTTATCCTTATAGAAACCTTGGATCTGGAAAGTCTTCTTCAAATGGTTCATGACGAAAAGCCTTTCAGGTTTTCAGCTCTGTTTGTTATATGTTTTATTTAGATTTGGGCATAACGTAGAAAGTTTGAGTGAAACTTTATGGATGTAAGAAAATGTTATATATATTTATATTGGTATAATTGTTTGTGATCACACTAAAATTCAAATATGATGTGGTCAAGCCTATTGAGCACCCAGCACTTGTATTGTATTTCCAAGGATACATGTTTTCATGTAATATTGTCTAAGGTTTCAAGTGATGGAACTGCTGCGTGGAGCAAGCAGCAGATGTCCCATGCCTTAGGTTTCCTCATGTTTGAGATTTTGTATCATGCATTAGAGTGATATACAATTTTGATTTGGAGAATTGATTGAACTAAGTATCTAATCAGTTTTATAATGTCCTAATTATTTAACTGCTTTTGCTCTCTTTATATATGGACTTGCACAAGATATCTAGTTAATGTTCTAACTTTTCATGTAGTCTCAACATATGTACCGAGCTTTGAATTTCTGACTATAGTATAGATGCAAGTTTAGCTTTTTGTAAGCTCCATTTGCCAAGACATCAGAATGCAACTGGTTTTTCAATGTTCCACCTTTTTTACATCTTTTATGTTTGGTATAATTCTTAGCATATCCCACAGCATGTCCTGCCTTGTGTTCTGCTCGCTTCAGTATCTTAAGGGAGTAACAGAATATGTTAAAAAATAGTCCAAATAACACTTTGTCCCACGTGGTTTGGACTATCAAATCACTCCTCACATATTTGTTTTGCGACACTTGACTATCTTGTGTTTTGCTCCGTGATTTTCAAGGGGGTGCACTCGTTATTTTCTTCAGTAGCTGTTCCATGGTCACGTACCATGTGTGCGTGAAAAAATAAACATCTTACCCAGGACTAACTTGGCAAAGCACAAGGTATTCTAGTGTCACAAAACAAATCTTAAGAGGTTGATTTGATAGTGTCCGAACCACAGAATCAAACTGTATCAATAGGTTCTAGATCGTTCTGCAAAGCCTTTTTCATTTTTTAAATTGAATTAAAAAATGAAAAAAAAGATTAGTTGATTTTCTTTTTTAGTAAAATATGCCATATCTCTGCCATTGATTTGATTCTTTTGATAGATGCCGGGATTCGTATTGAAAACAATTAGAAATTAAGGAATTAGAAAATCATAAGAATACGACTTGCAGTTCGATTATTTCAGATTGAGAGGCAAGGTGCAATTTCTCCTTAAAATAAAAAAAAGTAAACTAAGGAATTTCTAGCAAAAAAGGGCCCTTCCTTTTGTAGGTCTGAAATCTTTGTTTTGTATGTGCTTGATGACATCAATGCGTAAGGTGTAATCTGTATTGTCATTTCTTGAAGTGTTCATGTGATATAAAATAAGTACTTACTAGAGTTAATATCTGATATGGATATTTTCATGTTTTCAGTAGAAAGGATAGCTATATGGGCATCAAACCTATCCTCAGAAATTCAAAAGTGATCTAATTATGGATGTAAAGATGAGTTAGAGTTACTTAGAAAGAAAGAGAAAAGAAAAAAGACAAGAAGAGATGAGTATCAGTGCATACCCTTAGCAAAAGGCAAATTACTAAAAGATAGTGATTTGTTTCCATTAGTGGATTCTTATTTCCTTTGGTGTTATATAGAGCTATAAACTGGTCAAGTTGAGCACTTGAGCCAAGTAGCATCTTGCTCGAAACTGGCTTGGAGAGTTTAAGTGTCAACTTGAGCTGAGTTCAAACTTTAATCGAGCTATAAAAAGTCCACTTGAGTGTGGCTCACAAGCTACATTTGGTGTTTGAGATTGGGTCAGCTCACATGTTAAGATCAAATGAGCTTGAGCTTAAAGTTGGGCCTTATTGAGCTGAGCCACATTATGCTTGACTCTTTAAAGTTGGTTAAAAAAAGTTTACGAGTCAAAAGTTATGTTCAAGCTTGACTCTTTGATTTTACTAACCAGTTTGAGAGAGCCAAAGTTCTAGCTGATTATAGCCTTAGTGTTGGGGCATAGGCATGTTTTAGTTGAAAACTTGAATGTTATTTAATCTGGTCGCAATAGTTGTTGGGCATGTTTTCTGTTGAAAATATTTCCACATTTTCATGGAACCATGCATATATACGAATTTAAGTATGTATATCTAGCTTAGGTGGGTGTGGTTGGGCCTTGGTAGATGGGAAAAAGCAATTTGAAACTTATGTTTATATCCTCTCCAATTCTTGTGTTCTGTTATTATGACGGGTCTTTTTGTCTTTCTAGCATATTTTTGTGGTAAGTTGTTGGTAATTTTGGTGGACATTTTTGTTAATAAATAATATTAGCAATGATGGTTCTTATATTAATTTATCCTTTTCGATTTACTTCCCTAATTTTACATAAACTTGTTTGCCAATCCTCAGGCATGGCACTTCTATTTTTTCGTTGATTGATATCCAGGAGATGGATGCAATTATATCTAGCTTTGATATTTTCGAAATGAAAGAAGCGGGACCCCTTATTCTCACATGGGCAGTGTTTCTTTGTCTAATTTCATCACTTCCTGGGAAGGAGGAAAATAATGTGCTAACGGTATGGGGTTCTGCTTGGTTTCCTATGTCAAGAACTTTGCGTATCACCATGTTGACTTTGCTTTTGTTTCCATTTAAACTATAGGAGATTGATCATGTTGCCTATGTACGCCAAGCCTTTGAAGCTGCATCATTGAGTTGTTTCCTTGAAATTCTTCAAAGTGATGTATTGAATGAATCTGATGTAAGTAATTCTCATTTTAGAGTGGTTAGTGTTTGTGGTGACTATCGATCTGATATTTAAATATGTGATATTTTCGAGTGTTATGTTTTGGTTTGCTCTTTTTATTTTATTTTTTTATACTGAAGCTGGTGGTCTATCATCTGAGATAATGAACAATGCTGGTTTACATTGCTATTGTCATTATATGCTGCATTCTCTCTCTCTCTCTCTCCCTCCCTCCTTATTTTTATTATCATATCAATTTTGTTTTGTTTTTTCCAGGGGCCTGTGGCTGGTAACCGTAGTGTCTTGAGAAGTTTTGTTTCTGCATTTATTGCATCTTATGAGATCAATCTTCAGGTAACTGCCTTTATGGCATATTTGAAGTAGTCTGTAAGGCATTTTAGAATGCTTTTCTTGATGATGCTGCTTTCTCCATGTGCAGCTAGAGGACACTACCCTTAATTTGATATTGGATATTCTTTGCAAAATTTATCGAGGAGAGGTTCGGATGTATACTAGTTATCCTTCATGATTACTTGCTGCTTTCCTCTAATCATTATATTTTCATTTTTTATTAATTAGATATCCTTGCTTCGTCAAATTTTCAGGAGTCACTTTGTATTCAGTTTTGGGACCGGGAAAGTTTTATTGATGGTCCTATTCGGTGTCTTCTGTGCAACTTAGAGGGTGAATTTCCTTTTAGGATTGCGGAACTTATTCGCCTCTTATCATCCCTCTGTGAAGGAAGTTGGCCTTCAGAATGTGTGTAAGTGAATTTGTATTATTTCTCTAGGTAATCCTGTTGGCTTCAATTATATGACCTTATTTTGTGCAACATGAAGATGCTTTCTGAAAATATCACCTGATATTTTTTCTGCTTAATAAAGCTGTCTAAACTATAAATAGCCTTGATATGAATATCTTACTGGAGCTTCTGGTCTTGCAACATAGAGGCTATTATGCTATTTTCCATGTAATATGGGCATCAACGTGGTCGATTGCGCTACTTGTGACGAATCCCCTTCTTCTGTATGAGGTTGTTGAATTTCCCTTACTGAATCTTTCTAATCATACGGACCAGTGTAAATTAGTTTTAGTTTACATCATAACTTTTTGTTTTTTTTTATCAATGTTGTTAGAATGTAAATACAAAAGTTGAGCCATGCCCCATCATGAGATTAGTCATCCAATTTTCTTTAAAATGGTATCATATCAATGGTTGAACTCTTTGAGTGTCATTTCTCCACCATTTTCTTCATTAATCCTTTATCCAGCTTGATCTTTTTGTAAAAAAGTTGGGCCCTTTACCATAAGCTTAAATCAGTCACTCAACTTTTTTAACAGTTTCTTTCCCATATTACTCATCTTTTTATCTGCTTCCTTGTACCTTCGTCATTCTCTTGTATTTTGCATTGTTGCTCATTTTAAATTGACATACTTGAGTATTCCTCTGATTTTTTGATCTTTATCTCTTTCAATACATAAATATATTACTTATAAAAAAAATACATAAATACATTACTTACTTAGATATACCCACCCATCCATAAATCACCTTCTACCCATGCAACTCCTCAACCCCCCACAAAAACATTCTGGCCATGATGAGGTTTTAAAGATAGTGCATTGAGAAGTTATGATATGTGTAACTAGGGAGCATTGGGAATCATAAGATAATAGCCACATAATAAACATGCAAGAGATTATTGGTTTTGTGGTCCTAGAATCTCCTGATTTTCATGCTGGTGAGCAACTGCAAGTTTCTATAAGTCAAAGGTGCTTACAAGTGTGTAGCAAAGGTTGAAAGCTTGTATCGGAAGGAATTCACACTTTAAGATGCTTTGAGTGTGAATTTTGTTTTTGATGGGTATGAGTGATACTTAGGGGTAGACAATAAACCCATATCTTATAGCATTGTGTATCTTCTCAATATTTACAGTTATGCTCCTCTAGCAATTTTCCTGTACTTAGTCACTCCTCACTTTTAAGTGGGCATCCTGCACTAGACTGCTTATGTATCAGTAATGTTATAAGTTTATCTTGATATGGTGTGATTGAATCTCTATGATTCAGATGGGCATCCTGCCATCCTGATATCGGTATATCTGCAACAATGCAGGGTTGAGTAACCCTTATTATTTTGGAATAATTCTTACCATGTCCAAAACACTGTAGTGTCCTGGATCCATTTTTAAAATCATGCTACTTTGAGGCAGTCAGTGGCCGTTGTCATACTTGCCATGCTATTTCATTAGACTTATATTATTACTGTGCCTGCTTTGTTTTCTTTTGCTTGGATGACTTAACCCCAATGCCCTTTTTGTCATTTATATGTCTTTATATTCCGTGTCTAAAACGCCAGTATCTTGAATCTTTTTCTAAAATCATGCTACTTTGAGGTAGAGTCTGTGGCCATTGTCGTACTTGTCACATCATTTCATTATAATTATAATGTACCGTGCCTGTTTTATTATTATATGTTTCTTGGATGACTTGACCCCAGTGGCTTTTTTGTCATTTATATTTTGTTATATCACGCAATGATCACAGTAAACATTTCATAACAAGAACTTAAGTAAAATCCAGAAATTCAACAGACTTTAAACAACTCTACACTATTTGTACTAAGTAAGATTTTTATTAGTAAACGTTGTTTGAGATCAATTATAAAAATCAAAGGCATTGACTTATTTTTGTTCAGTAATTTTGTTGTCATTCAAATTTCTATCTCTAAATTTTTGTTTTAAAATCTGTTTCCCTTTGTAGTGTTCTCCAGAAATGCATATGGAATGAGCTTTCTTTCTTTTGCATAGATTCTTTCTAAAGATAATTGGTTAATTATTCAGTTACTTTCCCTTACATGTTATGTCTTCATCCTATGAACAGATATAACTTTCTGGATAAATCGGTCGGTATATCAACATTGTTTGAGATTACTAGTGACTCTTTGGTGGATAACATCTCTCAAATTGTTGAAACTCACCTACCATTGCATGTTCCTGGGCTTGAAGGTTTACTCATTCCTAGTAAAACTCGCGGCCATGTCTTGAAAGTAGTTGGTGGAAGTACTGCTCTTGTACGGTGGGAGGTAAGTGGAACGTTTGTCAAATATTTGCTTGTGCAATGGAGTTCGTTGCTGCAAGCTTTTTCACTGTTTTTGAGTGCATTAACAACTGTCAAAAGGTGTTTCTAGTGTTGACACTCTAGTAAGTCATTATCATTTTATCCCTGAAACTCAACGTGTGTTTGTCACTCTCTAGGTACATTTTTTAAAAGGATTCATCTTGTTCTATCCTTCCTCCATGGAAGCATGGTTAAGGGGTTATGCTCACGGTTAAGAAATAAATTTTTTAAGATACTTTCTTTTTATTTTCATGGAAGCGCATGTTTCATCATGTTATTTTCATTGATTACCGGTGCAATTCACTATCACCAAAAATATGCTGAAGCATGGTAAATGGAAAAAAGTTTCTTCTCTGTTATTTCATGCAAATCTTTTTGTAAAATAATGTGTCTATATATATATATATATATAGAGAAGCGAAGGGGGTTGTGAGCTTGCCACCTATATACAAAAGACCTATCTACAAGATAGTAAATCTATAAACTACGGAGTATATTAGATCAACCTCATATACAAAAGAAATTCCTTAGGATTTAAAACAAGGGTATTGAACCATCCTTTGAATCAAAGGAAAAGATTAATCTTTCTGTAGCATTGAAAGCCGTCCTATTCTTTCATTTCAAACCATCCAAACTTATCAATTTTTTTTTTCAAACCATCCAAAAGATAGAGAGGGGAATCAACACATAAGCCTTCCTCATTTGTTTAGAAGCACGAATACCACTCCATGCCCACATCTCTTCTAGATTGGAGCTTTATTTTATCTTTTATGAGTAAAATTATATTAACAAACTAAAAACGCACCAAGAAGGTGCAGCCCATTAACAAAGATTATCTATAGGATAGAAATTCTACAAAATCTAGAAGATCTATTTCATTCACCAAAATTTTTTCTTTAAACAAAAAATTAAAGGTATTGAACCAACTATCTCTAAATACATCAAAATTTCAATCGATGGCATCAAAAACTCTATTATTCCTCTCATTCCACATAACCCAAAAAATAGAGAGCAATCAAATAGTAAGCTTTCTTTAGATCCTTAGAAGCTCGAAGCCCGCTCCAATCCCACATTTCATCTTTCACGGATTTTGCGAACACCCAAGAGACACCTAAAATACTATAAGCCATCTCCCACAAGCTTTTAGCCAAGGAACACTCCATCAAAAGATGAAACACAGACTTGTTGCAACCTTTGCAAATGAAACACCTATTAACAATCACTTTCCCCATTCTTTGCAAGTTGTCAACGGTGAGAATCTTTCCTAAACGGCTTCCCAAACAAAAAAAACACACTTTTTCGGGGCATAAGAACACCAAATTGCTTTCCACGAGAAATTGGATGAACCTTCCAAAGCATCCCCAATGCAAGAATCTTATAAAAAGATTTCACCTCAAACTTTTCATTTAATCGAATTCTCTCTAGATAAGTCCATTCTAGAACTATATAAAGCTTCCAAGAAACTTTGAACCCTCTCAATCTCCCAATCATGTATATTTTGGATAAAAGGCACATCCCATGAGGTTAGATCATTATTCACAGAGATGCACGAACAGATAAGAGCTTCTTTTATCTCTCACATTAGCATAGATATCCGAAAATTGGTCTTTTAAAGGAGTGTTCCCAAACCACTTATCATGCCAAAGCCGTGTTTTCTCACTATTACCCACCATCTGACATGAATATTAGTCCAGTATTCAATGTGGAGGATTTGTTTCCTAATCGAGGTACCTTTGAGTTCCGCACTCGTGCCTTAACTGCCTAGACCACCCCTGTCGACGTCAGATCACATTGAGGACATATTGGATGATCAAACAGTCATGTCCACATCAGGTGGTTTCTAGCGTTATCTTGTTCAGTGGGAGGGGCGACCTTCGTCAGATGCTACGTGGATCACTGAGGAGGAGCTTAGGAGTCTTGATCCCTCTCTTTTGGAGCTAGTCGGAGTTGTGTTCTTTTCAGTCAGAGAGGATTGATGGCGACCGACCCAACCAACCTTGGCCCGAACCTATTCAAGAGGCAACCACAAGATATCTTGGGCTTAGCCTTAATAATTATTTTTGTTATTTTCATAGTCAGAGTTCTTTTATTGGCAGAGTCCTTATTAGGGTTAGTTTATTTTTCTAGTATAAGTGTATGGTTGTAATTCATTCTAGAGACACTTGATATTGATTAAAATAAACTGAGAGCACTTTCTACTTAACCTCATGGCATCCCAGTTTTCTTTTCCAGCCCAGGTTTGCCTAGTTTCTTTCTTTATTTCCGTTCTACATCACTTCCGCCCCATAAAAAACAATTGTGTCATCGGAAAAAAGAAGATGAGACACATTCACACTACCTCCAATCCTCCCCACCTTAAAATCACTCAAAAGCCTCTTGTCACATTTTGCTAAAAGCCTCGATCACCAAAGTGAATAAGAAAGGCGACAAACGATCCCCTTGTTGAAGACCTCAAGAAGCTTTGAAAAAACCGAAAGGACAACCATTAACAAGGATAGAGAAGGAGGCCAAAGACATACATTTGTAGATCCAACTACACTGTTTGTCCCCAAAACCCAACTTTTTCAATAAATACATCACAAACCCCCAACAAACATGATCATACGCCTTTTTCATATCTAATTTACAAATAACCCCTCTCCCTCCATCTTTTATATGGGCATCCACAAATTCATTAGCAATCAAAGCCTCATCCAAACTTTGGCTACTATCAACCAATGCATTTTGAAAAGGACTCACCACTTTCCGGATTACTTGCTTCAATCTAGAAGTAAGAACCTTCGAAAGAATCTTATAAATACATCGAACAAGACTAATAAGCTGGAAGTCTTTGACATTTGAAGCTCCTACCTTCTTCGGAATAAGGACAATAAATGTAGAGTTAAAACTTCCCACAAACTCTCCCGAAGAATGGAACTTCTCTAAGAGTTTAAGGATATCCCCTTTTAGCACTTCCCAATTATGAATAAGAAAAACCATAGCCTATTCATAAAGAATTTAATAAGTTTCATTTTATCATCCATCTAAGGCTGATTGGCAGCAACTAAGAGTTGGATGTATAATTTTTTTTATGAATGTCATTTGCAAATATGTTATTAGTGCTGCATTTATCTGTTGTGTCTTAAATTCTTAACTGTTGACATTGTGATTGAAACTGCTCTCCTCTTTTAAGATTAATAGCTACTTCTCATCAGGTTTTTGCCGTATTAATACCTTGTGGATATTTTCTTTGTGAGAAGGATCCTAAAAATGTAGAATAAGGTTTGGGTGTCATGATTGCATTAATATGGCTGGGACATCCTAATAAACCAGAAGCTGCACATTTAAGCACAATACAGTTTGATATCAATTTAGTCTTAAAATACAATTTCTTAGTCTGAAATTTTTTGTGCTAATATATATATTTTTTTCTTTCTTCTCTTTTTGTTAGTATACACAATCTGCAGTGCTTGTTTTGCTCCTTCGTCTGGCCAATGTGCTGTATTCAGATAGTAATGAGGAAGTTATTATGATTCTTGACCTGCTTAGTCGGATGGTGTCTTTTAACAGGGTAATTATGTTGTTGGCAGTTATAATTGTTTTCTATTTCCAGAGAAATTCAGCAACATTTATTTTATTATTTTTTATGCAATCCATTCTGATTTTTTTGTCTGACCAAATTTTACATTAATGAATAAGTGTAGGCTTTATGTTTTGCTTTGTTGGACATTGGCGACTCCTTACAGGTTCATGAAACTGGCATGAATAGGCAGACAGAAAGTAATGTGTGGTAATGAACTTAAACTTATTTTCCTTCTTTTCAGAGTTCAATTATTTATCATTTGTGCATGGGTTTGAAAAAGAGTTCTTTGACTTTGTTTTCTCTGCAGGGTGGTTGAGATAATTTGCACTTTAGTTAGAAATTTGTCTCCTAATTCCAGTGGTGCTTTGATGATGTCCGTGGGTGTTGATATTTTGGCAAAGATGTTAAGATGGTAATCTTTATCTTTGGATGTTCTATAGAGATTTCATTATGGTCGTCTTCTTCTAACCTTTGCTTTGCTTTGCTTTGTCTTCACAATTGTAGGTTTAAGTTTCTTTATCTTTTGTAGCATTTCTTGCTGTAGTTGGTATGGTTCTTTGCTTACAAAATATAATCTTATCTATCGGTATTAGTTATGGTAGTAACCTAGAGACTTCTTTTTCTTTGCAGTTCACCATCTCATGTTGCTGCTGTGGCTTTAAAGGCTAATATATTTGACATGGCTTCAAATACAAGTGCCTTAGATATTTCCTATAATGTTTCATCAAGGTGATCTGCGTGCTTTATTCAAAATGTATTAGTTTCTATTTTAATTCTGTTGTGGAACTGTTTGTTTCTGCCTTTTCTACGGTGTTTGTCAAATTTTTGTTCTGTTATTGTTTTGTGTTAGACTTGTCTTTTATTTGTTCCACTGGAAGATGTTTACTTTCAGTGCTTGTATAAATTTTCTACATTCTTCTTTATTTTCTTTTAATATGTTATGCTTCAGTTTTATACACATATTTAATGGTCGGACTGTTAAGTAAATCGTTATGATTTATGAATATAATTGAAACTAAAGGCAGCTATGATTTATGAATATAATTGAAACTAAAGGCAGCAGAGAGTTCTATTGTTGTTGACTCCAGCCAAGCCTTGTAGTTGAGTAAGGGGTTACACTATTTAAATCAATGAACCTTTTTTTTGATAAGTTAAATCAATGAAACTATAATTTTGGTAAAGTCTTGCCGTCATGTAAGGGAGTACTCTGTTTAAATCAATGAAACTATATTTTGGTAAAGTTACATGCATTCTCTTAATCGGTATGTAAAAGTCTCATGCTGCCCACTCAATGTGGCTGGGACTAAGGCTTGGTTGAGTTGGGTTGCTCTATCTGGGGCCACACTCCTTATTACAAGAGATAAGGTAGTTTAGTTTGCTCTTGTGGAGGAAGTATGGGGGTGGGTAGTTTGTTGTAATCATTTATTGCTTGTGTCTCTTGTCTTTTGGTTCCTTTCTTTGTCTTAGTAGTTTTGTGTACATAGGTGCAGTGGCAGAGCCGGACTCTGTGTATTTTTTTTTGTTTCTTTTGGGGGGTGGGGGGGGGGGGGGGGAGGAAGGGGGAGAGGGAGGGAACTGTATAAACTTCAAAGAAATATCCTTAAATGACCTCATGCCTGTATTTCATGTATGTAGCTCCGCCGCTGCATAGCATAGGTGGGCAGCATTATTCAAGTGCTGACTGGTTGACTTTCTGTTTTCTTCTTCTTCTAATTCTTTTATGTCACTTTGTTCTTCCTAGTGGATCATGGTTGCTTTCCGGAAAACTTGCAAAGATGCTTTTAATTGACTGCGAGCAGAATGATTCTGACTGCCCATTAGTTATATCAGGTAAGCTTAGTAGCTAATTTTTTGATAATTTTTCATTAGTATGTATATCTTCTTCTCAATTATTTTTTTTTGGAATCTTAATATGTTTATAGATTGTGTGCATTTGGGTTAAATGTTTGTAGTTGAATCTTTCTGTAGTGTCTTTGTACAGTAGTCTATATCCATCCCTTGTATATTTTGTCAATGTGTATAGATTTTCTTGGAAAATTTTATTCACCTATATTTTTCTCTAATTGTAATCCTTATTTCAATGCTCTGTGATTCTTTTGGTTTATATCTGGGCTGGTTGGTTGTGAGTGCTACTGAGGATCTAGGTCCAAGGGCAGTGAAAACTCAATCGAGCAGTGCATACACAAAAAAGGAATATCTTATGCGGTTTGGTAGTGTGGTTAGACCATAGTTACTAGGAACTCCGTACGCCCTGGTTCGCGGTACGGGTATGGAAACATGGTACGTTACCCACATCGTATGTAGTATGTTTGGGTAGACTTAAATGGTTTTTATTATGCATAAGTACGTGTATAAAATTAGGATATTAGATATATTTATAAGTACAATTTAAATATAAATATGTGCATAATAATAATTTAGAAGATATTAGAGTTTTGATAAAATCAAAAGGTCGGTAAACATAATATTAGAAAACATAAATTTTAAATAAAGTTTGAGCATTTTCTTATTACCTTTCTTGTATCTAGAAATCTTTTTTTTTTTTTTTTCAATTTTTAGCTAAAAGTCTTTAGAAAAATTTGGATCCCCAATTTTAGGGATCCGGTGCGCGAATGCACCACAAATCGAAACGTAGGATCCGGATTGCGGTTCCAAGGGAGGAATAGGGATCCCGGTAACTATGGGTTAGACCTGCTGATGAGAGGAGAGAAAACTTTATTATCCGTGAAAATTAGGGTTAGAAAAGTCTCTTCTCTAGGCATGAAGTCCACGGTTTCTTATTGTGTAAACCTAAATACTTTCCTGATTTAATAAAAAATATGTGATGTACCAGCTAGGATGGTGCAATAGATGTAGGCATTTAGCAGGTCAGGTCTGTTACCTTTATTTTTGGCCCTCCCACCCATGGTCCCCTTTCATATTTTTAGTGAGGATTTTTTTATTAAAAAAAGGAGTTCACTATTGTATCAATTGCTCATGTGATATCTAGACATCTGAGTCTACCATATGTGTGGCTTCCATACCATGTTAGCTGTCATTATCTTGCATCAGCAATATGGTAGGAACTTAAGTTGTGGTTTAATTGATATGGTTGTTTTTTTATAAGTTACGTGATATGGTTGTTAAAACTGTTTGTTATCTTAATGATTTGAATTGGTTATCTTGTATCTTACCTGTAGCTTAGTTATTTTTCATGTTATCAGCATTGCAACGTTTGTTAATTTTTATCTGGTTAACTTAGTAATTTTCATTCTCTGATGTGTTATGCATGCTCATTCTTTTCCCTGATGCGCATATTATGATACTTTGCAGTGCTGGACTTTACCATGCAGCTTGTGGAGACAGGATCAGAGAACGATTTTGTTGTGGCTTTAGTAGTTTTCTGCCTGCAATATATTCTAGTTAGCCATGAGTACTGGAAATACAAGGTGAAGCGTGTTCGTTGGAGAGTAACACTGAAGGTATGCTTGGTTTTTCATCAGCTGCTGCTACTTGGTTTCCCATAATTGTTTCATTAACACTCACAAAATGAAAAAGTGGCGGTAGTTTATATTTTATAGTTTCTACCAAGCGCAAGCATCGTGGTTTGAACCTTGAGAGTGGTCGCATGCTCGCGTAGTGTTGTCCATTGTTGTAGGTTTATCTTTTATAATTCCTGTTAGGGAAGCCCACTTTTTATCCTTTTCTCAGTTTTGTTGTCTTTTTGCCACTAACAGACAATTTTTGGCGAAGCAGGGTTTTTGACAATGTTTTTAGCATTAACCCCTGTTATTGTAGTTATTTATTTGTTGACCTTATACGTTGAAGTTCTCAAAATTTGTTTTGTTGACTACACTCCTCCTTCCCGCTTCCTAAGCTTAAAAGTCCAATGTTTGAAAGGACCAGGTTCAGACAGTTGCCAGGTCTCAAATTTAGTCTGGGTTAAGACCTGTACATGGTACAACTAGATTGCATTGCCTCCATACTATGCTACTGGCACTTTCTTATGCTTCATAATCTCTGATTGTCTGATCCAGTTGAAGCCTGAAATGTATATCTAGACCTGGCAAATGGGGGTTCTTTACATGAATCGCAAATGCTGGAACTTATTGTGGCTAATAAATTGTGGAAATATCCATCTCTGATCATGTGCATACTCTTTTAGGTGCTTGAAGTGATGAAAGCATGCTTTATGTCAATCTTGTTTTCTGAGAAACTGGGAGAGGTCATCCGGGACATGTTACTCAGTGATTCGTCCATCCACAGCTCACTATTTCGAATTATTTGGACAACTACTCAAACCTTAGAGGTCAGCCATGCTGCAGGATTGTCTATTATTACTGATATTCATCATAAATTATTCATTAGTCACTTTATTCATTTCCTTGATGATGTTAGCACATTTTCAACAGAAACTTTACGTTAGTCGTTTCTTCGAATTGATGGAGATTGAAGGATGGCAACTTGCCATAGTTTCTGTTTTGGATATTCTAGACCTCATGCTCTCGAAAGTTTCAAAGGTAACTTCTGAAATTTTTCTGATATTTGCATTGTGACAGGCATCTAAAATTTGAAGATTCTTGCAGTAGCATATCAGATTACTATTGGTATAACTTAATTTAGTTATGTGTTCTGTACATGTTTGTTACTTTTGCATCCTTGCTACAGGGATCATTTAGTGCAATTTTATTTTATTTTTGAACACTTAGTTATGTTGGATTTCCAGGATGTATCGTCGAGCCTTCCCGTGTTTCACCAGGCTGTGCTGTCATCTACAACCAAACCGATCCCTGTTGTTACAGCTGTTGCATCTTTGATATCGCACTTTACCAATCCTGTATGACTTTATCCACACTCAAGCTGGAAGTTATCTTTCTTGAATTTGAACATTTTTTACTGTGTAATTATTCATCACTTGCTGGTCTTTAAATAATATAAATGGTTTGGTTTGCTGCACCTTTACATGATTCATGGAAATTCATTGATGTTTTTGTTTTCCTTAGATATTGGTTCCTCATCTGCATTTTCCTGATTATGCTTTTTGAACAATTTGTGCTACAAACTGATGATGACACTTCTGCTCATAAGAAATTAAGAGTTGTATTTCCAGAATCACCGATTTTTTCTTTGTTTTCTTCGTTTGCTTTAAAAAAAATTATTGTAATTGATGATATGGAGATGATCCTTGCAAATAATTGTTCTCAAAGGTTTGATACTTTGTCCTTCAGGTTGTGGGTGATTTAATCATGTATATAAATTAGACATGAGGGATAAAAATAGGTACTTAGGGTTGGAGGGGGATGGATCTGGGTGTCCATGATACACAAGGTGATACAAGTCGAATTTTCCATGCAGGCAATACAAGTTGGTGCTGCTAAAGTACTGTCAATGTTATTGACTTTAGCAGATTTTTCACAACCACATCTGTTTGGCAATGTATGCTTTGGTCTGGATGATAAGCAGGTTGGAATTTTGTGTTTTTGCTATTTTTTTCTAACCTTTGTATTTAGCTTCTAATTTCACTTGACCGTATTAGTTGTTTCTGATGAGTATTGATTACCCACTTCTTTTAGATCGCAAATTTAACGCATTCTGTTAGATGCATACTACTTGAGCAATCAGTATGGAATGAAGATCTATTTGTTGCCATAGTCAATGTGCTCACTTCTGCAGCGCGTTTTCAGGTTTGTCACAGTATATTTCTAAGGTTTGAAGATCTGTTCCTTAAATGTCACTTATAAATTCAGGATTTATAGTTTTACATGCTTTGAACTTTTTTTATATTTTTAATTTTATTTTTTTTGGATGTGCTGGGCCAGATCCAGAATTATTATTATTGAACTTGACTATTCTTGTGATAAAATTGCCTACCTGCTTAATTATGCTCCTTTCTAATTGTCATGGACAATTAATGGGTCAAGGAATATGTTGGGGTTTTAATATGTATGTTCTGTTCGTCGTACTTCTCCGGGGTAGTCAAACCTTTGTGGATCAAACAATTCAGTTAGATAAAATTAGATCTTTATGTAAAATCATATGATCCATTCAAATTAAGTTCTTTCCAGAGCTTTAACTTTAATAGGCTTGATAGAGTAAATAGCTTGTGGGTTTTCTATGCAAGTTTGATCTTTGAGGGCAAGGCTACAAAGCTAGAGCCAAGTTCGTGAGTGTTGAAAAACAATAACTGAAAAGAATTCTCCGTCTTATTGATTGAATGAAAAGAATACAATTGACCCAATATATAGACTTATGAATGTTAAATCTAATAGGAATAGGACACAACAATTAAATAAGATAAATATGATCTAAGCCTACTAGGATAATCATTAAAAATCCTATTAGAACTCTCAACACTCTCCCCAAGTTGGAGCATAGATATCATATGCACCCAACATGTTATAAATAAATCAAACTGGAGAACCATCCAATGGTTTAGTGAATAACTCATCATGTCTGGTACTAATCATATTTTTTAGAAGCTTTTCTCAAACGACATGACAATCAACTTCAATATGTTTAGTTCTCTCATGAAACACTGAATTATTTGCAATATGAGTAGCTGCTTGATTGTCACACTCTAAGCTCATAGGACTTAGCTGGTTAACCCCAAGTTCCGCTAACAACTGCTTTAGCCAAATCATCTCACAGTTAGTATGCGTTATTGCTCTATATTCGGATTCAACAGTCGACCAAGCAACCATAGTTTGCCTCTTACTTTTCAATGGTACTAAATTAACTCCAACAAATACATAATACCTAGTGGACCTTTTATTATCAGATGTAGAGCCGGTCGAATCTGTATCAGTATAAACCTCAACTTAAGCATGCCCATGATTTTGATAAAGTAAACTACGACCAAAAGCACTCTTAAGATATCTCAAAATTTGAATAATCGCATACCAATGACTAGTTCGCGGTTGCAAATGAAATATCATGCCTAGTAACAGTCAAATAATTCAATTTTTCAACCAAAGGCCTATATTGTCCTTGATCAAATAATAAATCACCTTGATTAACAGTAAGTTTTGTGTTGGGATCCATAGGACTATCTATAGGCTTACACTCTAACATTCCAGTATCAATCAACAAATCAAGAACATATTTATGTTGAGGTAAAGAAACATCATGACGAGATCTAGCAACCTCGATACCCAAGAAGTATCTCAATTGTCCTAAATCTTTTGTTTGAAATTTAGTACTCAAGAATTGTTTTAGTGCTAGAATGCTTTCTTTATCATCTCCTGTGATCGCAATATCATCCACATATACAATCAACAATATGTTATGTGCCTCACAATGTTTATAAAATACAGAATGATCTACACCATATTTGTTGAGGTCTAAATTAATCACTACTTCACCGAACTGACCAAACCACGCTGGAGGAGATTATTTCAAGCAATATAGAGATTTCTTTAATTGATATACTAACCCAGACTTCTCCTTAGCAACAAATCCGGGTAGTTGCTCCATGTATACTTCTTCTTGCAAATCACCATTTAGAAACACATTTTTCACATCCAACTGATGTAGGGACCAATTAAAAGTAGTTGCGAGAGAGATAAACACACGAATATACGTAATCTTCGCCATCGGAGAGAATGTCTCTGCATAGTCAATACCATATACCTGTGTATACCCTTTTGCTACTAAGTGAGCTTTTAATCTGTCAATAGTACCATCAGGATGAATATTTACAGTATTAGACCCAACGACAACCAACAACCTATTTTCCAGATGGGAGAGGAACCAAGTCCCATATATAATTAGTATTCAAGGCATGTATCTCTTCATCTATAACGACTTTCCACTCAGAATGAGACAAAGCTTCTGTAACAGACTTACGAATAGAGGCAGAAGTGATCGAAGCAACAAACAAAGCATATGAAGGAGATAAATGATCATAAAACACAAAATTAGCAATCGGATGAGCAGTACATAAACGTTTACTTTTACGAAGAGCAATAGGACGATAATCTTCAGATGAGAAAGGAGGATCAGGGTCTGTCAACAAGGGAGCAATTGATGGAGCAGCAGAGACGGAAGGTCGCGGATGACGGGAGTATACCTGCAACGGAATATACTTGCAACGGAGTAGCAGACGACGAAGAGAGTAATGGAGGAGGATTTGACTATGTAAGGGGTATGGGAACAGGTAATGGGCAAAGAGATGAATAAGCCAAATATGAGATAGAATGAGACTCGGAGTAATACGAATGAGACTTAAATGTAAGAAAATACACTTTATAGAGTAGAGCGGGAATCAGGTTTGTCAACCCCTGGACGGAGGTTATGAACAAAACAAACAGATCCAAAGACACGAGGAAGTAAATGGCAGGTAATATCTTTAGGAAAGAACATAGAGTGGGGAGGGGGGGTTTGACCATCAAGAATAGAGGATATCATACGGTTGATTAAGTAACATGTCGTCATAATGGCTTCACTTCAAAACAATTTGGAGACATGCATATGAAATAAGAGAGTACGAGCAGTATCCATAATATAACGATTTTTTCGTTCCGCAACCCCATTTTGTTGGGATGTATGAGAGCAAGATGACAGATGAATAATGCTAGAGTTATTCATAAAAGTTGTAAAAGGCTCAAAAATATTCCCGATCATTGTCACTACTGAGAATCTTAACAGGTGAGTCAAATTGGGTTTTTTTCTCAGCACAAAAGGCACAAAAAATGAAAAAAAAGTCAGAACAGCTTTTCATTAAATAAAGCCAAGTAAGTTTGGAATAATTATCCATAAAGGTAACAAAATACCGAAATCCAAGTTTGGAAGTCACACAAATTGGACTCCAAATATCAGAATGTACTAACATAAAAAGACTAGACACACGATTATAAAAAGATAACACAACAAAATTCCTCTACGCGGAAGACAAAGTTAAGAGGAAAGATAGATGAACATTTTTTTGATTTTTTTTAACTGAGGTTTTTTACTGCCTTTTTTTTGTACGAATCTATTTATCAAATTTTCTTTGCTACTTGTGAATAGTACCCAAAAGTAGCGCCGATGAACAATACATGATGAATAGTCCCAAAGATTTTTTTTTAAAAGAAATAAAAAAATTATTCAGGATCCCAAGAGAGATCTTGCTCTGATACCATGTTGAAAAACAATAACTGAAAAGAATTATGTCTTATTGATTGAATGAAAAAAATACAATTGACTCAATATATAGACTTATGAATACTAAGTCTAATAGGAATAGGACAACAATTAGATTAGATAAATATAATCCAATCCTACTAGGACGCTTATTAAAAATCCTATTAGGACTCTCAACAGTGAGTTTTAATACACCCAGGATCCACACTCGTTTCAAGCTTTGCAAATTCTTGAACCTCAGCTTCTTTAAGCCTGGCCGATGTTCCTCTTGAAATATTTGGATTGTCTTTTCTTTCCCGTCAACCTGTAATCTCAGTAGTATCATTCAAGTTTCGTGAGAAATTGTTTCCTTATCAGTGCTTGTTTGTGCAGCCTACTTTTCTTGTTGCTGTGTTTGCTACAAAAGATGATACAGAATTCCAGCTGAATAATGCTGGAGATGTGAAGCAGCTAACAGATGAAGCTTCCTTTGGGCCACAAGGGACCAAGAAACCTAGTCTGGTAGATGCTCTTCTGAAATATGTTGAAAAATCTGAGGATCTTATCAATAGGTATGCTAGTCTAAGAAGACTGTTTACTCTGGTTTCTTTATTAATTCTCATATTATCATCTATCACTCTGCAATATCAGATTTTCTGGCTTTTTCTGTGGCATGCTTGATGTGGTTACATCTTTATAAATGCTACACACTATAATTTTTTTCTAATTTTGTTTTTCTCCAGTAATGCACGCATACTTCTGAGTGTACTTAACTTCCTGAAGGCCTTGTGGCAAGGAGCTGGTCTGTATATAAATATATTGATGTCACTGAAAAGGTCCGAAAAATTCTGGAAACAATTGTCTAACTCTATCTCGCAAACTGCTAATCTGAAAGTTTCCCCACTTGGAAGTATGACTAAAGTGGAGTCTGTAAATTTGGCATACAAATACCAATGTCAATCTGCTATATTGGAAATAATGGCACATGACATGTTCTTGAAGAACAAGTTGTTATATGCTGAGTCCCTAGTAAAACAAGCCACCGAACCAAAGGACAGGATAGAGAGTGCAGTAAAAGCAGCAAATGGTTGTGATCTTGAGGATGTTTTTTCAAATTGGTGTAACAGCTCTGTTTTGGGCAACCTGATCAAGTCATATACTTCCTGTGAATATGACAATGAAATACATTTTCGTGTGAAGGTATTTCTTTCCAGATTTCTTTTATTTCTGTATTCTACTATAATTGGTGGCATGCTAACTATAGACTCTTCTGTTATCCTTTGTGTTTTCTGTTTTTGTTTTAAAACTTGTTTGGAGACAAGTTTATATTTCCTAAATTTTGAAAATGAAAATCTGTTTCCGAAACAGTTTTCATTTTCTCTTTCATTTTTGTCCTCTGAATTCTGATGTTGTGGAATTAAAATAATAACAAGAAATTCATAAAACCTAATAAATAAATAGAAAAATAATAGATAATATAATGAAATATAACAAAAAATAATATATTATCATAACTAATAAAATAATGGAAATATTATATAGCAAATAATGAAATAATATATACAAAGTAATACAGTAATATAATATATATTATATAAAAAATAAGTTTAATAGTAATGACTATAATCTTATTATAAATAATATAATAAATTAAAACTAAAAATAATAACAATAACAATAAAGGAAATAATAATATGAAACATAATAAATATAATACAAATAATTATTTAATATATTATAAATAAATAGGTTAAATAAAATAGGAACATAAATGATAAAATAGTAAACATTAATATTATAATACTTTTTCCTTTACTTATAAATAATAATAGATATTATAATAATATAATACTATAAATTTATAATATAATAATAAAGTATAAAGAACAATAAAAAATATTTAATGTATAGTTGAATAAATTATAAATTTAATATCGATATAATATAATATGTTCAATAAAAATAAATAAATATGTAACTACATAGTATAATATGGCATTTAATAGTAAAAGATTACATAAATAATATATTTTTATATTGTTTTGTATTGCACTGCAGTATCTTGTTTTGTATGTATTATATTACATTATTCATAATTAATTTGATTGAGTTGGTAGAAAAAAATATGATGGGTTTTACTTTCATACCGCTTGCATATTTTATTACCAAATATGTTTGTTATCAAAATCTTGTAAAGAAAACATAAGCAAAATAATGAACAAAAAACTGGAAATTGACAAGATACCAATTGCTATCTAAGGTGCTGTTGCACTTCTCATTGAGTCCCTGTCCGAGACGGATCTAAGAATCTTGTTCAATGGGGGCAAAATTATTAAAAGAAAAATGATTTATAATTGAGAGAAAATATAAAAACAATTCCACAAAACACATACTTGATTTTTATTATAATGTCATTAATTAGATACAAGATTGACATTAACATAACAATAAACCATATTGTATTTTTTCATGGTATATTAAAGTGAAGGAGATCGAACCCGGATCTCTTAAACAGAGGACCCGAATGTAACTGCTAAGCATTTTATATAAATACAATCGACACGAAAGGGGAGAAGCATATTATATGTCTCTTTTTCCTATTCCGAGTGGTGGCTAAGAGGTTGGAAAATATTCAAAGGAGACTCCTTTGGGGCAACTCAGGGGAGGAGTTCAAATTTCACTTGGTGAGGCAGGGTGTGGTTAAGAAACCGTTGGAAAAAGGGGGGCTTGGTTTAAAGTCCCTTGCCTTGTTCAATAGAGCTCTCTTTGGGAAGTGGCTATGGAGATTTCTTGTGGAGAGGGATCAGTTTTGAAGGAAGGTAGTGAAAGCTAAGTTCGGGTTGGAACCTTGTGGGTGGATGTCTTAAAAAGGAAGAGGGGCTCATGGTGTTGGGGTGTGGAAATGGATTAGGAATGGATGAGAGGATTTGTGTCCTTGCCTTTCTATATCGATAGGTGATGCGAGGAGGACTTGATTGTGGCTTGTTTCATGGTTTGGGAACACACCTCTTAAAAGGCCGATTTCCGGAGATTTTTGCATTAGTGAGGAATAAAGAAACTGATGATAGGTAGAAACAGAAACAGGTTAAGAAAGGGGAGAAGCAGAGAGATTAATCAAGAGAAAATAGACAGAAATAGACTAGGTAGAAAAGAAAACAGAACAAAGGGAGAATAGAATAAGAACAGGGAGAATAGAATAAGAACAGGGAGAATAGAACAAGATACCAAAACTCAAGTTTATTCCATAACCAAAGTTTGCCTTACAATCTTAATATCAGTGCTCTTATATAGGTACCAAACATTATTTAAATAAGAAAGTAAACTAAATCGTAATAACTATTTAATTGTTTAAATCTTATTTTCCTAAAATACCATTATTTAAATAAGACAATAAATCAAATCCTAATAACTATTTAATTGCCTAAATCTAATTTTCCTAAAATACAATTTCCAAGAATATTGTCATTTACAACATAAACTCAACATCCCAAAATTCTGAATATTGTGTTTCCTATTCTGCATCATTCTGCCCCACTTACAAAAAACTCGACCACAAGTTTTGTAGTGATGAAGGATCAGAACTATGGATGGCTTTGTTTCACTTGAAATTTTCAAGATATAGCATTTTCTATCGAACACAAGAAGGATATCAAGAGGAGTTGTTTAGGAGCCTCAATCCAGTGCGGGAAGACAAAATCAATGTAAGGAATGTCACAAGTCTTGCCCTCATCTTGGCTTTGGTCTTGTTCGTTTTGAAGTGACTCCTCACCTTGAATGTTAGAATTTTCTTCAAGGGCTTGTTCTTGCTTTTCAAGGTGTGTGTGGATTGGAGAAACAACTTCAGACTCATCTTGAATGGAAACTGGATTGGTAGAAGTTTTGTTGAAAGCTGCTTCTACTAATTTTGTTGTTCGTGCAAGAAGTTGTTTAAACTTGAGGAGTCGAATTTCAAAGTTGGAATTCTCAATCTCCAACTCGAAACAATTATCAAAAATGCAACAACCATCAAGCTCGATTTCAACCCAAACAGCATCTTGAGGTAAGTTATATTGCACAAGTGCTTGAAAATTCAATGAATTTGGGAGATAAAATCTGATAGAGCACATCTTCTGTAATTAGATACAGTACATGATGAACTGTAACTGGAAGATTTCGACTTAACTCCTTCCTTATAAGTGACTTCAATTTGATGTAAATAAAAAAAAAGGAACATAAATAAAACAAAAAAAATGATTTTTTTTATCTTTTTATAAGGATACAATATGTGATTTAAGGGATAGATAGAGGTCGGATGCAGGACCTTTCGGCTCTGATACCACTTGATGCAAGACAGATAGGTAGAAACAGAAATAGACTAGGTAGAAAAGAAAACAGAACAAAGGGAGAACAGAACAAGAACAGAGAGAAGGGGACAAGAGATATACCAAAACTCAAGTTTATTCCATAATAAAAGTTTTCCTTACAATTTTAATATCAGTACTCTTACATAGGTACCAAACATTTTTTAAATAAGAAAGTAAACCAAATCCTAATAACTATTTAATTGTTTAAATCTTATTTTCCTAAAAAACCATTATTTAAATAAAAAAGTAAATCAAATTCTAATAACTATTTAATTTCTTAAATCTAATTTTTCTAAAATACCATCTCCAAGAATATTGTCATTACAACATAAACCCAACATCCCAAAATAATAAATATAGTGTTTCCTATTCTACATCAGAAACTCTTATTTTCTGTGCATCTATGAGTCTAATGCTTCTATTTTGTGGGATGTCGTTTTTATTCAAAATGTCTATGATTGAGAGATTGAGAGGGTGCATACTTTTTTGGAAACCTTGTGTAGTTATAGAATGAATTTATTTAATGAGGATGAGATTAAAAGGAAGGATAATCCGGATAAAGGGTTTGAGATGAAATCTTTCTATAAGTTTCTTTGGGTCGGGACCCCTTTGGATGGCTCTCTCAACTTCCCATGGAAAGCTATTTGGTGTTCTGGCCCCCAAAGAAAGTGAGTTTCTTTGCTTGGGAAGCTACTTGGAGGAAAGTTCTCACCTTAGAGAATTTACAAAAAATACAGAAGGTTTTAGTGAATCGTTGTTTCATTTGCAAAGCTTGCAGTGAGTCCGTGTTTCATCTTTTTTTGGAATGTTTTTTGGCAAGAGTTTTGTGGGAGATGGCCTATAAAGTGTTGGGGGTTTGTTGGGCGATTGCCGGCTCCGTGAGAGACGAAGTTTGCGTTTGGTGTGGGTTTAGGGCTTATAAGGGACTCAAGAAAGTTTACTCTTTGGTCCCCTTTCTATCCTTTGGATTATTTGGAACGAGAGGAATCGTAGGGCTTTTGATGGCATTGAGAAATCTATTGATGTAATTAGGGAAATGTGGTTCAATGCTCTTAGTTTTTGGGTCAAGGGAAACTATTTTGTAAATAAGATAAATATAGTAGATTTTGTGGATTATCTCTCACTTCGATAGTTTTTGTACGCTTCTCTCTTAATACATTTTATTTACTTATAAAAAAGTACAATTGACACTATTTATTCAAAAAAAATGAAAGCTCTAAATGCAGCAAAGTTGAGCAATGAAAGTTCAAAGAAAAAGAAAACAAATATGCAGATAGAAAGAAAAAGAAAGAGAGAAAGAGAAAAACTTTATAGTACTTTATTTGTGGTTGGTTTTGAAACTTGAAAGAAAACAAATTTTATATCTTTTTTATCAATTTTTATTTCTTAATTATTTGGGAGTTGAGACTTTTCACTAATTCTAGACTATTAAATGGGGGCAAATTGAAATTGTTAGTGGAGACAATTCATTATTATTAAAAGAAAATCTAAAAAGGTATTGGGATTTGAGTGAGGACGCCCCCATGTAGATGCGTCCCTGCACCACGAAACATACGTGCTTATCCCATTCTTACTACACAAAGATATTTTCTACAAAAAGGTAATAAATTTCAATTGAACTTATAAGTAATTGATAATCATATTAATTAATTTAAGTGAGGGCATAGTAAAGAGTGAGAATCCATATAAAGAGGTTATTAATTAAATGAAGACTGCTTATATATAAAATTTGTTTTCCCAAAATTTCAGTGGGGGCACTTGCCTCCACTAGGTCTTTATTGGATCCGTCCATGGTCTCTGTTGTGCCCTTTCTGAATTGAATGTCTTTCATTCTGTGATATTCTGTTCTGGGGATTTTTTTGGGGGAAGAGAGGGGGGGGGGGGGGGTGATTCCTTTTGTTGGAAATTGGGAGAGGTGTGTTTGTTGGTAATAGATCCTTATTACTCAGTCAGTTAACTTTTCCTTTACTATGTTGTTTTAATCTCCTGTTATTGTCTTACATTCATGTGCAACTTTTCAGGTTGCCGTCAGTTTACTCACTGTGCATTTGATTGGCAAATTAGCAACCTCCAATGCAGGAGGTTTATCTGTGTCTTTACTTGAAAAGATCCGCCTTATATCTAAAAAGGTATAATCCTTTCTCTGCTATTCAGGTTTTATTTCCTCTTAGAAATATGTATTCTTGCTTCCTTCTTTTCTGTTTCTTGTTATTAAGGTCACTTAGTATCTAATTCATAGGTGTGTTTTGTATACTCTTGACAGCTGAGTAGTCAGCGTGCTTTTTCTGAATTATTGGCACAATACTCAAAACATGGTTACAGGTAATGTGCTATTTGGTTGTTTTTTGCTGGAACTTTCAACAATGTCCCTTCTAAATAGAGCATGCATAACTGACTATCGATATAAGTAGCTAAAACTGATCACTTAAATAGCCACAACATTTTCTGAGCTTTTTCAATGTTTTATTGCTTCCTTTCGGTGGGCCATCGAACCTTAATTTGTTTAACAGTGAAAAGGACAGTTGTAGTGACTATACCCTATATTGCAGGCCTATGATTTGAAGTCAATACCTCAGCAAGGGTAAGTGGTATTTTTTTTCCTTTTAGACGGCAGTATGTCAGTTGTCAAAACCTTAGTATTCTTCTCTTTTGTCTAAAGTATTTTTGGAAGCCGTTGATGACGTGTTTTCGGTTCCACCTCTGTTTGGTATGGTAATTTCATTGCCAAGAGGAGAATAATAAAATACTCCTATAATACAAGGGAGGAAGGCAGCCATATATCACTCGTATAGAGAAACAAAATATGAATGCTACTGCAATGCATGGTGCACTGCCCTTTACAGTGTTCCATTATACATTGATTTTCCTGTGTGTATTAACATGGAATCATGCATATAGGTGGTTTCAATTTGTTTATTCTGGCTTGTTACTTTGTTTCTAGAACCCAGTCGTCTATACATACTACTATTTCATTTACCGGTTTTTTTTTTTTTTTTTATAATTTCACTGTGTTTTGAGTTTTGATACTATCTACAAATTATTTTATTTTGATTTTGTTTTGGGATTTTCTTTTTCAGTGAAGGGAAGAAGCTGAATAGTTTAATTATCAGTGATCTTTATTATCATCTACAAGGCGAACTTGAAGGTCGTAATATTTGTCTTGGACCATTTAAAGAACTTTCCCAGTATCTGGCCGACTCAAAATTTTTGCAGAAGTATGAACAGAAGTATGATAGTGACCTTTTTGTAACCGCCGAAGATGTGTACTTGTTTGACATTCAGCACTTGCGAGCAGATTTAGGATTAGATATGTGGGATTATTCAGAGTGGAAAGCATCTAAAGCAACCGCAGAGACAATGTTGTATTCCATGCAGAATGCAAACTCAATGGTGTTGCTTTCAAGTTCAAAGCTTTCTGCACTTAAAGCATTGATAACTGTGCTCACAGTATATGAGGATGAAGTAAGTTTTTGTGACCTTGAAACATGATACACTTTATGGTAATTTTCTGAAACAAAATAGAAGACATTCTGAACCCCCTTTTTAAGCCATTCATCTCAAATATAGATAAGGCTTTAGATTACTTTAACATTTTATCAACAGCATATATTTTGATATACCATGCGTGTTTTGTATACATCAGTTAAAGATCTGTGATTTCTTTGTTCTTTTTTTGGAATTTGCCTTAATTCTTTTACAATATTAATTTATATTTAACTGTTGGTGCAGTCACCAGAGGAAAAGACGACAGTTGGAAGGAAGATCCCTGATCGACTCACTTTCTCATGCATCGAGTATATATGCCAACGTTTCTATGTCACAGTAGAATCGTTAGCTACTGCTTTGGATCCCTATCAAAATATCCTTGATTTCCTCGCAGCACAAGTAGAATTACTTCTCCATCTCCTGAGATCTGTGAAGAGAAGCCTGTCATTACCTGTTTGTATACTTGTCGTAAGAACCTCTGGTTCTGGCCTTAAAGTGCTGAGTGACTTCATGCCTTCAGTTACTGGGGTGAAAAAGACAATGAAGCTTTTACTAATGTTGCTTCTTTCGGCAGTAGGGTTTGGTTCCCCCAAATCGCATCTAAGTGGGATAAGAGAAATGGAATCTATTAATGACTTTGCTGAGATTTCTAATGTGAGCCTCAGGCTATTACCCATTCTCTGCAACCTTATTGCTACTGCAGATCACTCTAACATCTCCCTGACTATTATGGACTTAATACTGAGAAGTTTTATGACACCTAACACTTGGTTCCCCATCATACAGAAACATCTCCAGTTGCAGCATGTTATTCTGAAGCTTCAAGATAAAAGTTCTGGTGCTTCAATTCCTATAATATTGAAGTTCTTTTTGACTGTAGCGCGTGTTAGAGGAGGTGCTGAGATGCTTCTTAGTGCTGGTTTTCTATCATCTCTTAGAGTATTGTTTGACGACTTATCAGATGGTAACCCTTCCTCGGTTAATAGTGAGAAGAGTTCCGTGTTGGACATAAGTGAAAAACCTCAACAAATTTGGGGACTTGGGTTGGCTGTGGTCACAGCTATAGTTCATTCGTTAGGAGAGAGTTCTTCTTGCATCGATATCGTGGACAGTGTGATACCATACTTTTTCTCAGAGAAAGCTCACCTGATTTCTTATTATCTCAGTGCACCGGACTTTCCGTCTGATGATCGTAATAAGAAAAGACCGCGTACACAGAGAACACAAACTTCTCTGACTTCTCTTAAAGAAACAGAGCATACTCTCATGCTAATGTGTGCGCTAGCAAAACACTGGAAATCGTGGGTTAAGGCCATGAAAGAAATGGATTCTCCTTTGAGAGAGACAAGTATTCATCTGTTAGCCTTTATTAGCCGGGGAACTCAACGCCTCACAGAATCTCCCCGGAGGACTGCCCCTCTCTTATGTCCTCCTATCCTCAAAGATGAGTTTGATTGCTGCAAGAAAGCATCATTTGTGAACAGCAGAAATGGATGGTTTGCTCTCTCACCAGTTGGTTGTGTTGCAAAGCCCAAGTTCTCTGCTTTGTCATCCACAACTGCTATTATCGTCAAGGATCAAGCTACTGCAACCACTTATCCTGCTTTTCAAACATACTTCTCAGACTCTGTTGCCTTGCAGATCTATAGAATTACGTTTCTTCTTTTGAAATTTCTGTGTCTACAAGCTGAGAGTGCTGCTAAAAGAGCAGAAGAGGTGGGGTTTGTTGATCTTGCTCATTTTCCTGAGCTTCCTATGCCAGAGATCTTACATGGCTTACAGGTATGAGCATTGCCTCTGTAGAGTGATTGTACTTAAGTTACCAGTAGTATTTATCATCAGTCCCATCTTTAATGTTTTAAATGCAGGATCAAGCAATTACTATTGTGACTGAGGTGTGTGAGACTAACAAATTGAAGCAGATTAGTCCTGAAGTTCAGCATGTCTGTGTCTTACTGCTTCAAATAATGGAGTTTGCCTTGTATTTGGAACTTTGTGTTCTACAGATTTGTGGAATTCGACCTGTATTAGGTCGTGTGGAGGACTTCTCGAAGGAAGTCAAATTGTTGATAAAAGGTATCAATCAGACTCGTTGCCCTAAAAATGACTTAATTTTTTGGTTCGTTTAATGATTGTCTTTTGCTTTTGTAGCCACGGAGGGGCATGCTTTTCTGAACTCATCAGTGAAGTCTTTGGAACAGATAATATCACTTGTCTATCCTGGATTGTTATAAATCGAGGAATCATTGTGACTCACCTTGTTTGGCGATTGGTGAACCCTGTTCGTCTGAATGTATGCTCTAATTGTGAGAACTGTACTGATAATCTTATTTTGTTTGTATGCACAAAATAGTGTAAATATGTATATAAATTTTGTCTGTATAATCATTGCAAGTTTTATTTCCAGCTATTCCAATAAAAGACGGTCCATTGTGACAAAGATGTCCACATAGTGTCAGGATACAATGAATTTTGTATTGAGGCATTGCATGTGGCAAAGAACATCTAGGTTATGATTGTCGGGGAGGAAAATGGATAGAGGAAAGAAAAGGGAAAGGAAAGCATTTTATTTTATTTTTTGTTGATTGTTAAAGAGAAGTGTAAGAGGAAAGAAAATGTTGAGAAATATGGTAGGAAAGAAAATAAAAGGACAAACCTTTTCTTCTTCTGGTTATAATTGTTGATTCTTCTAGTTGAAAGATTGGAGCATGAAAACTATTCTGTAATATGGGTCAAATTGTGTCATTTTGTTTTTTTATTTTTACTTTAAACTACCTTGTTTTCTTTATCAAACACATAGTAAAAAGATTAATTTTATTCCTTCTTCTCGCTTTCTTTTTTCTTCTCACAAATTTCCTACCATTACTAGGGGCCTAATCATCCATCAGTGCCTTGATGGATACTTTCTTACAAGAAATGTTTCTTCTGGTGGAGCAGGGTTTCAGACGGAAATCCTTTCCTTGTATATTTTCTAGCTTGCGAGAACTACATTACTAGTTACACCAATATTTTTTTAAAAGAAGCTGCCACAAGCCCTCACAGAATAAAAGAAAATGACACTGAAAAGAAAGAGAGCTGGGAACCAACCAGTTGTCAAAGAATTGAGTAATCTTAATCTTTCATTCTTTTTTTTTTTTTGTTTAGAGAACAGTAATCTTAATCTTTAAAGCAATATAAATATGCCAATACATGCATCATTGCCCCCTAAAATAGCAATAGAAGCCGTGATTCCTTTCTTTAGGTCGATGGTCGTTGTAGTTTGGTGTCTGCCCTTTGTGAATAGTATTATTTTTCTTTGGATAAATTATATTTTCCTCCTTGAAGTATAATGAAATTCTCCATTACATCTCTCTATTTTTAAAAATTATTGTTACCTCATTTGTCACATGTATATTTTTTAATGGGAAAAAAATTATGCTAACTAAGATTTAAAATGGGAAAAGCAGAATTTTTTAAGATAGAGAGATGTAACGGAAGGTTTCACTAAACTTTAAAGAAGTAAATGTAATTTATTTTTTTATTTTTTAAAATAAAAAGTTTTAGAAATATTATATGATCTTTAATATGATGACTTCCTTTATTTTTAAATAGACAATAAAGAAAAGTATTCTCTAAGCATCTGATACGCTATAGACTTTTAGTGGGATGCATTTCTAACATGGAAATATTTCAAAGGATGCTACTTTGAAATTGTATTTTATTCAATACAATAATATGCCTCGAGCTGCAAATATTCTTTTGTAAAACTTTTGTCTTGTTTTAAAATCTTCTATTTCAGAAAATATTTTTATGAGCAATTTTCTTGCACTGTTGAGAAAACATGTAGCAGCACTCTTGTTGCACTTTTTTCATTTCCCTTTTAAGAAATCTATCAATCATCAAATGGTGCGTTGAAAAAAAAAAAGTACATCAAATAGCTCAGAAGAAAATACTTCATTCTAATAAAATAGAAGAAAATAATTTTTTTATATAAAATTAAAATTTTCTTTAATAATTATTTTTAAAAAATAAATTATTAAATTAATGTCGCGGGAACATGTATGTACAATTTACCTATGCCTCGTAAATTGCTTAATTTCTAGCAAAAAAATATTTGCCTTATTAACTCTCACCCATCGTACCAAAAAAATGGCGTAAAAAAAAAATCATGGGGATTGTGGTATTGCCCCCCTGAAACGCCGCCGTTTCTCTCATCCCCTCTATAAAATTCCGCGTTCATATGCTCTCGAGTATTGACAAAAGCATATACTGATATCGACAGGTCCACAACCTTGGATCCCCACACCCTTAACCCTAGTCAAATCCTAACCCAACCACGGTTATCCCTACCACTGACACGATCTCTCCACGTGCCCTCTCTCAACGGACAGGATCCTCTTTCCCTAGATATTCACTGCTTCGACTCCTATATAACACCCACCAAATCCCCAAATGCCCTAATAAACCCAATTTCATCTTCTTCAAAATCAGTCGATCAGATCACATCTATCAAACTACAATGGCAGGAAACCCTAAAGTTTTCTTCGACATGACAATCGGCGGCCAACCCGCGGGTCGCATCGTGATGGAGCTGTTCGCTGACACCACTCCACGAACCGCGGAGAACTTCCGTGCACTCTGCACCGGCGAGAAGGGCGTTGGTCGCAGCGGTAAGCCCCTCCACTACAAGGGATCGAATTTCCACCGCGTGATTCCGGGGTTCATGTGCCAGGGCGGTGACTTCACTGCCGGAAACGGTACCGGCGGCGAGTCTATCTACGGATCGAAGTTCGCCGACGAGAACTTCGTCAAGAAGCACACCGGCACCGGTATCCTCTCCATGGCCAATGCTGGTCCCAACACCAACGGATCCCAGTTCTTCATCTGCACCGCCAAGACCGAGTGGCTCGACGGCAAGCACGTTGTGTTTGGGCAAGTGATCGAGGGATTGGACGTGGTCAAGGCGATTGAGAAGGTGGGTTCCTCCTCTGGTAGGACCTCGAGGCCCGTGGCCATCGCCGATTGCGGTCAACTCTCTTAGATAAAAAGCTCTCTTGGGGTATTAGTGGTGGATCTGTTGTCATGGTGGTGTCGTTACTGAGTCTCTATGTTTTTAGGGTTTAAAATCGCTTTTAGTCTTTTGGGTCTTTTATGGTACTTTTGTTTTTGGGGTTTTTTTTAACTACTATTGAGTTAAATGTGAGTGGGTTTTATCTTTATGTTGGTTCGGTGGTTCTGGAAATCTTATACTCGTATGTGTTTCTATTGAGCTACCATAAATAAGATAAGGCTTATTGTGGACAATAATTCTTATTTTTATTTTTCTATCTTGTATTTTCTTCTCTGATTTGATTGATTGCTTGATCTGGGTAATTATCTGGGTTGCATGTGCTAATTTTTAGTGAATTTTTTATGTTTAAGGTTGTGATTTATGGGACGATCTAAATGGATAATGATCCAAACCAAAAAAAATAGACAATGATCCAAAATGGTTCTTGATTTTTCTGGAGGGTCTGCCAGAAAGGAGTAAATTATGGAGAGAGAGGAAACAGATGTGAGAAAAAGACAGCAGAGATAAATATCACTTTTATTTGATTGTGACAATAATAGTGTACGAAGGAGAGAGATAAATAGCTTTAACATGAAATTGTATTGTGGTCCATGGGTTTAGGTTTTGTAAATCTGATCCACAACTTCCAATTGGAAAGTGAGAGTGTAAAATAGTAAGGAATATTATTCGACATATGCCTTTTTTTTTTGGTTTGGTTATGGATAAAGCTCACGCTTAGATGGGATGTGGCGGCCCACCATTGTCTCTAACACTACCAAGTCACAAATTTTGAGAGAGAAATATGTTGGATTTTTGACTCGTAAGCTATGAATTTGATATACATTAACAATGTATTATAATTTTAATAAATAAAAATTAATTTGAGTTTTATAATATTTTAACGAATTGTTTCAGGACTTTTTGAGCAGAACCGAACTTAAATAACTAAATAAAAGTTCGATTCGATTTTATCTTTTATTGTCAATCACATGTAGGCTCAAGACTGTACGTATCGAGATGGTTGATTGGGTTGGGGGCCTTCGTGGTGTCTAAAGGGTCGTAGACTAGACAGGCTGGTCTGAGTCCAGCTACTTTTTGGACTGTAATCTAAGCCCATCTGTTTTTTGGGCTCTAATCTTGAGCCCAGATTCAACTTTTCTAGTCTTAGTTTATTGATTCAATTTTACTAGGCCCGATTACTTGCCAAAAACCTAATAATTTGGAGTACCAAGATCTTGTGAAATCCATTTCAATTTCTCTACGTTACAAAAGTTTCTCTGCCGATTTTTTTTTAATAAAAAAAATCGAAAATGTAGATATCATCCTGAAGAAAATGATATTCCTAGATTCTATCAAAAAAACTCTTACCAATCTTAATACAGTCAAGACTGACGCTTGACGGCTTCTTTTAGAAGGTTGTTTTGTTAAGTTCCTTTCTCCTCGTGTGAATCGTGAACCTGAATGTACAATAATGCTCATACCCTTCCTTCGTTGGGCTGTTGTAGTGGCCCCAGTAACCGATGGTCTTTACTCTTTTCATATCATATCGTTACTCTTTATGGCTACACAAACTCACTGTATTTTGTGGTGCACTTGCTGTCATCTAGCTTGCTGTTACGGTTACAACACCCAGAATTTTCAAAGTCCACTTCTAATTACAATTTTACTCATCAGATACCCTTATCAAGGTACCCTGTCATCACACTATTTCCGTCATTCTAAACCAACAACAAACCATTTAAATCACATGCACCAATAAATCCAATCCAATAGAAAACAAAATCGAAATCAATAAAGTTAAAATTCCCACTGGATCTACGACCCCAAAAACCGATTGCAACTTAGTAAGTTATATACCGAAGCAGGCGATCATTTCCTGAGTCCATCGGAAATTTCTGACAAGCCGACGAAACTCATTTTAGGATTTTATGGTCTTTTAGATTTCTTTCTCTCTCTAGAACTCTGTTGCAGAGCTCGCGTGAGACGTGGCGTCGCAGAGTTTACCATTTGTGACATTCTCGTTGGCTCAAGCTTCTTTTAAGGGGGGACATTCCAGCTCTCTTTGGCGGGAAATCATCTCAAACTAAGTTTAGATTTCAAATTAAAAAAAAGAAGCAGAAGCGAGATTCATGTGTTATATAGTCCATTAGCCAAACAAGAGAGTAACCTGAATTTCGATTCGATTCGATTCGTACACACACATAAGTTTAGGGTATATTATATAGAGAGAGGAAGCGATGGGATCATCGGACAATTTGAAGGGGTTGATATTAGCAGTAGCGTCGAGTGTATTTATAGGTTCGAGTTTCATATTGAAAAAGAAAGGGCTCAAGCGAGCTGCTGCCGCTGGTACTCGAGCAGGTTAGTCTATATTTCTTTTTTCTTTTTTTCTTTTTTTGGTGAGATTTTTATGTTAATATCAATAAACTCATAGAGTATTTCATTTCTTGATTTTGATTGACTATCGAGTGGGTTGATTTGCTTAATTTAGTGGTTGCGATCTGGTTTTTATTTAATTAGGTCCGTGTTAATGATATGAATTTATTGACTAATAATTTTGGAAAATTTGGGCGTCAAGATTTGAATTGAATTGTATTCAATGAGAAACAAATTGGCATTTTTGGTTTTTAATTAGTTAAGTATCAAACTGAGATTTTTTTTAGGGGGGGTGAATTAGTATAAAAAGTGCTGGTTAAAATACTCAGTGAGTTCGTTGCCCAGCAAGTTGAGGAGGATAGAGTGATGATTTTTGTAGAGAATAAGAACTTCGTGAGACTTCTTGTTCTTATCTATACTGGTTTTCTACCTTGCTGTAGACAATATATTGCTTCTTGATCTTTTCAAAAGCTCAGTTCTTGAATTTTTCTTGTGATGGCTTGAGTTTTAAAACATGGAAGCAATATGTTTCTATGTATTCTATAGAAGTGTTAACTAAGAAAATAATTTAATAACTTTAAATAATTATGTGATGTCTTCTGAGATTTGGATTTCAGTGGATATATTTTGAACAAATATCATAATATAGAAATTTTATATGAGGCATGTAATTGCTTTAACATATGTGCTTCTGCTGGTAGTTGATATGAACAAAAATCAGTTATATAATAGCACAAAATAATTTCAATAATATCACATATAGCATCTATAACTCTTTATAAGTGTTCTTGTTAGAAGCCATAATTTATGATATTGCAAAGATAAGATACTAAGAATGTGAAATATTATTACCGAGATATTGAATCTGAAAGGCAATAAACTTACATGTGAATCTAGGATTTCTTTTTCTTTGTTTCCTGGAGAGGGTTCCCCAACTAGATTCTCATGCTTGTGTTGCCTTTTGTGATTGGAAAGTTACTTTTCGCTTGCAGTTTGATTTGAGTTATGCACCTGTCAATAAAAATTGTGATCAGAGTAATCCTTCTGAAGCCATGTATTTAATGTCATTTTATTATAAAGTACCTGTCAATGCGCTGTCTAGCAAAGGAACTCATTATTGAGATTATACATTACATATTGGGTTAATGTAATTGACATTTTTCTTTTTGAATTGAAAAATATAGGAGTTGGAGGTTATACCTACTTACTAGAGCCACTTTGGTGGGTAGGCATGGTGACAAGTAAGTATAGGAATACCAATGAAAGTTGCTCTCTCTCTCTCTCCAAGTGTATGGAATGATAGTCAGTACCAAAGGGCTTACTTATTTGTTTCTTTTTTAACTTTTGAATAAATAGTGATTATCGGGGAGGTTGCAAATTTTGTGGCTTATGTTTATGCTCCTGCTGTTCTTGTGACCCCCCTTGGTGCATTAAGTATAATTGTCAGGTAAATACAGACGTATCCAAGCTTTTGTTGTTTGTGGTAACTTCTTATTAAGTAAGTCCAAAAGATATGCTGTTCTGTTTAACTAACATGTTTGACGAATCTGAGTAGTGCGGTTTTGGCACACTTCATGTTGAAGGAAAGACTGCAGAAAATGGGTATTGTGGGATGTGTGTCCTGCATCATGGGATCAGTGGTGATTGTTATCCATGCACCTCAAGAGCATACTCCAAGTTCTATAGAAGAAATCTGGACTCTGGCAACTCAACCAGGTTCAGTCCTTATATCTTCTTTGTTAAAATGATGTTCATTTTCTTGAATAATTACTTAATTGTTTTTATTTTATTTTATTTCCTGTTTCTATGGACAGCCTTTCTAGTTTATGTAGTAGCTACACTCTCTATAGTGTTAGCTTTGGTTTTGCACTTTGAACCTCGCTATGGGCAGACAAACGTACTGGTCTACTTGGGAATATGTTCTTTAATGGGTTCACTTACGGTTAGTATCCTTAAGTTATTGACTGCATATTGGTATTCTTTTATCATGGTCATGCCTTCATATCTGCTTCTTTACTGTGTATGAAGATTAGTCTTTAAAACATTTCTTATGGTTTTATCCAGGTTATGAGCATAAAGGCCATTGGAATTGCAATAAAGCTTACACTGGATGGGATAAGCCAGATAGCCTATCCTCAGACATGGTTTTTTATTACAGTCGCAGCAATTTGTGTAATTACACAGTTAAATTACCTGAACAAGGTGAGATTGTGTTATTGAAATACCAACTTAAAAGATATTAGAATTTGTATGACTGGCAAAAAGAGTTCCTTGGGTTGATTTAGGGAATGCTGTGTTGGATGAAGTCCTAATTTCCATCAAAGGAATGGATGAGCTGACCAACCTGCTTAATCAAATTTGAGGTGGGGGGATAAACATCATGCTTTGGCACTCAGACCAACCATGCTTTGTGGTACTTAGGGTGTCTAGGTGGGAATAAAGTGTCTGGTGAGTGAGTAAAGGTGAATAAGGACATAGCTTATGCTTTTTGAACAAATGCCCATTTATAGATTCCCATCTTTAAAGAACAATTCTACATTCTGGAGAGTTGATAGCATTGATCATTGAAACTAATGAATAAAAGTGCAAGTTGTCTCCTACTAGTTGTTTTGTTGAAGCAGCGAGCATCTAGCCCTTTTAGCTTTCCCCTTATCCTGTCACATTAAAGAATCCGACTTTATTAAAATTAGAGGTGTACATGCTGGAATGGTTTATTGTTAGTGTGCTATTGATCAAGTTGGTTCATCAGCCAGCATTGAAGACTAATGTTCATGGTATTCTTTGTCCCAGGCGTTGGATACATTCAGTGCAGCAATTGTTTCTCCAGTGTATTATGTAATGTTTACGACACTTACTATTATTGCTAGTGTAATCATGTTTAAGGTAAGTTACTTGATCCATCCTCGTGGAATTTTTTTTTTTTGTGGATTATGATCCTTTACTTTACCATTACTAGGAACCAATGAGCTCAAATTGCAATTTGTTTGATACTTTCTACAGGATTGGTCGGGCCAAAATGTAAGCAGCATAGCCTCTGAGATATGTGGATTTATCACTGTGCTTTCAGGGACTATCATACTTCATGCAACAAGAGAACAGGAACAAGCATCTCAACCAGGTACACACGTACACCTGATTTACCCCTCCCTTTTTCTTTTGTTGGGTGCTTCTTCTGCCGCCACTCCACTCTGGGGTGGGTGGGTTAATGTTGACTCATTTTAAAACTAAAGTTGTTGGGGCTTCGTCCTTCGACTCGTTATACTTTTGAATTTACAACAATAAAATAAATGTAAAGTGAACCTGGAAACGCAATAATTTTTCTCAGAATACCTGAATCATTTATTGGTAGTAGTAATATTCAGGTTCCTTGGCTCATAGAGGGTTGACTCTTTTTTTTAGATGATTTTTTAATCCCATTCAGATCAGATGATATATTGCGTTTGGTGATAATGAAAATAGGTAATTCACATTGTGCACTATAAAGAAAAAGTTATGGATACTATTTATCTTTTGTTAATATCATCTTAAGTTTACTTGTGTTGAACAAGAGCATGCCTTAGGGAATAGTGGCATTCCTGGCAAGGAAAGATAATGAAAATCAATTAAAGGGCCAATTAATATGATGCATATACTTTTTCTGAGGTCCTAAATAATGTTGGTTAGGCAAATTCAGTGTGGTGCTCCAGTTTGTTATAGTGATAAATGTGTTATTTATGAAAGAGTGGTTCATATTGTGTAGAATGGATATCAGTGTGTGGAACGTGGATCAATGTACACGTCGAAATTTTCATCAAGGAAATCGCGCCTATAAGTTATAACATAAGACCACTTTAAATCCTTTCGATTGTTGTAGATTCGCTAGATATAATTTTTTTTTTCATCTCCCTCTCTCATGGCTTACTTAGAATCTTTTGGGGGTTTTTTTTTGTTAGGGTCGGTTGGTTTGAGTTTTCTGTCCATCAGCAAAGATCACATATGAACCATTGGATAGATTTGCTTTAGCATTTCCTTCTAAATTTAACAAATTTTGGTTCTTTCTTGGCTGGTTAGCTGGGGGTTAATTCAGCATGTTCAGATGGGTTTGGATTCTGGTTAGTGGTTCAGCATATATCCAGATGATGCAAATTTAGCTGGCACCCTTAGTTACATAAGGTGAATGATACAGTTTTATAGTATTATAGTCTCCTTATCATGTCTACTAGGTAGAGTGCAGACGGCAAAAACATTGATTTTTATTTAGGTCCTTTTTTGACCAAGCAGACATCCTGGCTGGGCCAACCAAAGTGGTCTGCACCTCCCCTCTCATATCAGTACATTCGTCTGATTCATCCTCTAGGGTACAAAATCAACTTCATACCCTTATTATATGTCTAATAGATGTATTTGCAACTTCCTAACATATTCATCTGGTAGTAGCAAGTTAAAATGCTCCTGGAGCTGTCTTCGATATGTATGATCATAATGCCAGACAAGAATTCATTTTAATTTTTCTAAATTACTTTCCTGATGGTGGTTTATAGTTGATTACTTAGAGTGATTCTCGCTAAGTTGGAGCATTTATCCCTAATTACTTGTGAAAAAAGAATAAGATAAGTTGGAGCAGTTCTCTGCCTTTGATCCACAGTGGTGGTGACTAACCCTTGCCTTAAACTTGAGTTTATGACAGTGCCTATGATTTTCATTACAGGAACTGTAACATGGTATGTCAGTGGAGATTCTATGAAGAGTCATGAAGATGAACATTTAATAACTCTACACAATTCAGAATATTATGATCCATGAGTTCTTGACAACAGATGTAAAGAGACTGTGGTCCCCTGTGTTGAAGCAACACTGCGACCACCATTAAGAGTAGCTTGTTTGCGAAATAAGGAGCTCCTTGTGTTTGTAGACAGGTTTTGGGGTGTAAATAATCAGTTGAAAGGTATTTCCTTTTTGTTGAAAAGCGGGGACAAGACCCTGAATCCGTGCCTCTGAATTGATGCTATATTCGTGAATCCCTTCATCATTCGTAGCTTGGGCTGGGGATTTCAACTCAATATCAACACCATTGAGAATGATTTCATTATGTCTCATGATAGTTCATGATATTTGTACATAGGAAAGCTTGCCTTTTCTATTCATCCAATAATTTCAGTTGAGGGTTTGCCATTATCGAGTTTATTATGGTTTGATTCTTTCCTTCTTTTAGGCTCATTTGTTCTGTAGTTTACATATTTTCAGCTAGTAAATCATTTGCTATGATAGTTCATGATATTTGTACATAGGAAAGCTTGCCTTTTCTATTCATCCAATAATTTCAGTTGAGGGTTTGCCATTATCTAGTTTAGTATGGTTTGATTCTTTCCTTCTTTAGGCTCATTTGTTCTGTAGTTTACATATTTTCAGCTACTAAATCATTTGCCATGTTTATTTTCAAAGCTTGCTGAATCTCCAAGTGAAAATCAAGCATGGTTGATGTATAGTTCCAATTTCCAAATCTTTGGATTCGAGCAATCTGCTTTAAGATTTCTGTACCTTTTCAAAAGTAGCTTGCAAGTTGCAGGCATCACTATACTAAGGTGGACGGCGGCTTTGTCATTTTCTTATCCTATATAGGGTAAATTCTTCTGCTTTAGTTTAGGAGTTTTTATATGATTGGGTCTTGTATTTTTACCATGTTTTTAATTTAGGTTTGGATCTGTTAATATCTACAATCGGTATATTGTAGTTTCTCAAAATGATAAATAGATACTAAAAGTTGAACATGTGCAACCGTTAAGCACATATGTTGTTTGAGCGAAAAAAGACAAAAGATTGGAATGCTTATAAGATATAAATGCTAAATTAATGCATTGTTGATTCAATAATAACTCTTTGATCATTTATTTTTATTAAACGATTTTTTTCCTATATTGATTTTTTTTCATACCCAAAATGCATTTGTGGCATGTGTTCAATTATCTATTACAATTTAGTGGTGACTTAATAGAAAGTATCTTTTAGTCATTTTGAGAAGCAGGATGTTGATTGTGAAAATTTTCAAATAAAGAATATGGTAAAAATACATACCCAATTATGTAAAATCCTTTGAATTAATTGAGTATTTGGTAACATGCCAATCTATTACATGATTTAGTATAATGATCTTTGGACATGATGAGTCAATAAAAAATGTCAATAGCGCAAAAAAAAAAAAGTGAAATTCTCTTTTTTACTCCTTTTAGATTATTTCTTAAAATTAGATCTCATAATTACAATTTAAGTTTCTTGACAATTATGTTGTGAAATTTGTTGAATATTTTTATTGTCTTTTATCACTACTCTCATGGATTTAGCGTTTAAGCAATTGTATTGTTTTTTTAATCTTCATCTTTCCAATAGTTTATAAATATATTAGTCCTACAGATATGCTTTTATATAGGTTAATATTTTAATCAATTAAAATTTCCAATAGCAATGACCTTTTTCTTTTGTTTTGGAAAAAAAATGTAAATATCATTAAAACGCAGCCAACTGATACAAATAAGTTAAAAGTTCATTGGTTACTTCCTTGTCATTGAAGTGCAAGAATGTTTCAAGAACCAAAATTCGATCTTCATGATCATTGAGCGGTGTAGGCTTTCCCTTCATGTGATCCAACAAAAGAAAAACAACAGAGTTATGAATAGGTCTTTTTATAGAGTCAAAAAATTGAAAGAAAAAAAAAAATCTAAAAAAAGTAAAAATAAAAATAAAAAAGCTTTACACTCTCTTTTTAAGTTTATTTATATATATATATATATAATAAAATATAAAAAAATATTTTAACATTTTGATTTATTATCTTACTTTAATCTCAATTCAATAATTTTATAAACTAAACATAAAATTAAAATAATTTCATTTTAATCTTCTTCATCTTATTCCCCACCCACTAAACGAATGATTACATCTAAAATCAGCACCGTCCATTTCATCAAATCCAAATATTTCTTCAACCAAGAGAATCTCCCACGCTCATTCTCCACCGTTAGATCAAATCCCAATCCCTACCCTTCTATAAAACCCCCACCACCTCGCGGCCAACAAACGCAACTCTAAACGAACCAGACGGTCTATACAGAGAGAGAGGAAATATCTACGAAGAGAGAAGAAAAAGGGAAACATGGCTGCAACTGTGTCATCTCCATGGGGCAAGCCCGGCGCATGGGCCCTAGACGCCGAGGAGCACGAAGCCGAACTCGAACAACAACTGCCGCAGCAGAAATCCGATCTTCCCGGCGACTTTCCCTCGCTAGCAGCCGCTGCGGCCGCGAAACCCAAGAAGAAGAACAAGGGCCAGACTCTCTCACTTGCCGAGTTCAGCACCTACAGCTCGGCCAAGCCGTCTAACCAGCCGGACCGCCTGACAACCGAGGAACTCCTCTCGCTCCCTACCGGTCCGCGCCAGCGTTCAGCCGAGGAGCTCGACCGCTCCCGACTCGGCGGTGGCTTCAAATCCTACGGCTTGGGCAGCCGATATGGTGACGATTCGTCGAATTCAAAGTGGGGATCCTCTTCCTCTAGGGTTTCCGATGAAGGAAGGAGAAGCGGCGGCTTCAATAGGGACGCTGGCAGGGAATCTGCGCCCTCCCGAGCGGATGAGATAGATAACTGGGCCGCCGCGAAGAAATCAACGGTGGGAAATGGGTTTGAGAGGAGGGAGAGGGGCGGTTTCTTTGAATCGCAATCGAAAGCCGACGAAGCCGATAGTTGGGTGGCAAATAAGGGCACGGAAGCACGGAGATTTGGTGCTACCAACGGTGGTGGATTTGATAGAAGAGGCAGTTTCGATTCCTTATCGAGGAGCAAAGAATTACCGGACGGTGGCGGTGCGGATTCCGACACTTGGGGGAGGAAGGAGGATAGTAGCGGAGGAGGGATTGGAGACATGAGGCCGAGGCTGGTATTGCAGCCGCGTTCACTGCCTGTGAGCAACGAGAAGCAGGATGGATCGGTGACGGTAGCAAAGCCCAAGGGGGTGAATCCGTTTGGGAACGCGAGGCCAAGAGAGGAGGTTTTGAAGGAGAAAGGGAAGGACTGGAAGGAGATCGATGAGAAGCTCGAGGCCGTCAAGATTAAGGATGCTGTGACGGAGAAGGGAGAAGGGTCGTTTGGAAAGAGGAGCTTTGGGACTGGGGATGGGCGGTACGATGATGACCGGAATGAGAGGAGCTGGAGGAAGAGGTTTGTTCAAGTAGCTGCTTTTTGATTGATGAATTTTTTGTTGTGTTAATTGTTTTGATTTTTTTCCTGTGCTGCTTCGGGTTGTTTTAAGCATTGATTAGTGGAGTGTTTGGTAGTAAATTTGGTTGACATGTTGATAGAACGGTTAATTATCATGAAAGTGGTTTTAGCCGAGAGCTCACTGGCTTCACTTGCTGCATACATTGTGTTTTGATTTGTGTGGCATTGTTTGGGCATGTGAGGTATCATTAATTTGTTCCTTTTTAATGGGGCGAGCTAATCTTTTCTATTTTGAGAGGAGAAAAGGTTGTTTTTGTTTGGTTGCCAAGCTCGTAAGTTGGAAAACTGACATCCTTAGTAGTAACTGTTTTTGGGAAAGCACGAATGTTAGAAAAAAAAAAACCACCATTTTTTGCAGGCTTACAGCCAAGAGGCCGAGGTTCCTTCACTTGTTTAGCTTACGTTTTTGACTCTTTTATGAATGCATAATGTCGTTTGGTTGTGATCTTAACTTTTATGGAAATGCGGGAGGTTGTTTTATATCCATGTGATTCACTGCTTCCTGTTTCCTTTGTGGTCTCTCTCACCTTGCTGGGGAAGGGGTGGGAGCTTCTGCTGCTCCTGCTATTCTCATTTGGAATGAAAATATGCCCCTTTTTTGTTTACAAACATGTCCATGAGACCATCTCTTGGACCACATCCTGTTGCTTTTGTCTCTACATTTAGTCCACCTTGCCTGTTTCGTAGTCCATAAGATGCTAATAATTTTGTTTGATTGCATCATTCACAGTTTGGATTGGAAGTTTTTGTTATTACAGATATTGGTTGAACAATTTCCTAGAGAGCCACGGGCTTGTATTCAAAAGAACGACTGCTTTATCAGTTTAAGTAAATCTGTATTTCTAGAAAGAAAGGATGGTGACAGCCTTTCACTTGAACAGTAAAAGCAAATGTTCATATTTGTAATATCAGATAGTATTTCTGGATTGCTTCTTTTTGTTGCATGAGCTGAAATGTTTCTGTTTTTGACTTGCAATATTTTGCTTTGGAGATGCGTATGTTTGTTGTGTCTCATAGCTGAAAAAAGTTCCTAGGTGAGTTACTAACGCTTGGTAGGCGATTTCATAATCTTCTGGGTAACTTACAAAGGACGAAGTAATTCTTCTGATGCAAGACAGGGAATTCATGCAAACACAGTGTGACCAATTGAACTTCTTCAGAAGGATTGGAGCATCAAAACTATCCAATAGATGTGTATCCAAACTCATTTTAGTCCTCGGAACATAATCAGTACAATTTAGTGGGGAAGCTGGTGATTTAAAAGAAAATGAGGAGAACAAATCAAACATAAAATTTTCCCCTTAAATAGATGTTTTTGCAGTAACTGTGCCCTAAACTGCTCTAACTTGATCTTTTTGCGCATTGTACCTCAGTTTATGTTTGGTTATGAGTGACTGTCTAACTGTCTAATCGCCGAAATTTAATACTATTTGAGATCATTTGTTGCTCTTTTTCATGTAAGTTCATTTATGCATGTATTTTGGTATTGATGTTGGATGACCTGCTAACTCCGAATCAAATTTGTCCCCTTGTGGATTACAGTGAAGAGAAAACTGAGAATGGGTATGCTGAAGAGAAGAATGGAAATGTTGAAGATACGAATGGACATGTTGAACAGGATTGAAGATAGAGATTGAGGAATAGGAAGCTGAGGTTGACAAAAAGGAGAGAAAAAGGACATTCAATTTATTTGTAGTTCAATGTGTTGGATTGATGAGACTTTATTTATATTTTGCTGTGACTGTTCTTACTGTGGAATGCAGAATTAGACAATTTTGTTAGGTTGTGAAGTTACTCTAGTGCTACTGCCTATATGGCTTTTGTTTGTAGTGGGGGTTGCATACTTGCTCTTTTAGAGTTCTCTTTTGTTAACTATTTCTTTGAGTCTCCACGATTTCCAATTTTTTTTTTTGTGTTAAGCATGAGGTACATTTTTGATTGTTTCGAGTTAGTGACCAAATAAATAATTCAAAGATGTTACTTGTGCATTACTTTTCCTTCTGAATTACATGGTTTAATGTTTATGAGCTTTGTCTTTATGGATTATAGTAAGTGCTGGGTTCTTTTCCTACCTTGATGCATTTTAGAGTTACCTCTTCTGTTATCTATTGGTTTCCTCTCCACTAAGTGCGGTTCAGGGTTTTTGTTAATAGACTGTCTGTGGGGTTCAACTTTTGTCTTAAAAGTTTGAGCTCATCTTTTTGTTGAAAGTGTGGATTTTGATTTTGTTTTTTTTTTCTGTCAAATTTGTTAAAAGACTTTGTTTGTACTTTGGATGATGTATGGTTGCATGTTCTCAAAATTCAAGTAGTTATCTTGGTGCAGTTTTCCTATGTTGCATATTCGAAACATGTTTAATAAGATGTTTGGACTATCCAAATCAATGAAAAAATTACAAAATTTGTGTCTGGTCACATTCACATTAGACCCCGTGACGTGGGTCTTTTTCATCTAGCCCATCTTATTTAACTTGCTATAAGGGAAAATTTGGGTTAGCAAGGCAAAAGGGACCTCAGATTATGGTATATTCCTTGTTCTGTGTTTGGGAGTTCGGAGGAAGAGACTAGTCGATAGGAGAAGGGACAGGTTTTTTCTTTTGTAGTCTTGTTTGATTGTTTTCAGTACCATTGCTTTCTTTTCCCCTGCTGAACAGACACATATCTAATGTGGGCACAATAGAAAAGGTGCAACAAACAACAAAGAAAATGCAGTCACTATATGAAGAAGAGAAGGGTTTGGCAAAATTGTAGTAGTTGAACCTTGAAAGTGGCTGTTGTTTGTAGCTTTGCGCACAAGCAAATCTCACCACCTTCATGAATGCGATCAATCCCTTCTTAGATGACTGCCAACTACCTTCCTCAACGCCGAAAGTTCAAAATTACTACGGTTACAGAGCAATCCACGTCTCTAAAATTTTAAAATGAAACGGCTCATTGATATGAAAATTTAAATCTTAACATACACATTAAATGTAGTACTTGTTCAATGAAGATGATGCTTAATGATGGTGCGCAAAGGACATGGGTGGTATGGCTTTGATGAACTGATCGGATCAAGATTTCACATCAGAATATTGGAAAGTATAACACTGTTGTTCTGTTCAACAATTTATTGAGCTTGGTATTGAATTAAATTTGTAGGGCCCTTGAGCAGTTGAATCCCATGATGTAGGTCTAATTTTGAAACCATTACTAGTAGTAATATTTTATTTTATGTTGTCTTTCTGTAACACATCTTTAGTCCTGTTAGGGGCATGTTCTGTTGCTTAAATATCCCGTAACACCCAACAAGATTGTCACATTGGGGTGTGAAATTAATTGTAACTTTTGCATTACAACTACCCATCTGTCACCAAAGCAGTATGCTTCATAAATGAATGAATAGAGAACCCAATTTGAAAATGTTAATTTCTGGACTCAAGATTCATAAAAAGGGTTCTGCATAATTTTGCTCTGAGACACAACTTTTATCCATACCAATGTTATCACCAAGCCTTAAATGGGTTTGTCCGTACTCATTTCTGCTTCATTAATGCGTAACACAAAATTCTTCAAAACCTCATAAATAATAGGCAGTTGATAGTTGAAAGAGAGAAAACATCGCCAGTACTCCTTATTTACTTTCCCTCACTGGCTGCAAACTGTTCAAAATATTGCTTTATTGATCTCCTCTTTGTTGCTTGGGTGGTCTTCTCCTACAGGTTCCCGTTTTCATGGATTTGTTACAGAAGCTCCTCTTCATAGCTTTTCTCATTCTTGCTGCAGTCATTGATGGGACTAGAGGAGATGCCATGGTGACTGGTACGGTCTTTTGTGACCAATGTAAAGATGGACAAAGATCCCTCTTTGATTATCCCGTTTCCGGTAAGATCAATCCATTGTCCTTTATATAACTTCATTCTTGATTTTCATTTTTTCTCCTTAATTTTTCTGCTCTTCATAATGTAACATTCTTATGCTAGCCAATATGACTGCATTTCCTTTGTAAACCTTGTATACAAGTTATTTAAATAGGATTTTTAAGCACTTTGTAATTATTTAAACAGGATTTTTATTAAAATCTAAAAAATCATAATTGATCATCTTGATGATTATTAAATACTATTAATTGTTGCTGGCTATAATATAATCTCAACAAAATTGTTTATGAAGATTAGTGATATTTCAATTCTCTCAAATACAAGAGAAAAATTGAGTTTGTTACTTTAAATTGAGAATTATGATAAATTAGCACGTACCTTACTTCTTGCAGGAACTAAAGTTACTGTCAACTGTGCTGATAGTAATGGGCAGACCACAATGTCCAGGGAAGAGACCACGAATTGGTTTGGAAACTATGCAATCAAGTTTGATGGCACACCAGACTTGAGTAATTGTTATGCCCAGATTTCAGGCAGCAATATTGGACAAGGGTCTACAGGATGTTCTGCAGCTGCTGGTCCTGCCCAAAAACTTAGATTGATGTTCAGAATCTTTGATATGGAAATGTATGCTGTTGATTCACTACTTTCTGAGCCTGCCCAGCCCATGTCATTCTGCCCAAGATCCGCGAACCCAAATCCAGTGCCTGCACCTGTAATACCTGTAACACCTGAAAGGCCTCCTCCAGTGCCAGTAGCGCCCGTAAGGTCTCCTCCACCTTTCAGGCTTCCACCAATGCCTCCATTGCCTCCGTTGCCTCCAATGCCACCAATGCCCTTTGTGGAAGCATCAGCATGCCCACATCAGTAAGTTTTGATCTCTAAGACTTTGGTTTTTTGGTCATTTGCACAATGTTACACAATGGAACTTACCTATAGGCTGTAGGGTATGTTTGGAACGAGGGAGAGGAAAAGAGTATCCTCCAAATTTTCTCATTTACTTTATTTTACTTCCTCTTTTAAAGAGATAATTAAAATGTTCAGAATTTTGAGGGATTTGAAGGGACAAAACTATCCCTCCATATCCTCTCATTTTCATTGAAAAATCAACTAAACAATTGGTACATATATGATGTATCCCTTCGATTCTTTTCCTCTCGTTTTCTCCCATTCCCCACAAACCAAATAAGGGGTATGGATTGAGTTGTACAATTTCATTAACTAGACCCAATCAAATACCAATTGAGGCTGGTGCAGCACTTGTTAACTTGTGTGTGCATCAGGCTTTTACAACAGTGACATATTTCACACTCCTAGATGCACATGCAAGCTTACACATGAGGCTAGCATTTATTTTTTGAGAAAAAAGCATTTACAGGGTAATGCTCTTAAAAGGTTTTCCCTAGGTAAAGTGATGTTAAACATGTGATTCAAAAGATAAATAATGCGAAAAAGGATGAGTACATGTTCATGCCTTAGAAACCAAAAAGCATACAAATTGGCTGTCAATTAATGCCACCAATTTAGATTTTCACGAGAATTGTCACAATATTTTTTTTATATAAAATTTGACTTAGCTACAGTTTCAGCCGTCTGGATTTTAAGGGTTTTTAGCAAAACAAGTGTAAAATTAAAATCTATTTAGTGTTTTACCGTTTGATAAAGCAATTGGAGTTTCTACATTTGGCACAAATTCTGCTTTTTAGTGTCTATTTCTAGCTTCTAATTCTATTTGGAAACTTTTCCTTTTAATGTTTGGTCTAAATGGGACTTAAAACAAGCCTAATTTGACAGAACTGCAAGTTGTTCAATTTTCTATCTTTATTTTGCTGACCCATATATCAATGGTTTGTGTGATATGCCAGGGACTGGATGATGCCAGAGTACAAATGCTACTGGAGGGTACTGAACCCAGATACAAAAGTAGCAGTTGTTTTTGGGCCACTCGCTTGGAGGAGATATGGTACCGATATGACCCTATGGCAAGCCCTTCAAGGGAGAGGAGACCCTTATAGAACTCTCCTAAGGGAAGGAACAACTGCACTCCTTAACTCCTATAACAGTCTTCAATTTCCTTACCATACTGTTGGTGTCATCACACACATGAATTGGGCCTTGATGGGCTCTCCTAGGGCCGTTCTGCTTACGGCCCTGAGGTTCCTGAGGGCTAATTCCGGCAACGACAAAACCACCTGCAGATTCACTCCTTGCAAGTGATTCCAATTAATTGTTATTTCCTGAATTTATTACAGGCTTTGTTCGCATTGGTTCAATAATTAATGTTATTTTAATATTTGTATGCCATTTGGTTCTATTTGCAATAGTGGATGTATTAAATTAACCAATTTGAAGTACTATTATGACTAAAAAAAATTAAGTTAACTTGAACATAAAAGAGAGATAAAAGAAAATACTCTTAATAAATAAATAAAATTTCACCGACCCGTCTGCAATGACCCACAACAGAGTGATTGAAACACAAAATGAACCCATAACTCAAATTCAACTTGGTCCTAATGACCGAATGAAACATGATGGATAAATTTCGCATATCAATCAAAAACTGACACATGATGATTTATAAGGATAATAAAGTAATTAACATCCCAAGATTATGTGTCAATAAAAAATTTCCTAGTATATAAAAGAGACAAATAGTTAAATCTGGTCTACAATATTACTTCTACTGATTGGACTTTAGTCGAAGAGGTTTTTTTTATTAGATCGGTTGAAATTTATTAGTAATTTTAAAAATTTTATTAGTAATATTATTTTTTAGATTTTATATTTATACTAATATTATTAATAAGATCTTTTAAAATTACCAGTAAAGTTTTGAGATGATCTAAAACTAATGTTTTAGACCTTATTTAACTAAGTATTTTTGTTAATCAAAACATAAAAGAGAAATATTTGGTTAAACCGTGTCTAAAACATGAATTTTAAACCCTCTCGAAATTTTACTAATAATTTTTTTAAAAATTTCATTGATAACGTTATTTTTTGAATCCTATGTTTATGCTAACATTACGAGCGAAATTTTTTAAAATTACCAGTAAAATTTCGATTCGTCTAAAATTGATATTTTAGATGTTCTATATCCGGTCTAGCAAATTATTTTTGTAAATCAAAGATGACGGGCTCCCACACTACAGGTATCTCGTAGGGCTGATTTTTTACTACATACTCACGTATCTTGACCCGAACCCGACTTAATTTAACCTTGCTTCACAGTAGTTTGACACTTCTAATGGACAAACTGAAATGACTACTGATAGGCAATTATGAGACGTTCATTTGGAGAGAAGGTGATATAGAGTTCAGTCAGACTGACTTGTTCTGTAGTTCCAAGTCAAGCACATTTCAGGTTTGGTTGTTCAGATACTGTCTTTGTTACAAGTTATCTAATAAACATTTCCTGTTCGCGAATACAGGTTAAAGCTTAAACTTTCATGTTTGATAATAACAAGAAGAAGAAGAAGAAGAAGTTATTTTTATGATTTGCTGTTTCTTTGTTCCCATATTCTATGCACTGCTGCCACTGAAACAAGTGCAGCAAGACCAGCTAACAATATGAGCAAATTGACCGGAACTAGACGGCAAAGACCTTGAATTGGTCACTTGTCACTATGCATTTATATCTTAATAGAAAGCTAAAAGTTTTGCTTAGCAATTTGCAAAAGCTACAAATAGATAATCCTGATTATATGTTGTACAAACTTAGGCTATGTTTGGAGTTTCGAGTAGGATACAATAAGTAGTTGGTAGGGTAGACCATAGACACTCATTGGGTAAGGACTTTTAAAGCAAAAAATTTGAAAAAGGATTTTCTTAAAAAAATTATTTTCTTAAAAAAATCATTTTCTTTATATTCCATGATTATATAATAAATTAGTCATGATAAATATTCGTTTAGTTCACAAAAATGTGACCACAAAGCAACAAAAAAGAAAAAAAAAAAGAAAATAACACTGTAAGAATTATCAAGCACAACTCAACCTACTAACGTTAACTTATGGTCAGACCTCATCAACATGAAATTAAAACACATATAATTATATAAGTAAATCATATATCTGATTGAGCTATTGAAATTTAAATTATCTCACAGTGGAAGTAAGATCAAAGTTAGGTATTCCTCTTTTCTTTTCGTATTGTTGTTTCTCGAATAAATAGAAAACTGAATACTCGGAATCAACTGTCTGTCGAGAAAAGCTCAGTCTTCATCCTTCATAGTTTCAGGCTTCTTTCCTGAGAGATGTTGATACAAATTTCTTTGATACAGATAATCCTCTATCTGCATTTTCCAGAACCCGAAATCTGCGCCATCGAACTTCTCGAGTTTCATCTTCTCTTCGTCTGTCGCCATCGCTCCCACTCGAATATGACTTTATTTGGATCGTTTCTGACTATTCCTGCGAACCTCCGTGTATTAGAACACCGTTGCCGATAAATCGGTATCACCGAAAAAATTTCACTATTCACGAAATTCACTATTCATGTGAATAGTAACCTCACAGAAAAACTAACAGAATTCACCACCAAACGCTCTAATACCAGTTGTTGGGGAAATTACACAGATTTCCCTATAAACTACATTAGTGAGAATGCGAAATAACAGTGGAAATAACGCACAAAATTTGATAACGGAGTTCGACCAATTGTGCCTACGTCTCCGAATCTGCTGCAGATCGTTTTTACTGAAGGGAGAAAATATACAAAGTGTTTACAACACTTACAACTCACAACCCACACCCAATTGTATTTTTCTCTTAAGCTTTTCTCTCAAGCTCTCTCTAATACTCCATTTGGTCTATATTACAAATGAAAGCCAAAAGAGTATTTATAGGCTTCAAAGAAACAGATGACATTAATGTGGGTAGCTCACCATTAGTGTTGGTAGCTCACCACATTTATATTGTCTCCACCTTTAACATTTATATGCACGTCAATAACCTTAGCTACTGAGAATCTAATGAGCTCTTTCATCTACGGACCATATTGGACTAAGGTCTACACTAATTACCGACACACATTAATAATATTAAGATTTATACAAGCTCAAACAATATAATCATCAATTAACAAATGATGAATTTTCATACTTATTTTATTGGATCAAATTCGCCGACCCTATTTTATAAAACCAAAAACATTGAAAAATTCCAACATCAAGAACAAGCCACGCAGTGAGGAAAAAAAAGAAAGGACATGAAAATAAAAAAGAAGAAAAGTATGAGTATTGATTTCGATGGTATCAAAGCTGACTTGCCTCTAAGTATTTCTGTGGCCTGGGTCTTTCTCATCTTATTTGAATCACATTCCAGAGCAAGGTTCTCTGTAATAGCTTAGCTATGGCTTCAAATTCTGCACCACTTAGATTTTCTGTCATTTCACCACTGCTTCTAATTCTTCTGGCCATATTATCATCTGGGTCTCACACCATAACTAGCCATGCATTTACATTCAGCGAAGCAACCATAAAAGATATCCAACTGGCTTTCAAGCAAAACCAACTGACCTCCAGGGACCTTGTAGAGTTCTATATTGGAGAAATCCGCAGACTCAACCCGCTGCTTAGAGGGGTCATAGAGGTGAACCCTGATGCGATATATGAAGCTGATACGGCTGATTACCAGCGTAAGGCTAAGGCGCCAGGGTCACTGTTTGGGTTGCACGGTATTCCTGTTCTGCTCAAGGATAGTATTGCAACCAAGGATAAGCTGAACACCACAGCCGGCTCGTTCGCTCTGCTCAGCTCAGTCGTGCCTCAGGATGCAGGCGTGGTGATGAAGTTGAGGACAGCTGGGGCTATCATCTTGGGGAAGGCCAGCTTGAGTGAATGGGCTGCTTTTAGGAGCACATCAGCACCCAATGGCTGGTGTGCTAGAAGTAGAAAAGGAAAGGTACGTTAGGGATCATATATGTTTAGGAGGAGATAAAAGTGAAAAGGAAGAAAAGTTAGAAGATAAATAACTAGAAGGATAGAAAAGTAAAAAGATTGATTTTTTTTTCTTCATGTGTTTGATAAGAGGATGGAAAACCAGAAGGGAAGAACGAAAATGTAAAAAGTATTAGTTTTATCATTATATTATTCATAATGTTAATGAATTTTAACGTAAGAAATTAGATGAGATTTAATTGGTAAAGTGCTAATCTCATTTTATTCCCTCTTATTTTCACATAATTTGTGCATATAAATGGAAAATATCAATCTTTAGTTTTTTTTCCTCTCACTTTTCTCTCTTGTTAGTTCATTCCATATACTTTTTTTTTTCTCAATTTTCTCTATTACTAAATACCCCCGTAGATGGTGAAAATTTCTCATACTAATATACACAAATCAATACCTTAACATGCTGATATACTATGCAAGTAAATAATACAGTAGTATGTTATTAGATATGTATGCAAATTTTTAGCCTAAAGGAAAAATGGCAGGAAAAAGGTCAGCTGTTTTGTAGAGTAAAATTTCAATGCTGTAGTTTTAGCTTTCGGTATTGACAAATTATACATAAGGTATTTTTTGTACTGATTGTAGGATTAATTACATTTTGATTCCAGATCAGTAAGGTTTGGAATCATATGGTTTAAGAAGCTGAGACAAAGTGTTATATATGGAATTATATGCAGAATCCTTATGTTCTATCAGCAGATACTTGTGGGTCAAGTAGTGGATCAGCAATATCAGTAGCAGCAAATATGGTAGCAGTGTCACTAGGGACTGAGACTGATGGCTCAATCTTATGCCCATCAAGTTCTAACTCTGTTGTGGGTATCAAACCAACTGTTGGTCTCACCAGCCGAGCCGGAGTCATTCTAATCTCTCCTAGACAAGACACTATTGGGTATGTGATGTATCTACAAACAGATTTTCCTGTCTTCAACTGAATTTATCATGTCCGGTAATCTTGTTTACTAAATTTATAGGACTCCTTTGCTTGTTGAATTGAAACAGGCCTATTTGTAGGACAGTAGCGGATGCTGTTTACGTTCTTGATGCTATTGTAGGTGTTGATTATAACGATAAAGCAACCCAAGCAGCATTGAAATACATTCCACACGGTGGCTACACACAATTTCTAAAACCTTGTGGCTTGAAAGGGAAGAGATTGGGCATAGTTAGGAATCCATTTTTCAATTTTGAAGAAGGGTCTGTTCTAACTCAGGCTTTTGAGTACCATCTCCAGGCACTGTGGTAAACAGAACAAACTTTTCCAAGTATTTGTTTTGATTTTGAACAGTATTGGTGTAATATGAAACGAAATTTTTTTTCAAATTCAGTCAAGAAGGTGCAGTTTTGGTAGACCATCTGGAGATAGCTGAAGTTGACACTATATTAAACTCAACAGGAAGTGGTGAAGCAGTAGCAGTGATAGCAGAGTTTAAATTGTCCTTTAATGCTTACCTGAAGGAGCTGGTAGCATCCCCAGTGAGATCCTTGGCAGATGTCATAGCATTCAACAATGAATTCTCCGATTTGGTGAGTGATATGGTGTCTATTAATTTTGGAAAACATTTTCTCTTTTCATTTTCTATTTTTAGAGAATGAAAACTGTTTTCATTTTCACCATTTAACTTCATAGAAAAGTGTTTTTCTGAATGGGGAGCTGTATATACACACGGCTAATTTAACTATCTACACAAAAAACTGTTTGCTAGGGTCAAATTTTGCGTCACTTAGTGTACCAAAGAACAATTTTCTCTGGCTTTAGCCATTTCATCCGTGAATATAACATTCTCCTCTATGCATTTAGCACGCTTTGATTTTTGTTTTCTAGAAAATGCATCTCGTTTTCAGTCATCAAACACATCCTCACTCATGTTTTCTATGAAAGAAAACACATTTTGTTTTCAATCACCCAACACATTCTCACTCATGTTTTCTATGACAAAAAACGAGACTGTCTTCTAAAACCAAACTTAACCTTAGCTTTAACTTTCATGGATTCTCATCACTTCTACAAGGTTCCCTACATTGATCTTAACAATGACCAATTTAATTACTTGAATTGAAATCTAGGAAATGATCAAAGAATTTGGCCAAGACATCTTTCTTGCATCTCAAGCCACAAATGGAATTGGTGATATTGAGAAGGTGGCGTTGTTAAATTTAGCAAGATTGTCAAAAGATGGATTTGAGAAGGTGATGATAACAAACAAATTAGATGCGTTGGTGACTCCTGGTGCTGGTATTGCTCCTGTTCTTGCAATTGGTGGATTTCCAGGTATTAGTGTCCCTGCTGGATATGATAATATGGGGGTACCTTTTGGCATCTGTTTTGGAGGACTAAAGGGCACAGAGCCAAAGCTAATTGAGATTGCATATGGCTTTGAGCAAGCTACTAAGATCAGGAGATCTCCTTCATTCAGACCTTGAAGCCTTAAAAAATTTATACAATGAATTTTTCTTGTATTAGAATATATCAATGTCAATCAGCTAGAAATTAATAATTTGGTGCTTCTTCTTGTTTTGGCAAATACGAATAATCTTCTTAGAGCAAGTAGTTGGTGATACTAATATGAATGATAAAAGAAAATCTATACATCAAGCAGATACCAATCATTGGTCTAAAATATTTACGTGCTTCCAAATATGAAGGGCCTTCAAATTCCATGTAAAGACTAAAGACAGCTAATTCCACTACGATTCAGAATTTCAGATGCCAACAAAAAGATAAGGTTGTATTATACGTTTGGTCCCACACCAAGAAATGAATGTACTATAGTATCTACATGATATTTTCTTTTTCCCCTTTAATTAATTGACTTTAAAAAAAGTGAAAAATAAAAAATCTGATCAAGATGCAGAACCCCATATGTATGAACAAAAATTGCACGAAAATTAACAGAAAGTGCAGTTTACTAAGCAATTCGCAAAACCCTTCTTTATGCTAATCTATTTGTATGCTTACGTCACAAAGTATCACAGCCTACTAATTTATAACTTCATAACTTATCCAAAACAAAGGCCAAGTAATGAAAACTTAGCCTGTTGACTGAGTGAGTTAACTTTCTCAATTGCAGCTTAGCTGTTGCTACCAATTCTTCACCATTGAGCTGTTCTCTCATTTCACCACAGCTTCTGATTATAGGCCATAGGCTTATAATGGTATTGATGAGAAAGAAATCTGGCCATCCCCTGGATTCGAAATCATAGACAAGTGTAGTACCTTCCAAAATATGAAGGGACTTTTGAATTTCATGTTAAAACTAGCACCTAGTTTCATCATTCCATTCGGACTAAATGATAAATCAAAAAGAATAAGTGTATTGTCTTTTTGGTTGGAAATTTTTTGGAATTTTATTGATAATATTAATTGAGTATGTACAAATGTTATTAATAAAGTTATCAAAAATTACCAATCAAGTTTTCACTCTATACAAAAAGAACTTCTTTTGTACCCAATGCTAACAAGAATCTCTAATAAAAAAGAAAGAAAGTGGACCGAAGTGGACCACAGAAATACTTGCTTTTTAAGTATAACTTAAAACAAAAAATAAAGCTTAACAATATCAAATTTTTTATTATTTTAAATTGCACTTAAAACATGTAGGCCTATAGTTTGTGCAATATACCCATGATGATGAAAAGATTCATCATGTGAAAAATTCAGTCTTTTACTGCTTTATCAATAGAAATGGGTTACACATGTGAGTTGCAATTATAGAGAAGCAAATCATTATGCATCCAAGAGGTTCTCTATGCTGAATTTGTATATAAAATCCAAAACATGCCCAAAGGTGAAAGCTATTAATGATTTAGTGAGAAAATTTATTTTCTTCACCCACAGCTTAGCTATGGCTACCAATTCTTCACCACTGAGCTGGTCTCTCATTTCACCACTGCTTATGATTCTTGTGGCAATATTATCATCTGGGTACAACACTAAAATCATTGTCCATGCTTTCACATTCCAAGAAACAACCATAAAAGATATCCAAATAGCTTTCAAGCATAAACAACTCACTTCCAGGCAACTTGTTGAGTTCTATCTTACAGAAATCCACAGGCTAAATCCGGTCCTTAGAGGGGTCATAGAGGTGAACCCAGATGCATTACACCAAGCTGATAAGGTTGACCGTGAGCGCAAGGTTAAGGCACCTGGCTCAGTACTGGGTGCATTACATGGTATCCCTATCCTGCTCAAGGATAACATTGCAACCAAGGACAAGCTTAACACCACGGCAGGTTCGTACGTGCTGCTCGGTTCTGTCGTGCCTCAGGATGCCGGTGTGGTGAGGAAGTTGAGGAAAGCTGGGGCTATCATCTTGGGGAAGGGTAGCTTGAGTGAGTGGGCTGCTTTTAGGGGTAATGCACCCAATGGCTGGTGTGCTAGAAGAGGGCAAGGAAGGGTAAGCTATGAAATTAATTGTTTGATTCTACTTTTTTATCCCAAAAGGACAGATTTAGTTGCGAGGTTTGGAACCAAATTAGTCTAGAAACTTATAAGAAAACATGTAATGTATTTGCCCGCAGAATCCTTCCATTACTCATTTAGTAAAAAAAAAACATGCTAAATTTATTTCCAAAGTTAGGCATCAAATGATCGAGGAAACTAATATAAGAAAACATGTGTTGGATTTCTATGCAGAACCCTTATGTTTTGCCAAGAACTCCTTGTGGATCAATCAAGTTTCACTGGGGACTGAGACTGATGGATCCATTCTATGTCCATCCAGTTATAACTCAATAGTTGGCATCAAACCGACCGTTGGTCTCACCTCTCGAGCTGGAGTCGTCCCAATCTCTCTCAGACAAGACACCATGGGGTATGATTGATTTTTGTCGCAAAATTTTCATTATTCTGAAAGTATTGGGTTTTTTTATTTATTTTAGAAACTTATCAATAGTCTCAATTTTTAGAGAACTTGTCTAGACATTACCAATGAGATTTTCTTGGATCAAAGGTACTCACATGGTTGGCGTGCTATTCTGTTTCACCTCATTGCCTTGATTTTTGCCATGTAGCAATAGTACAGTTAATCAGTTAGATCTGTTCAGAGTGTAACTGGATTTTTTTCAATTTTGTGACTAGTCTTTCCTCTCTGCAACAAAACAGAGGACACCGCTTCATGGTATGATTTTCAATGGATAATGAAACAGAATAGCATTCAAATCCAAATTTTCAAAATTATTCTGTAATTTATTAATCTGACATTACTCGTGAGAATTCATAATATTTTATTCTGAAATTAATTCAATCTGGTGATCTTAGTTTTCTAAATTTCATTCACCTTGTGATAATGACGCTCATACTGCTATTGAAATTGATACAGGCCAATGTGCAGGACAGTGGCAGATGCTGTTTATGTTCTTGATGCAATTGCAGGCTTTGATTCTAATGATGAAGGAACCAGAAAGGCATCAAAATACATTCCCCGTGGTGGATACGTGCAATTTCTGAAGCCTAATAGGCTAAAAGGGAAGAGACTAGGAATAGTGAGGAATTTGTTCTTCAATTTCAAAAAAGGATCTTGATGCCGGGCAGAATAGCGATTATTCTGCAGGCTAGTCAAACAGATAGTTCACAGGGAGTAACACAAGAAAAACCCTAAACAACAATGCAGAGAAACAGTTCTGATGTTTATTTAAAATTATGCAAATTCAATAATGATGTTTACGAAACTGTAAGACCTTATTTATAAGGTCGAAACAAAATAAGAAAATTAAATTAAGGCCGAAATTAAAATAACTAAAATAAAAAGTTTCCTAAAAACATTAAACTGCCAATTTGAGGGCCTAAACGTCGTTTTTTGGCTTAAAAATGTTGAGACTGATTGCATAGCAATCAGGTTTTGTTCATTGGCCCGTTTCCAATCAGATTAGGGTCTTTCGGGCTTGATCTTAGCCCGTGGCCCGTTCTAGGCAGTCCACCTGTCAGTTCTGCGCTGATCTGCCAACTCTGCATCGTCTGACTTGGATTCTCCTGCGTCAGTCGCCTCGGGTTGGAAAGAACTCGTCCTCGAGTTCATAATAGCTTCATATGGATCCTCAAAACAATGACTCAGGTGTTTCGCATTAAATACATCAGAAGTCTTCAGATGACTGGGTAGGCGTAGTCTGTAGGCGTTATCATTGATCTTTTACAAGATCTCACAGGGTCCAATCTTTCGCTCCTTAAGCTTATTATACTCTCCCACGGGAAAACGATCACGAGTTAATACTGCCCAAACAAAATCACCAACATCAAAAAGTACCTGACGATGGTGACTGTCGCTCTGAGCCTTGTACTTGGCATTACTGTCGTGAATGGCTAGCTTCACCTACTCATGGATATCCCGAAGATGTTCTGCCATCTCATCTGCCTTGGGATTTAATCGACCCACTCGTGGAATAGGGGCTAAGTCAAGCACTCCGGATGGATTCTTACCATACACAATCTCAAATGGGCTCATTCCCGTGGTTCTGTTTTTTGACTTGTTATAGGCAAATTCTGCTTGAGGTAATGCGAGATCCCACTACTTCGGTTTAGTTCCTGCTAAGCTCCTCAAAAGGTTTCCCAAACTTCGGTTCACCACCTCGGTCTGACCATCTATTTGAGGATGATAGGCGTTGCTAAAATTTAACTTCGTCCCTAGCTTCTCCCATAAACTCTTCCAGAACTGACTCATGAACTTGGTGTCACGATCTGAAGTGATGGATCGGGGAACACCATGCAAACGGACAGTCTCCTTGAAGTAAAGATGAGCGATCCTGGTAGCATCCATTATCTTTCTACAAGGTATGAAATGGGCCATCTTGGAAAATTTGTCAACCATAACCAAAATAGAATCCGAGCCTCGTTGGCTACGGGGTAAGCCCAACACAAAGTCTATACTAACATCGAACCAAGGGGCTTCAGGTACAGGTAAGGGTGTGTACAGACCCGCATTAGTGAGAACTCGTTTGGACCGCTGGCATACATAACAACCTCCACATGATGAGCCACTTCACTGGTCAATTTGGGCCAATAATAGTTAGAGGAAATCAGGGCCAATGTCTTGTCTCGCCCAAAGTGACTTTCATTATGAAGTTCACTAATAATCTGCTGCCTTAGTGAATAATATGGAATGCACAACTGCAATCCACGAAATAAATAACCATTATGCAAAATAAAATCATGTCGTTGACCAGTAGTTACCTCCTGAATTATCCTCCCGAAGGAAGGATCTGCAGCATACATATCTGAGAAGACCTCAAATCCCACAATTCTGGTGCTCATGGTGGTGAGAAGTAATGTACGACGACTCAGTGCATCTGCGACATAGTTCAGACTTCCTGCTTGGTGCTTCAGTGCAAACGTGAATTCCTGCAAGTACGCCACCCACTTGGCATGCCGCCTACTCAGCTTGTGTTGGCCATTGATGTACTTCAGGGCCTCATGATCAGTGATAAGAATAAATTCCCTCTGCACTAGGTAGTGACGCCAATGTTTCAGGGACTGAACTATGGCATAGAATTCCAGATCATAGGTGGAGTAATTCTTCTTTGATCCTGATAACTTCTCACTGAAAAAAGCTACTGGTCGCCCTTCTTGACTTAGAACACCACCAATACCCACTCCAGATGCATCACAATTTACCTCAAACACCTTTTCGAAATCAGGAAGTGCTAAAACTGGTGCCTCTGTTATCTTCTGTTTGACCAGTTGAAAGCTGGTTTCTGCCTCCTCGGACCACTAAAAATCACGCCCCTTAAGGCACTCTGTGATAGGAGCAATCAAAGTGCTGAAATTTCTAATGAACCGGCGGTAGAAGGAAGCCAATCCATGGAAACTTCTTACATCGTGCAAGGTCCTCGGTGTGGGCCATTCCAAGACCGCATCTACCTTCGACTGATTTGCTTGAACACCATCAGTAGATACAACAAAACCCAGAAAAGTAACAGAAGTAGTGAAGAAAGAACACTTCTTCTGATTGACGTACAGGCGCTCTGTCCTCAACAAATTAAAAACAGCATGGAGGTGCTCAAAATGTGACTCCCACGTCGGACTATAAATGAGGATGTCATTGAAGTAAACTACAACAAACTTCCCCATGAAAGGCTGTAAAACCTGATGCATGAACCTCATAAATGTGCTGGGTGCATTGGACAGCCCAAAAGGCATGACCATCCACTCATACAGCCCATGCTGCATCTTAAACGCTGTCTTTCACTCATCTCTAGGCCTTATTCTGATCTGGTGGTATCCACTCCTAAGGTCAATTTTGGAGAAGACTCTAGAACCGGATAGCTGGTCTAACATATCATCCAGGCGGGGAATTGGGAACCGGTATTTCATTGTGATCCTGTTGATGGCTCTGCTATCAACACACATACGCCAAGAACCATCCTTCTTTGGCACTAGTAGGGCAGGAACCACACATGGGCTCATACTCTCACGGACGTAGCCTCTCTCCAATAACTCTACCACCTGTCGCTGCAACTCTTCAGATTCCTTGGGGCTATGGCGATACGCCGGTCGATTAGGCAAACTGGAACCTGGAACAAGGTCGATCTGATGCTGAATGTCCCTCATAGGTGGTAACCCAGGAGGAAGATCCTCTGATGTAAGGTCAGAAAACTCTACCATTAGCTGCTACACTTCGGCTGGTAATTCTGGATTCAGATCTGCTGCGTTATTCCCACAAGGCAGCAGAGAACCTCTGCTAAAAACCTGGACATCGAAAGCAGATTAGTATTATTGGAAATCGGGGTAGGAGTGATTCTTTCCCAACGAGGTGCCAACACAATCTTCTTCCCTTTGATGCTAAGAGAGTATGTGTTTTTTCGCCCATCATGAATAACATTACGGTCATACTGCCAAGGCCTGCCTAACAATACATGACAAGCATCCATACATACAACATCACACCAAGCATTATCGAAATATCTCTTACCAATCGAAAAAGAAACTAGGCAACGCCTATCTACCGTTACCTCACTGCCTTTATTCAGCCAAGACAATTTGTACGGCTTAGGATGATGATCTATTTTCAACTGCAGTTTTTTGACAGCCTCTTCAGACACCACATTCTCACAACTGCCACTATCTATGATCATCTTGCAGACTTTATCGGCAACTGTACAGGTTGTGTGGAAAATAATGGTCCTCAACCAATCGTCCCCTGAATCGCCCTTGGGGGTCAGTAGGCTATTACGAACGACCAAGGTCTCATGGCCATCCCTATACAATACATCTCCATACTCATCATCATCATACATAGGCTCCCCAATCTCCTCAGTTTCGTCTACTCCATCGTTCTCAATCAGTAGATTTTTACCTTTATTACTAGCAGGCTTCCTGCACTCAGGTGATTTATTCCCATGTTCACCACATCTGAAACATCTAATATTTGGGTTAGGATTACCTTGAGGTGGTTGCTGGACAAGACGGGATTCCAGAGGGCGAACTGGCCGATTGTTTTGATCGCCTCTGTTCAATGGCCTTCTGTTCTGCTATTTCTCCACTGCAAGTGTACGCTGATATGCCTCTGAAACTGTCCACAACGAGTGAAGGCTGGGGACATCTTGTAGGGGCTGTCGTAATCCCCCCAAATATCATGCCACCATCTGCTCCTCTGTTTCAGATAAGTCATTCCGGGCAATCAACTGATAGAATTCCTCGGTGTAATCATCCACCGATCTCGTGCCATGCCTCAACGAATGAAGACGCTGAAACAAGGTCTGAGTGTAACTGAAAGAGAGAAAGTGACCCTTCATCTTCTTCTTCATATTCTCCCAATCTGTAATCTTGGCTTTGCTCTGCCGATCATGCGAACACCTTAACTGCTCCCACCACGCAGATGCTCTGCCCTTCAGTTTGATGGCGACTAGTTTCACCTTCACACGATCTGGGACTTCCTTGTACTCGAAAATACGCTACACTTCATTCAACCAATCAACGAATCCCTCGGCCTGTAATGTACCAAAAAACTCGGGCAGATCCACTCTGAATCCGAGGTCTCCATAACATTCTTCCCGACCACGGTGCTCCCAGAATCGAGCAAGATTGTGATGTGGTTTTTCGGAACTGGAACTGGAATCGGAATCATGATCTTCAATCTCACGATCTCCGAAATTTTGTGCCACTAGATGCTGGGTTAACTCGGCAACTTGCCTTTGTAAATCCTCAATCATCGCATCCTGAACGTTACGATCACGACGTGGGGCTTCCTCGTTCGGAACCTGCCCACAACGACCACGACCACGACCACCAGCTATGGAACTGATGAAATCTTGCCCTAGGAAAACGCTGAAACTCTGATACCAACTGACACCGGGCAGAATAGCAATTATTCTGTAGGCTAGTCAAATAGATAGTTCACAGAGAGTAACACAAGAAAAACCCTAAACAACAATGCAGAGAAACAGCTCTGATGTTTATTTAAAATTATGCAAATTCAATAATGATGTATACGAAACCCTAAGACCTTATTTATAAGGTCGAAACAAAATAGGAAAATTAAATTAAGGCTGAAATTAAAATAACTAAAATAAAAAGTTTCCTAAAAACATTAAACTGCCAATTTGAGGGCCTAAACGTCGTTTTGTTCATTGGCCCGTTTCCAATCAGACTAGGGTCTTTTGAGCCTGATCTGAGCTTGTGGCCCGTTCTACGTAGTCCACCTGTCAGTTCTGTGCTGATCTGCCAACTCTGCATCATCTGACTTAGATCCTTCTACGTCAGATCTGGTCTGTCTCAAGCTTTTAAGCATCATCTCCAGACTTTAAGGTATCGTAACACACTCTTTACAGGCACTAATATCAATAATTTACACTTAATGACACAAAAATACATGTGATTAATCAAATTCAGAAAAGAATTGATAGACCATCTTGAAATAGCCAACATTAACGCTACATTGAACTGGACTGCAAGTGGTGAAGATATTGCTTTGGTAGCTGAGTTTAAATTGGCCTTGAATGTTTACTTGAAAGAACTGGTGGAATTCCCAGTGCGATCATTGGCAGATGTTATAAAGTTCAACAATAAATTCTCGAAATTAGTGAAATTTTCAGCCCTACATATGGATTCCATTCACTTGAACAGTATTGTTCAAGGTTTTATCAACATGAGAAAATCTAAGACTTGATGAATAATGACTATTTTACTTGGATGGCCATGCAGGAAAGACAAAAGAATACGACTAATACCTCTTTCTTGCAGCTGAAGAAACTAATGGAATTGGTGATACAGAGAAGGCAGCATTGTTAAATTTAGCAAGATTGTCAAGAAAAGGATTTGAGAAGTTGATGAAAAAGAATAGGTTAGATGCATTGGTGACTCCTGGTGCAGCATTTGTTCGTGTCACTCCTGTTCTTGCTATTGGTGGATTTCCAGGAATTACTGTGCCTGCTGGGTATGATAATATGGAGGTACCCTTTAGTATTTGTTTTGGGGGACTAAAAGGCGCAGAACCAAAGCTGATTGAAATTGCATATAGCTTTGAGCAAGCTACTAAGATCCGGAAGCCTCCTTCATTCAAGCCTTGATGTTCTAAAAAAGTTTTAACTGTTGAAGTTTTACTAGCATCGGAGGATTAAATATACTGTTATGCAGATCTCATTGTCAATCTGCTAAAATTTCAATTTGTTAGGGGTGCTTTGAGATGGGATTTTGTGATTATATTTGGTAGAACAAATGGAAAAGATGGGATTTTGGTGAAAATCAGGTCTGATATTTTCTCAATTTTGATTTTCTTTTTTTCTTTCTATCGGCTTCTCTAATACACTTTAGCTTTTTATACATGGACTTCAATCAATAGGAAGATTACACAGCTAATCTTATCACCATTCAGTTTAACTAAACATAAACTCAAGTTAACTTAACACAAGATAGATTAAACTAATTTTAACATAGGCAAACGGTAGCAGATTATGGTAGTCTTATAATGCTGGAGGTGGTCGAAGGGATCTGTCGAGCCGTCTTAGGACTTAATTTGCGGCATCCAGAAATTAAACGGGAGCGGAGCTTCAAGAACCACCTGTGTGAATGGTGGGTCCTGGACACTGAGTTCCAGTGTTTTCAGATGCGAGGTGAACACAAAATGCCTCAAGGCATCAAAAGTTAGGCGTTTGGTTTCAAAGACGTTCACTTTTTGAGCTGGGATGTACGCCCAGACCCGAGGCATAAGTATTTCATGCCCAAGACGACGAGGTGTACGTATCACGATCTTTTTTTGGTCGGTGACAGAGATAAAAACAACCGCATGAAAAACAGCTTAGGGCTCTTGTTCGTCGGAGATCTCTTTGAGAAGACCAAAATTGCCCCCAAAACCAAGAAAAAAAACGCACACCTCAACTCCTCAAGAACTACAACAAAAACAAAGTTCCAAAATTTCAAAAAAAAAACAACAACACATCGAATGATTCAGATCCCACGCCACAAAGAAAAAAAAAACAGCCCTCAAAACCAACAGAACCCAATTGCAAAAGCAAACTCCAGCAAGAATTTCTCCATTGAAGGAGCTTGAAGAAGGTTTAGGGCTATCCTTGGGCCGGAGAGGGTCTTCCTTGATGCAATTTAAGCAATATTAGAGGCAAATTTTGGAGAAGTTTAGTTTGATCATGGTTTGGAGTTGCAGAGATTGAAGACCATTTAAGAAACCCATGGCCAGTAGGATTTGGGAGAGCCAGAGAAGTTGGGTTTGATGGGGTGACTTTGTGAATTTGTGATCACACACGTGGCATGTGGATGAGGCTTTGGGGTGATTTCGTGTAGATAAGGTTGTGATAAAATTTATTCTCTTTTTGCCGTGCACCTGTGCATGTTTTGGACTTTTGGTCTCAAGTACTTTGTTGTGAACTTGTGATATTACTGTAAATTTTGTGAAATATTATGGATTTATGATAAATAATTATTTTTAGATTTTAAATTATATAATTAATTTGATAATTTACTTATTTATTTATTATTTATTTATCATTTTATTTATTTATTTATTATTATTTTATTTAAAACGCATCAATGTTTCAAAAGGCTTACGCCCCAACGCCTTGAGACTTACGCCTCGCCTCATTGGGGCAAAACACCTCACCCAACGTCATCGCCTTTAAAAACACTGCTGAGTTCATCCAAGATGCTATGATTCCGGCACTTGAAGGCTTCACTAATTTTTTCTTCCATTTCCTCAATCCATTTGTCTAGGCCGAGGTTGCTTCCGGTGGAGGAGCCTTGATTACGCCCAAAACATAACGCGGTTATTGTAGTATAGTTTTGGGGTGTTGATTCCACAGGGAAACAAGTTAAGTACAATAGAAGGTGTAAACCTCAACACAAATGATAAAAGATTAAAAGAATCTGAGTTGTTTGAGAAAAAAGGGTAATTGTGTAAATAAGTTTAAAATAAAAATGACAAGGTTCCGGAAATCCTCCCTAGGTTCGTTGCTCTAATCCTAACTTGATTCAGTTGTTTTTATCTCGATTGCAAGTTTCACATCCCAAACAGGCAATCGGAAAATATTCAATTAAAGCGCATTTATAAATCCTAATGTAATTGTTATGAAATCTTCTTTACTTTCAAGCACACATGACCTAACTTATAAATTATCAAGAAACGATGATATATCTAAACGACGATACCGCAGCAATGGACAAATCTATAAAAGAGATCTACCAGACTCAATCACACCCAAACAGGTACACATAAGAAAAGCCGGACTGAACCTATATGGAAAAGAAACATGCAACCACCGGAGTTATAATAAATCTACTAATTAAATTAAAGAATAAAACATAACAATATTTAACGAAAATAATTCCAACTACAACCGAAAATAAAAGAAAAATAAGAACAACTACACCTAGGGATTCATCCCTTCGCCTTGCTTGGAGACTAGCTGGCCATGGGGCTCATGCGTCCTCGAGTTGCCTCCGGCCTCTCGACGATCATCTCTCCCAACCTTCAAACTTTAGACATTACAAGAGAATTGACATTTGCCGGCACTTAAATTCCGGCGCTTCAAAAAAACGCCGCAATATATTAACCGCCAGCGCTTTTTTTGTGGCGCTTTAATGAAGCTCCGGTATATTCAAAGAATGCCACAGTTGTTACATATTGCGGCGCTTTGAAACGCCGAAATATTCCGGCGCTTCCAAGCGCCTCTATGTGAATTGGGTTTCGAGCATATTGCGGCGCTTGGAAGCGCCGAAATATGAAATGAGCATATTGTGGTGCTTGCAAGCGCCGGTATACGAAATGGGTTTCGCACATATTTCGGCGCTTCTAAATGCCGCAATATGCTCGACATCTTCATATATCGACGCTTGAAAGCGCCGCAATATTCTCATTTCATATTTCGGGCCTCGAAGCACCGGAATATGCTAAAAATTTTCCACATATAAATAATGTGCCGTTCTTTGCCGCCCCCATCTTTTTCCCAAATATTTTCATGCTCCAGCTCCCCGCGCAGTGGTTTTCCTCTGTCGTTCGTCGTCTCTACCATGGTTTTCCTCTGCCATTCGTCGTCTCTACCGTGAGCCCGAAGTACTGCCACCGTAGCCTTCATCGATATCAACACCATTTCAAAAAATTCGTAGCTCCAGCTTCTCACGCCGTGATTTTTCTCTGCCGTTCCACGTCTCTACCATGAGCCAGAAGTCCTGACACCGTAGTCTTCATCGATATCTACACCATTTCACCCAATTCATAGTAGAATCTCCTGGTTCAGTTCAAAATCACTTGAAAGATACAGGTAAAAACTAAATCCATTTTCTTGTATTGTTAAATTTTGTTTAATCTTTGCTTTTTGGTGATTTTAGATGCCTCAGAACAGCTTGATTTGTTAGTATTAACACCATTTGTTTTGTTTCCCTTCAGGCAGAACAGCTTGATTTGGTGATTTTAAGGTTGCAGATTGTGAAGGTAATTTTGTTGGTTTTGTTTGTTCTGATGGAAAAATTATTTTCTTAGAAAGTCTTCTTCAGTGGAAATGGTGTGGGATTTGGTCTGTTTGAGCGTGGAGTTCTCAATTTTACACGATTGAATGATTGTTTATTGTCTAGGTTTGAATAGCTGAAAATGGTTTCTTTTTCTTGTCTCTCATACGGGGGGAGTGCATTTTTAATTTTTGTTCTTTTCTATGTTTATGGTAACTCTGTTGGAGGTAATTTTTAAACTTATTTGCTTTGTGAATGATTTGTATTTATATGATATGGTGATCTTTGCCTATGTGTGAATATTCCATTAGTGGTTTGAGGATGTTCTTTTCAACATCTTGATCATTTTCTCTCAAGTTTTGCTAAACATCTTGTTAATTTTTCTTTGTTTGGTTCTTGTCTGAAAGTAATTGAAGAAAAATGTAGAAAATAAGTGGAGAGAAATTTAGTGGTTTAATATGTTATAGAGAATTTTGAAGACAGTCGAAAATAGAATATTTTCTTTAGTCAGTCCTGTATTCATTGAATATCTTTTGTACATTTCTGAGAAATGTTACTGATAATTGATAACAGAGTTTTGAAGTTCCTTGAACATTTTCTTTATTAAAATTTCATAATATCATTAACTGTTTTGCTTTAATTACTGAATGTAGAGGAAAGTTGCTTCAGTGAAGTATCCTACAGTTAAGACTCCTCTGCTGTTAAGTGATTATTCTTTGAATTCATAAAGTTGGTTGCTCTATTTCATATTCCTCTTTGTAGTGCCAAAGCTGATTGACATCAAAAACCCTCACATGTTATAATCGACAAGTGCTGGAACTACCAATCTTTCTGTTTTAGTTCAATTAGATTCCTACTAAATCCTTACTCTGCCTTGTGAAACTCACATTGCCAAGCTTTAGAAATAATGTGAATGAAACAGCCTAAGGAACTCCTAAAATCCATCACTCCCAAATTTTGCAGTTTGTAGTGGTCTTACCAATTGCTACTACATTGTTTTGTATTCTATTCTATACATGCACACAGATACAAGTGTACCATGCTCAAGTTTTATTCTTTTTTTTTTCCAATGTGAGGAACTTTGTTTGGTTTGACAGCTCATATAGAAAGGTGAAATGTTGATTTTGCCTATAGAAATAATCTGGAAATGGGATAGAATCAGTACTACAAACCTGACCCGATTTAGGGATACTTATTAGGTCCACAGAGAATCACATAATAAGATTTGAAAAGTGTAACGATTACATATTATATAATATGCAAACCTAAGTTCCCCTTATTTGTCGTAAAATGCAACTTGAATTGTTGTTTTGGATTTAAGTTCTATGGCAACAATATCTCCTTAGTTATATGTAATTAAACTATGACGTGCATAATCAGTAGAATTCTCAGTTCAGTTTAATGTAGTGATATTAAGTAGAATTTCCTCAGCTCTAGCTGGAAATTAGACGACTTTTTCCAATTAGTATGATTAGATTTTCCTAATTATTACTGCTATGGGGATGATGATGTTCAGTGAATTACGAGGTAAAACTTATATGAGATTGGTTAGTCTATAGTTGAGTATAATATTTATTTATTTATTTATTTAGAAGTTTTTTTTTCTAATTCTGCAATGAAGCTCTCAGACACTAGTCAAGCTTAAGTTATTTAATTTAAACCTGGGAATTAGGATAGATAACTACTGGAAATGGTGCAAATACTTTTTTATGGTATGATAATTGGCATCTTTCTAGGCCTCTTCTTACTTACTATAACAGTAAAATAATATATGATTTTTCTATCCAAAAGCAAGATAAACTAGCAGCTGTAATCATAGGAAATGATCGGTATGGCCAGCTGCTTATAAATGAGGATTTAACTAATATTCAAAGTGTTATATGTGAGACTATGAAGTCTAGATCTTGCAATTTTTTAAATTTCTCTTACTCTAAACAAATTTGGGATAACATTTTAAGAAAATTTTTGTTCATCCACTTACCAATCATCTCGAAGTTTGTGATTATGCCTTCTTTTGTCAAAAATATTACAATTCTGACTTGATTAACATTGTTTTAGGAAAGTCTATTGGTGTCATCTAAAAATGGATAAAAGTTGGATCGATAAACCGAGGTCGAGTAAAGCCTATATGGATGGTGTTGCAAACTTCATTAGATTTACGTGTCAGAAAGCTTGTGCTCGTGGTAGTATTGTTTGTCCATGTAGGAAATGTGGTAATTGTTATTCATTCGAACCAGAAATTGTTCAGGAGCATCTATTGTATAATGGGTTTATTCCAGGTTACACCGAGTGGGTTTTTCATGGGGAGAAAGTCTCTCGTATAGACCATACTCACACTAGTTCACAACCCACTAGTGTTCCAGGTGGTTTCATGTGACGAGATGACGTGTTAGGTTTGCTTCGAGGTGCCTTCGAGGTTACTTGTGAAAACCTAAACAATGAACCGTTAAGTTTAGGAATCGAAGTGGGATCTTCAAATGTACATGGTGAAGAGCAACAGGCTCATGTTGGGTTTGAGTTCAATAATTGTGGTGATCCTTCACGTGTCGAACATCCAATTCGTTCTGCTATTGATGAGACGACTCAGTATCGCAATTTGATGAAAGATTACGATACTGAACTTTATCCGGGTTATCAAAATTTCACAAAGTTAAGTTTCATGTTATATCTACTACACCTTTAATGTTTGAATGGGTGGTCTGGCAAATCTCTGACTATGTTGCTTGAGTTTATCAACATAGCATTTCCGATGTGTGCTCCATTGCCATCAAATTATTATGAAGCCATGAAAATTATCAAAGGATTGGGTCTTTGGTATGAGAAGATTCATGTTTGTCCTAATGACTGCACACTGTATTGGGGTGAGCATGTGAATAATGAATTTTGTCATGCGTGTGGAGTGGCACAGTGGGTCAAAAACACAGTTGATGATGAGGATCCGTTTAATGAGATGAATGGTCAATCGAAAAAGAAAAAGTCAACTAAAGTATTTCGTTATTTTTCGCTAATACCGAGATTGAAGAGGATATGTATGTCATCTAAAACGGCGTCGATGATGAGATGGTATGACAAAGATCGGACAAAGGATGGGATTTTAAGACACCCTGCGGATGGATTAGCCTGGAATGAATTGGATAGATTGTATCCCCATTTTGCAGCTGATCCTCAGAATGTTAGGCTTGGCCTAGCTGGTGACGGGTTCAATCCCTTTCGAACAATGAGTTCAACTTATAGCACATGGCCCGTTCTTTTGGTCCCATACAACTTGCCATCATGGCTTTGCATGAAGCAAACATCCTTCATCCATTCAATGGTGATTCCTAGTGAGAGAAGCCCCGGTAATGATATTGATATCTTTTTACAGCCTCTAATTGAAGAGTTGAAACAATTATGGGATGGTGTTGATGCGTTTGATGCGTCCATCAATCAAAGCTTTAAGCTTCGCGCTTCTCTTCTTTGGACCATTAATGATTTTCTAGCCTATGCGAACTTTTCTGGTTGGAGCACCAAAGGGTGGGTTACTTGTCTATGTTGTGGGGAATCTACGCATTTTGTATAGTTAAAGCACGGGGGAAAGTTTTGCTATATGGGTCATCGTCGATGGTTAGCAGAAAATCATGAGTTTCGTTTTCAGAAGGATCAGTTTGATGGCACCATAGAGTTGGGATCTGCTCCTGTTCCACCATCTGGGCACGATGTTTTAAGACAACTAGAGGGTGGAAACTATAGCTATGGTAAAACCTCGAAGCCTTCTAAGAAGAGGGCAACATAGGATGTTGGAACCTCTACGGGGCAAGTGCTAGTGGATGAAGTTGCTAACCTTTTTGAGGGTGTGGACGATTTCCTTGAAAATGTTGATAATGAGGATATTTCCATGGATGAGGGAGTTGTAGATACGGTGTGGAAAAAAAAAGCATTTTTTTGAGTTACCATATTGGAAAGACAATCTATTGCGTCATAATTTAGATGTGATGCATATAGAGAAGAATGTATGTGATAATTTGATTGGAACAATATTGAATATAGATGGTAAGACTAAAGATAATAAGAAGGCACGCCGCGATCTCGAGGAAATTGGTATTAAGAAAGACCTCTATTTAGTTGTTCTTCCTAATGGAAAAGATCACTCGCCTCCAGCATGCTACACTATGTCCACGAAGGAGAAGCAGAATTTTTTGACAGTTTTGGCAAATCTTAAAGTTCCTGATGGGTATGCATCAAACATATCGAGATATGTCAACCTAAAGGATCGTAAGCTGCTAAACTTAAAGAGTCATGACGGTCACATATTGATGCAAGAAATCCTTCCGATTGCCTTAAGAGCTTTTTTGCCTAGACATGTTGTAGTAGTTATGTCTGAGTTATCATCATTTTTCAAAGCTTTATGCTCTAAAGCCATTGATCCCCATGAGCTTGACTTATTGGAGTCGCGTGTTGCTTTGATACTATGCCATTTGGAGAAAATATTCCCCCCGGGTTTCTTTACCATTATGGTTCATCTTATCATTCACTTAGCCTCCGAGGCTAGACTTGGGGGTCCCGTACACTACAGGTGGATGTATCCTGTTGAGAGGTTAGATGTTGAAATATATTTTGTGCACTTTTTTTTTCAATATATTGGATACTTAATTTAGCTTTAATTTTTTGGCTTTGCAAGGTATTTAGTGCGGTTGAAATCTTACGTACGTAATAGAAGTCGACCCGAGGGGTCAATTGCTGAAAGGGTACAATGGGGAAGAGTGTCTAACATATTGCTCCCAATACTTCAAAGGTGTAGAGACAAGATTCAACCGCCCCCAAAGGAACAATGATACAGCAAATTTTTCGGATGAATACATGTTTTCCTCTGGTGGACGGATAATGGGAAAGATTGTGAGTGTTGAGCTCGACGACATGTCATTGGCTCAAGCACATCGTTATGTGTTGCTCCATAATGATAAACTTTTTGACCTTCGTAGGTTAGTATCAATAAAGGAACTTAATTAGTAATTATGTGTTTAAATTGAGTTTTTAGTATATGTTGTTATCACTGTGATGGCTAACAGTTGCATAAAAACATCACATATTGCAGTGAACTTTTGGCTGCTCAAAGAATAACCAACCGTTCCAATCGACCAATACAAAGTCTAGAACAAAAGTGGTTGGTTGAGAAATTTCCTTCATGGCTTATGAGACAGGTGAGGCATAATAACAAACGTCTTCGAATGTTATAAGTGTTTTCAATAAAACATTGAATGTTGTTGTCTCATATTAATTGAGTCACAAATGTTTAGGTGCCATGGATGGTGGATAACAATTATTAAGATGAACTAATTGCTTTTGCTTGAGGTCCGAATAATGTTGTTAGGAGATTCAATGGATTCAACATCAACAGCTTTAAATTCCACACAAAGGAACGTGAGAGGTGTAGACGATCTCAAAATTTGGGAGTTATGGTTGAAGCGGATGATAACATGTATTATGGTGTGCTCAACGATATCATCGAGTTGAATTACTATGGGACGTTTAAAATTGTGTTGTTCCGTTGTGATTGGGTGGATATTAATTCACCCAGAGGTTTAAAGAAAGATGCAAGTGGGTGCATTCTCGTGAACTTGAATAGGTTTATACACACTGGTTAGTTATTGAAGGATGACCCGTTCGTACTTTCATCTCAAGTGAAACAAGTGTTTTATGTGCAAGACCCAACAAGAAAGAAATTGTATCATGTTGTGATCACAAAGCCAAGAGACCTATATGAAATGGGGGAAAAAACGCAGGAAGAGGATGATGACACTTACAATCAGTGCATGCCTTCTAATGTAGTGGTAGACGATCAATTAGATTGTATCTCAACTTGGGCTAGGATGGACATTGACGAAGATACCAACTAGTTTTATGTGCATTTCCATGTAATTATAGTTGGATGTGTATTTATGTGATGGACATGTGTGTCAACGAGTTTTGTAAGGTTTTATTGTAATCTATCAGGTTATTGTTGCTTTGTATCAAATAGAACAAGAGTCCTGAACTTTTTTGCGTACAGTTTGTGGAATGCTACTTTAGAATGTCGTAAATTTCTGTTTTAGTTGTATCATTGATTATTGCTTGTTCTTTAAATCGTATTTGAAGCACTTCTTTGTTCATTTGTTCTCAGGTACTCTGAAGTTATTGATTGTTGCATTGACCCCTTGACCTTTCCTATCTTTCAGGTGTGGTTCTTCTAATTCTTGTTAACTTTTAATGCATTCTTGATAGTGTGATATATAATCATTTGACAGTTTGCAAGATGTTTAGGTCAAAAAATATCTCTCCCTCAGTTAGGGATAACATGTCAAACCAGTATGCAGCTGAGTCTTCACACCATCAAGAAGATATTCACCATGAGCATGAGTATCACCTTGATGATGATCATGACTCACAAAATGATTCTGATACCGATCCAATAATAACAGGAAGTGATCACAATGATAGTGAACAATACGAGATAATTGGTAATTTTTGCATTATAATACATTCTCTCAATAACTAGTTTGATACCACTTTGTTATACTAATTATGAACTTTATGTTTTCAATGTATAGATTCTAAAGGGAATGTGAGGAAGCAAACATGTGTCCCTGAGAACCTCAAAAGTGTGGTCCCTTGAACGTGGGGAAAAAATTGTGGTCCATTTCAATGCACGTCATCGACCTATTAAGAAAGGTGGCCAAATGTTAAGTAGCTGGTTGGGCAAGGTTGCAAAGAGAGGTAACCTTTGTCCGCTTAATTACACGGATTTGAAGAAGGTCCCTTCTAGCTACAAGAAGGACCTTGTTATATTGATTCGGGTAAGTAACAACTTAATAACCAATGATTACCTTCTTCATTTTTTTGTTTTTTTTTGTTTTCGTGGTGTTGTACATGCGTAATCCCTAACACCAATAATGCTTATTTGACATCAATTTCCTTTCTTTGTGGCAGAGGAAGTTCCATTACCCTACGATTGAGGCGATAGACAACATTTTGTTGAGGATGATAGGGAAAAAATGGAGAGACTACCGATATGTGCTGAAAAGGGACTACGTGAGGAACAAAACAAAACAACAAGTTTTAAGCAATGATGTTCCAAAAGGTGTAGATCAAGACCAGTGGAAGCAACTGGTGAACTACTGGTTCTCTGACCAGAGTGAGGTTGTTTTAAGATAATTATGTTCTTTTGGATTCTCATTGTTTCTATTTTTCTAATAATGACTGATCATTCAATTGGTTTATTATTGGTGTAGAAATATTCGACTATAGGGACAGCGGCACGTGAAAGATGTAGATCGAGGTTTCAACCCAAGAGGGGGGGTGAATTGGGTTTTTAAAACTTTTTGCGGAATTTATACAAGTTTATAAAAACGTATAAGCAGCAAACAATTAAGACAAGTAATGCGCTGTAAATAAAGAGTTTAAGAGTAGAGGATGCAAACTTAGATTATAGTGGTTCGGCAATATTGGATTCGTTCCGACCCTACGTCCACTCTCTTCAAGGAACCTCCTTGAGTAATCCACTAAGTAACTTAGTCATACAACTTCGCCGGTGTTGTACAAACCTTACAATCCCTTCCTCTCGGAAGCTATCCCCTTCCTTTCGGAAGTAATCCTCTCCCTTTCGGAAGTAATCCCTTTACAAAGATGATGTAAAGTAAATAGTAAAGAAACAACTAATGGAAGCGTATACAACTGAATAATGTCTCTCTTTCAAAGTAAAGCTTGGAGAGTGGCTCAATAAGAATATTTCAAAGCTTTTTGTGTTTCAAGAGTATAAAAACTTGATTGTGTGAGATCAACTCTTTTTGAATGTATGCAGCTTGTTATTGAATGCTCAATTGAATGGGTTTATATAGCAATCAAATAATATGGCCGTTAGGACTTTAATTTGAAAAAGATTTGCTTTAAAACATTCAGATTTGGAGTCCAACGGTCATATTTTTGAACTTTTAGTCGACTGGGTCGTGATACCAGTCGACTGGGTTCACTTGAAAAAATCATGTTTTCAGACCTTCTGGGTATCCAGTCGACTGGTATATTTCATCCAGTCGACTGGGGACTCATTGTCTTTTTTATCAATTGACAGATATGAATGACCCAGTCGACTGGAGACCTTCTATCTCATATACCAGTCGACTGGTATATGTACCCAGTCGACTGGGTTGTCTTCCAACCCAGTTTTTCTGTTTTAATTTAAAATGTTTGTTTTAAAATTATTGGTTTAGAAAAACCCTTTTTGTTCGAGTCATTGAACAAGCTATTACAGTGTAAAAGTAAGACTTACATTGGTTCTAAAACCTTAAACCTATACTAGTTCTTCAGTCTTCACTTGATTCTTTGATTCGGTTTGAGTTCTTGAACTTTGATCCTTGGTTGAACGCTTTTGTTGCTTACTACACTTAGTTAGTATAATAACGGTTGTGCTTTGTCATCATTAAAATACGGGTGAGGGTCAACAAAAGACAACAATGTCCTCACACATCCGGTTCTAAGAGTTTTGCAAGAAGATAGGATGAATATATGAGTTAATTTGTTTCATTCATCCAATCTTTCATTTGAGATGCAGTGTATTGAGTCACAATTTGAACTCTTTTCATACATGGTAGGAGATGACACATGGGAGTGAGCCCAGGCGAGTAGAGTTTTTTGCTGAAACTCATAAACGCAAAGATGAGACTTTTATTGATGATGCCTCACGACAATTTATGGTAAGTTCACTGAACATTTGTTGGTTGATCAAAGAAGAAAATTGTATTTATTTGTCATGGTTGCCATTAAAGCAAAAGTAGTTTTCATCTTTATTTGAACTCTCATCTTCTCTGTGTTTTATATACATATAGTAAAAGTTTAAATCTTGATGTTACAATATTGATTCGGCTGCTGCTTTTTTTTTCTATAGTTTTAATTAATTATATAAGTCTCCATTCTTTCAATGGGATTCCATAGACATGAACAGATCGAAGACCCCTTTTCTCTGTTTCTTGGATTGTTTGTGATCTAAAATCAGTCTAAAGGGATAAAATCAGTCAAAGTAACTTTTAGCTGGAAAAGTCTAAAGGGATTTAATTACGACAATCATATTCATAGCTTCCTATCATTCATGATCTTGTAAACTTGACAGCAAGTTAATTCTGAACTATCTTCCTCCATTAAATTTATTGAAAAAAATGCTCTTTGTATATTATTTTAGGTTCACTTTGATTATGATGCATGCTTGTGGGAAATTTTCAAGTTAGACAAAAAAAACAGTACACACAAGCAGCAACAGCTTCTACATGCTAGCCATTTGAACGTAGCTTGATTTGTTTAAATGACTGAGATCCAGATGCCAATTCTGTCAAGTTATATGAATGATGAATCTGTTATATGTAGTAGAAGTGGTACCTCAAATGAAGAAAACATGCTAGCATTATGTTTAAGTTCTTCAATGATTTGTGGTGTGACTGGTCCTGATCTTACAGCTCAAGCTGTGTTTGTAGAGCTTTTTTTTTAAATGTAAGATGTAGTCAAAAGTGATAATCCAAGTTTGGTTTTAAACATGATTGCCTCCTATAATACAGTAAACAAATGAATAAAGTATTTTGGCCATTTGAATACATCTTGAATTTTTTAAATTCTGAGTTTTTTGTTCAGTGTACTAGTGCAGGAAGTGATTAATATGAATCTATGTGATGAGTATGAATCTGAGTTTTTTGTATGACTGAATTTTTTTTCTGTTGCCTAAATAGAAATGGAAATCAGAAAAGAGAGTTATGATCAGTAATGCTTAGGAGTATTAAGTTTCGTCATCATCGTAGTCTAACTCCAAAGTGGTGGTTTTGGTGATGGTGGAATGTGGATTTACTGTTCCCACGAGGTGGAGAGAGAAGAGAAAAGGTTTTTGTTTGTTTGGGGAGGTGGTGGTGGGTTTAGAGTTTTTAATATATATAGAGGAATTTAGGCTTATATCATGTTTATGGAATTTTAACTTTTTTGCTTAGGGTTTAGAGTTTTTAATATATATAGAGGAATTTAGGCTTATATCATGTTTATGGAATTTTAACTTTTTTGCTTATGATTTTAATTTCAGTAAGGGCAGAATAGGTACAGCATATAAATTTTCGGGAGAAGATCCTCCATTCCTCTATCCTTAGTTACGGCAACTACTGCTGCCCTTCCTATTTCCTTTGCTGCTCCATTTATAATTACCTATCTTCCACACACAGACACAGAATACTAAGCAGGAAGACCTGCTACGAAGTTTTACGAAGCTCAAGGATGTACAAAAGACGAACTAAGTGTTACTCAGGTTCCAACCATATAATATTTTACATCAAATTTTTTAGAAGAGCCGAAGCCAAGTAATCTGTTCCCAACATCAAAGATAACAAAATCATAAACTTGCTCCCATGATTACAATCTGTTACTGTACTAAAAGAACGTTCTTAACAATGTTGTTGAGAACGTCATGTAATGTCACTTCCTTCATTCCCCAATTCTTGCATTCTGTGTGTACATGTTCCCATAGCTCAAACCAGCACTTAATGTAAGATTTAGATCTTGAAAGTTAAGTGGGACACTTTGTTTTGGTTGTGCGGTGTTCTTTTGGATGCTTTTTTTTTTTCACTTGAACTTATCTGTTATAGCTGTCTTCCGCTATTTGATTTCTGCAATTATGGCTGAAAAATAGTTTGTATTATTGTTTGGATTGTATATTTGTTTTTCGTTTGCAGGAGGTTTTATGAAAAAATAGGAGAAATTCTACCAGTTTTTCTATAAAATATGATAAACAACTTTTGCTTTATGTAAATTTCCTTGCAATTAGCTACTCAATATTTGGATGAGTTTAATCATTATTTTTTTCATAATTATAGGTGACAGCTGAGGCTCGTGTTGCTAAACTTGTTGCAGCTTCAGGTTCTTCTGATGCTAGCAATAATTTAGCAATACAAAATGAAGTCTTCACCGAGCTTATGGGTGAAGAGAGTTCCGGTCGTGTCCGAGGACAGGGTTTTGGAGTTACACCCTTTGCTGTGTTTGGACTTTCAACTCAAATAAGGAATGATATGGGATACCATGGGCTTATACTGAAAAGATAAATAGTCTGAGAGCACAAATGGAAGAAAACAATCAACAGCATGCGCATCAGATTGCACAGTATGCGCATCAGATTCAAGAAATAACAACTAAACACGATGATCAAATTAACAGTATGCAATCCCAAATGGATGAGATGGAGTTGTTACTACAACAATTTGTTAATAAAGGACCAATTAATTGATGTCAAGTGTGATGGTAACTATGTTTTTTTTTTTTTGTACATGAGATGTCTTTTGTACTGATTAAAAGAATTTTTATGAATGATGGTAAATTTAATATATTGAAGAACATTTTGTAATTTTACGGTACATTTTATATATTGCAGAACATTTGAAATTGTATGGTATATTTTATTTATTTAAGGGTTCATTTTATGGTACAATATTAAACAAAAATAATTTGAAAAACAGTTTCGGCCAACATATACCGGCGCTTACTAGCGCCACTATATAAGTATTATATTTCGCCGGTATATATCGGCGCTTACAAGCGCCAGTATATACCGGCGTTTACAAGCGCCGAAATAATATACACATTGCGGCGCTTTATTTAAGCGCCGGTATTTGCGCTCCGACATCACATATACCGGCGCTTGCAAAAAGCGACGAAAATGTATATTCCGGCGCTTTAAGCGCCGAAATATGCAAAAAAAGCGCCGGCGATAACTTTTTATCTTGTAGTGAGACATAGCACGAAACCTTGAGCTGGATTGTTGGCTATCGGAACTGTTTTGTGTAGGTGCGACGCTTGTTTCGACGACTCCCTTGCTGGTGTTTCTAAGCGGCATAGAAACAGATTAGTTCTTTAGATTTCTTCACTTCTACTGGTTAGCGAAAGATTGGTTGTTCCCACAGACGTTGCCAATATGTTGATACCGAAAATTTGCTGCTGAGTTGGATGCTTGGAACTCCACAGTCTGCAAAAAAAAAGAGGAATGAACTAAAAAGTCATAGGAGAAAAGGGAGTGATGCCTCCGAGGACTCTCTGATTCCTCCGAGGACTCTCTGATTCCTTTGTCAGTGCGAGTTTTTGAGAAAATGGAGAGGGTTGTGGTCTTGGTGTTTTAGTGTTTAACTTGAATTTAATTGAGGTCTACATACCTTGGGATTTTTATAGTGGCTCAGGGGCAAGTTGAGTTGACCACATGCTCGGGATGGCACGATCCTAGAGATCCCACTTCTCTGGAGAAGGGTCCTATTACGTGTTTAGGGACGATTCAGTCCCAGAAATCTTGCTTCTATTTTTGCGCGTGAGAAGTCTGCGAATGATGACGGCTTCGTCAGTTGCTTGGCCATGTGTCATCCGGTCATTGGAGGGGAGTTATCCGCGCGTCATCAGACTACTGGGGAGAGTCTGTTGTTGATGCGTCCATATGTTATCTGGTCATTGGAGGGAGAGCTATCTACATGTCACCAGGCTACTGGAGGGTGAATTATTTGCTATATCATTAGAGCAAGTAGTTGGTGATACTAAAATGAATGATAAAAGAAAATCTATACATCAAGCAGATACCAATCATTGGTCTTAAATATTTACGTGCTTCCAAATATGAAGGGCCTTCAAATTCCATGTAAAGACTAAAGACAGCTAATTCCACTACGATTCAGAATTTCAGATGCCAACAAAAAGATAAGGTTGTATTATATGTTTGGTCCCAGACCAAGAAATGAATGTACCATAGTATCTACATGATATTTTCTTTTTCCCCTTTAATTAATTGACTTGAAAAAAAGTGAAAAATAAAAAATCTGATCAAGATACAGAACCCCACTAATTTATAACTTCATAACTTATCCAAAACAAAGGCCAAGAAATTAAAACTTGGCCTGTTGACTGAGTGAGTTAACTTTCTTAATTGCAGCTTAGCTATGGCTACCAATTCTTCACCACTGAGCAGTTCTCTCATTTCACCACAGCTTCTGATTCTTGTGGCCATATTGTCATCTGGGTACAACACTATCATCACTGTCCATGCTTTCACATTCCAGGAAACAAACATAAAAGATATCCAAATAGCTTTCAAGCATAAACAACTCACTTCCAGGCAACTTGTCGAGTTCTATCTTAAAGAAATCTACAGGCTAAATCCGGTCCTTAGAGGGGTCATAGAGGTGAACCCAGATGCATTACACCAAGCTGATGAGGCTGACCACGAGCGCAAGGTTAAGGCACCTGGCTCAGTACTGGGTGCATTACATGGTATCCCTATCCTTCTCAAGGATAACATTGCAACCAAGGACAAGCTTAACACCACGGCCGGTTCGTACGCGCTGCTCGGTTCTGTCATGCCTCGGGATGCCGGTGTGGTGAGGAAGTTGAGGAAAGCTGGGGCTATCATCTTGGGGAAGGCTAGCTTGAGTGAGTGGGCTGATTTTAGGACCATTGGTGCACCCACTGGCTGGTGTGCGAGAACTGGCCAAGGAAGAGTGAGTTATTTGATCATAACCCTTTCTTTACTCATTACTAAAAAAATTATGCTAAATTTATTTGCAAAGTTAGGCATCAAATGAATGAAGAAACTACTATAAGAAAAAATGTTTTGGATTTCTATGCAGAATCCTTATGTTTTGTCAGGAACTCCTTGTGGATCAAGCAGTGGATCAGCAATATCAGTAGCAGCAAATATGGCAGCAGTGTCACTAGGAACTGAGACTGCTGGCTCCATTCTATGTCCTTCCAGTTATAACTCAATAGTTGGCATCAAACCAACTGTTGGTCTAACCAGCAGAGCTGGAGTCATCCCAATCTCTCCTAGACAAGACACTGTTGGGTATGTCATCTGACTTTTTATTTCATGAAGATATGTTAGAATAGAACTAAATTTTTCCAAATTTATGACAATTTCAGAATTGAAATTTTAATGATTTGGAATATACTTTACTACTTAGCTTCCTCTGCAACCAAAAACAGAGGATATATACTAATCCATTACCTATGATTTTCACTGCATTATGTAAAAAGAATAGACCAGTGATTACTTTTAAAAATTTATGGTTTTCTAAACGTTATTGTGACATTTTTATATTTTAATATTTACAGTTGGAGCTACATTACACAGAAATCACAGATTATGGAATAAACTTCGAACTGTACACGTTTTCAAAATCATTTTGTATTACTTATAATGACTTCATGATTCTTTGTACAGAAATTTAACATTCCTGATAATCTTGTTTACTAAATTTCAATTTTTGATATGATTGTGACATTAATAAAGGACTTTTTGTCATGCTCAATTGGAACAGACCTATGTGCAGGACAGTGGCAGATGCTGTTTATGTTCTTGATGCAATTGCAGGCTTTGATTCTAATGATGAAGCAACCAGTAAGGCATCAAAATACATTCCCCGTGGTGGATACTCGCAATTTCTGAAGCCTAATGGACTAAAAGGGAAGAGACTAGGAATAGTGAGGAATCCGTTCTTCAATTTCAAAAAAGGATCTGGTCTGTCTAAAGCTTTTGAGCATCATCTCCAGACTTTAAGGTATCATAACACACCCTTTACAGGCACTAATATCAATAATTTACACTTAATGACTCAAAGATACATGTGATTAATCTAATGTATTACTGTTAACATGGCACAAATTCAGGAAAGGAGGGGCTGTTTTGATAGACCATCTTGAAATAGCCAACATTAACACCACATTGAACTGGACTGCAAGTGGCGAAGCTATTGCTTTGGTAGCTGAGTTTAAATTGGCCTTGAATGCTTACTTGAAAGAGCTGGTGGAATCCCCAGTGCGATCATTGGCAGAAGTTATAAATTTTAACAATAAATTCACGAAATTGGTGAAATTTTCAGCCCTATATATGGATTCTATTCACTTTTACAGTATTGTTCAAGGTTTTATCAACATGAGAAAATCTAAGACTTGATGAATGATGACTATTTTACTTGGATGACCATGCAGGAAAAGACAAAAGAATACGGCCAATACCTCTTTCTTGCAGCTGAAGAAACTAATGGAATTGGTGATACAGAGAAGGCGGCATTGTTAAACTTAGCAAGATTGTCAAGAAAAGGATTTGAGAAGTTGATGATGAAGAATAGGTTAGATGCATTGGTGACTCCAGGTGCAGCATTTGTTCGTGTCGCTGCTGTTCTTGCTATTGGTGGATTTCCAGGAATTACTGTGCCTGCTGGGTATGATAATATGGGGGTACCCTTTGGCATTTGTTTTGGGGGACTAAAAGGCACAGAACCAAAGCTGATTGAAATTGCATATAGCTTTGAGCAAGCTACTAAGATCCGGAAGCCTCCTTCATTCAAGCCTTGATGCTCTAAAAAAGTTTTATGTGTTGGAGTTTTACTAGCATCAGAGGATTAAATATACTGTTATGTGTTGTGCGATTATCCACCTAAATAAATAAGTAAATAATCGCACTTGTTTTACTTGCAAGTGCACAAGGTCAACAGTGTAGTATAGTGTGCGAATGCAAGATCATCTCCACAGGGATTGGTAAAGTTCAATTTAGAATTATATTCGCAATATAAAAAGATAGAAATAATAAAAGCATTGAGAAATAATAAAGATAAAATATTAAGGATAAAGGCGTAGGGACTTGATATCCACCACTAATTATGCTACCACAATATAACAGTATGCCAATGCTTTATTCATGCCATGTATACTTACTGGTTGCCAACCTAAGGGCATGGTATCTACTCCTTAAGCTATTGATTTCCCTAAGCAACGAGTTAGGCATGGTATCTACTCTAACTCTTTTCTTCCTTAAGGGATTCAGCATGGTATCTGCTTGAGTTGTTCCTTAAGAAAGCATAAGTACTATGGAAATCGACAACCACATGAGACCTAGGGCATGGTATCTACTCCCGGTTTCCCATGTTGATTAACCCGGGTATCCGGATAAGATATCCCTTGTTACTAATGTTAGACCCAGGACTCGGTCATCCAAATTGATCTAACTAACAAGTCCATACCACATGCACATATTGATCAGACATATACATATGAGAAATTTAAATAAAAGCAGGTATTAATCAAGTTTAAGCAACACAACATAAATATCGCAAGGCGCCAATACTAAATTTATTGTGTAAACATAATTAGGGCTTCAACCAAGCCCTACTAAGAATTTAATTACACATAATAAAATAAAAAGGAAAGAAGAAACCCGAGAGAAGAGTCGTCAATTCCGCTCCCAAGCTCTTCACTCCAAGTAAAAGAAAAGAGAAAAGTGTTTTCTATCTAAGGTGTCTTTTTGTGTGTGAGTTACAAGTGTATTTATAGGTATTTGAGAAGTCCTAATAGACCCATAAGTCCTAAATTTTCCTAAAACGAAAATTCCTTTATTTCCAAAATAAAGTTATTTCCAAAATAGGGTTATTTCCAAAATAGGGTTCTGCAGTTTACTATTCACGCCTGTACATTTGTGCTCGATCGCATGTGTCCTTGCGCTCTATCGCACTGTGCACTCGATGCTACAAGTGTGCGCACGATCGTATGTGCGCTCGATCGCATTGCATGTGCGCTCGATCGCACTTTGTCCATAAAGTGCTTCAGGGCTTCTAGATTTCTTCCTTAAAGTGCCAAAACTGCTTCTTTTTCTCCAAGACTCTATAAAAACATGTAAAACACACAAATGGAGTAAAAGATACCAAATTAACGTAATAAAGGATCTAACAAGTGTAAATAAAGGGGCTTAAATATGTATATTTAAGCGTCTATCACACCCCCAAACTTACATATTGCTAGTCCCTTAGCAATACTAAATTAAAAACTAAAACAGAAATATAGATAAATCCAATGTTCATAGTGTCAATAAAAAAATCTAGATTTTACACAAAACAATGATGCGCATTCATGAGCAAGCTTAACAAGTGTAAACATATATCTGCAATGAATAAGAATGTTGAACGTAAATCATATTCACTAGGTATTCTAAGATATAACAAGTTTGACTTCGATGTGTGGTGATTAGCACATAAAAGATTGAGTTTCCAAGAAATTCAAATGGGTAGTGTTTCGATGACTCAAGATTCACTAAACTTCCTATTAGAGTCAACAAATATGGCATAGACTTTTATTTGCGAGATTTTTGCCAAGTTAGTTCCTTTAAGCTTTCTTGATGACTCGTGTAACGAGTGTTTGGCCAATGACTCCCAAACCAGATGGTTTTAGGGCATTAGGTGTAAAGACACCCCTAAGGACTTACTGGCTCGAGTCAACAAGGCTACGAAACTAACTGATTTTTATGCTACCATTTAGAATTTTCCACCTTTTGACGTGACACTCAGTGCTTACTGAGGCAAGAGGGCCAGTTATTCAGTGAAAAATTCCTTTTTAATGATCACTTAAGATTTTCCACCTTTTGACGTGACACTCAATGCTTACTGAGGCAAGAGAGCCAGTTACTCAGCGGAAGATTTGTTTTTATTGATCATTAGGAGCATTTTTTTTTTTGAGCACGAATCAATCTTTTCTATTTTTATATGCCAAAATGTCAATCTAATAGGTCATCTAGTTCACAGTCAAGCAAAAGAAACATACCAATCCAAATATCATGTCATACCCCACACAGCTATGTGTTAATGTGCTTGTGATAGTTCAGGTTAAACTTGTGAATTCTTAAATGCCAAAAGGGTAGTGATCTAGGTTCAAAACTTGTTTATTGGCCTATATGTTCAAAGTGTTAAGCTCACTGATGAAGTCGAATCATAACATTTTGTTTAGATCACAAAAAAAAGTTTATTGGACAGAATGAACATGCCTTTATCTATGAAAATAACAACAGAACTAAAAATGTAGGACATAGTGTAGTGTGTGAATGTGTCTCCCATACCCCCAAACTTAAATTACACATTGTCCCCAATGTGTGAATAACAAGGAAAGAGCTGACCTGGGAGATGGAGAACTAGCTAGGTCGGCATGGCTCATAGCGTACCCCCAAACTTGAACGGATGCACACATTGTCCCAAAAAAAGAAAAACTAACGTAATACGGGAAAACAAGAAGTAATTAAAATAAATAAATAACAATAAATACGTAAAATAATAAAAATAAAAGGATAAGCTGTGGGGTGCCTCCCATGAGCGCTAAGTTTAACGTCTTCAGCCGGACCAAGCCTTATTTTTCTCCAAAACTACGAGTGGCAGCAGCTAGCATAGGAAATGTCTTATTCTTTCCCATATAAGCATATGGTAAGTGCTCTGACAACTGCTTGAATTCCAAGTTAGGTGCCTGTACAATAGAAGGGAAAATAATATTAGTAGGCACATGATGGTCAAATGAATCGGTGTACTTACTTGGATGCTTTGGAAAGGCCTCTAGAAGGTGCATAGTTTCAATGAGGTCTTTAGTAACATCTTCTGATTTTGGCTCAATATCTGATCCTTTGAAATAATGGGTGAAGGTGGTCTCCAAGGGATCAATATGATGGTCATGAAAGACTTGTTTAACAACACCTTGCTTTTGTTCACTTAGCTCCTTAGCCAATTCCCCCATTTGTACTTCCAATATATGAATAGCTTGCTCATGCTTGGTATTGATTTGTCGTTGCTCAATCATGAACTGTTCTTGTGAAGTCATCAGTTGCCTCATAAGACTCTCTAGGTTACTATTTTCTGATTCCGGCACTGGTTGGGCTGCTGGTTGGAAGTATTGGTGTTGTCCTTGAACATTTAAAGCATTGTGATTGTTGCTCTATGAGAGGTTGGGGTGGTGCTTCCATCCAGGATTGTAGGTATTTGTATATGCATTGTGCGGTCCCTCATAATTTGCTTGCTCTTGATCTGCATATGAATACAAAGGACAAGTGTTAGTAGTGTGATCAAAATGAGAACATATAGCACATACCTGGAGTGGTTTGCCTCGCGGACTAGGTGATATGTTTTGAGTAGTCATGGCGTTTATGAGCATATCTAGCTTCCTCTCCATAGCATCTAGACAAGTATATTGATCTTCTATCATTGGTGCTTCACCCTCAAATTCTTCTTCTCTCTCCTCGAAGTTGTTTCTAGGCCTCTTTCGAATGATCTGCTCACTCTTTATATCAAGTGGAAGGATGGTGGGGTTTCTCACTCGAAGCCCTTGCATGAATCAGCAGGAATACCTTAGTGCAACAGCTTCAGTACTACTGCTCGGGTAGTCTCTGGACTATTTGCGCTCGAGCGCACACTGAACTACGCTCGATCGCAATGAGGACAGAAACTCCTCCTCTGCACACCTGAACAGAAAATGAAAATGAGGAATAAATCTGATTTTTGATAAAAATAAAAATAAAACAGAACATAATAAAATAGAATAAATTAAAATAATAATAAAAAAAACTAATGAAAATAATTCCAAAAAGAAATTTAGCATAATCCCCGGCAACGGCGCCAAAAACTTGTTGTGCGATTATCCACCTAAATAAATAAGTAAATAATCGCACTTGTTTTACTTGCAAGTGCACAAGATCAACAGTGTAGTATAGTGTGCGAATGCAAGATCATCTCCACAGGGATTGGTAAAATTCAATTTAGAATTATATTCGCAATATAAAAAGATAGAAATAATAAAAGCATTGAGAAATAATAAAGATAAAATACTAAGGATAAAGGCGTAGGGACTTGATATCCACCACTAATTATGCTATCACAATATAACAATATGCCAATGCTTTATTCATGCCATGTATACCTACTGGTTGCCAACCTAAGGGCATGGTATCTACTCCTTAAGCTATTGATTTCCCTAAGCAACGAGTTAGGCATGGTATCTACTCTAACTCTTTTTTTCCTTAAGGGATTCAGCATGGTATCTGCTTGAGTTGTTCCTTAAGAAAGCATAAATACTATGGAAATCGACAACCACATGAGACCTAGGGCACGGTATCTACTCCCGGTTTCCCATGTTGATTAACTCGGGTATCCGGATAAGATATCCCTTGTTACTAATGTTAGACCCATGACTCGGTCATCCAAATTGATCTAACTAACAAGTCCATACCACATGCACATATTGATCAGACATATACATATGAGGAATTTAAATAAAAGCAGGTATTAATCAAGTTTAAGCAACACAACATAAATATCGCAAGGTGCCAATACTAAATTTATTGAGTAAACATAATTAGGGCTTCAACCAAGCCCTACTAAGAATTTAATTACAAATAATAAAATAAAAAGGAAAGAAGAAACCCGAGAGAAGAGTCATCAATTCCGCTCCCAAGCTCTCCACTCCAAGTAAAAGAAAAGAGAAAAGTGTTTTCTATCTAAGGTGTCTTTTTGTGTGTGAGTTACAAGTGTATTTATATGTCTTTGAGAAGTCCTAATAGACCCATGAGTCCTAAATTTTCCTAAAACGAAAATTCCTTTATTTCCAAAATAAAGTTATTTCCAAAATAGGGTTATTTCCAAAATAGGGTTCTGCAGTTTACTATTCATGCCTGTACATTTACGCTCGATTGCATGTGTCCTTGTGCTCGATCGCACTGTGCGCTCGATCCTACAAGTGTGCGCACGATCGTATGTGCGCTCAATCGCATTGCATGTGCGCTCGATCGCACTTTGTCCAGAAAGTGCTTCAGGGCTTCTAGATTTCTTCCTTAAAGTGCCAAAACTGCTTCTTTTTCTCCAAGACCCTATAAAAACATGTAAAACACACAAATGGAGTAAAAGATACCAAATTAACGTAATAAATGATCTAACAAGTGTAAATAAGGGGGCTTAAATATGTATATTTAAGCGTCTATCATTATGCAGATCTCATTGTCAATCTACTAAAATTTCAATTTGTTAGGGGTGCTTTGAGATGGGATTTTGTGATTATATTTGGTAGAACAAATGGAAAAGATGGGACTTTGGTGAAAATCAGGTCTGATATTTTCTCAAATCTGATTTTTTTCCTTTCTATCGGCTTCTCCAATACACTTGAGCTTTTTATACATGGACTTCAATCAATAGGAAGATTAGACAGCTAATCTTATCGTCATTCAATTTAACTAAACATAAACTCAAGTTAACTTAACACAAGATAGGTTAAACTAATTTTAACATTGGTATACAGTAGCGTGTGCTGCTGAATTTTACAGCACATTATCCTAAACACAATTGATGCTTCTTGGAAGGATGGTAAAGAAATATTTATAGCGGAAATATAACTGTTATTGTTGCAAAACATGAAGGGACTTTTGAATTCCATGTAGAGCTGGCACTTTTTGAAAATTTTATGTTTCATTATTCCATTCAAACTAAAAGATAAAGCAAAAAGAAAAGTGTATCGTTTTTTTTATCAGTGATTTTTGAAAATTTTATTGATAATGTTAATTGAGTATGTACAAATATCATTAATGAAGTTCTCAAAAATTACCAATTAAATTTTCACCCGATACAAAAAAAACATATTTTGTACTTGATGCTAACAAAAATCTCTTATAAAAAAGAAAGAAATAAAATATCTGCTCAATATCCTGAACTTTATTGAACAAAAACCAAAGGAAGTGGACCATAGGAATACTTGCTTTTTAAGTACAATTAAAACAAAACATTAAGCTTAACAATAAAGCTTATAATGGTATTGATGAGAAAGAAATCTGGCCATCCACTGGATTCGAAATCATAGACAATTGTATAGTTGTATGAATTGTATCTGTAATTCGGTATGTCCTTTTCAAAATATGAAGGGACTTTTGAATTTCATGTTAAAGCTAGCACTTAGTTTTATTATTTCATTTACACTAAAAGATAAATAAAAAAAAAAAGTGTATCGTCTTTTTAATTGATAATTTTTAAAAATTTGATTGATAATGTTAATTGAGTATGTATAAATATTATTAATGAAATTCGTAAAAATTACTAATAAACTTTTTACCCAAAGCAAAAAAAAAACTTATTTTGTACCCGATGCTAACAAGAATCTCTTGAGAAAATATCTGCTCAATATCCTGAACTTAATTGAACAAAGACCAAAGGAAGTGGACCATAGGAATACTTGCTTTTTAAGTATAATTTAAAAAAAATAAAACTTAACAATATCAATTTTTTTTTATTATTTTAAACTGCACTTAAAACATGTAGGCCTATAGTTTGTTCAATGTACCCATGATGATGAAAAGATCCAACATGTGAAAAATCAGTCTTTCACTGCTTTATCAATAGAAAATGGGTTACACGTGTGAGTTGCAATTATAGAGAAGCAAATCATTATGCATCCAAGTGGTTCTCTATGCTGAATTTGTATATAAAATCCAAAACATGCCCAAAGGTGAAAGCTATTAATGATTTAGTGAGAAAAATTATTTTCTTCACCCACAGCTTAGCTATGGCTACCAATTCTTCACCACTGAGCTGTTCTCTCATTTCACCACTGCTTATGATTCTTGTGGCAATATTATCATCTGGGTACAACACTATCATCATTGTCCATGCTTCTATGACTCATTTAGTAAAAAAAAATGCTAAATTTATTTCCAAAGTTAGGCATCAAATGATTGAGGAAACTAATAGAGGAAAACATGTATTGGATTTCTATGCAGAACCCTTATGTTTTGCCAACAACTCCTTGTGGATCAAACAGTGGATCAGCAATATCAGTAGCAGCAAATATGGCAGCAGTTTCACTGGGGACTGAGACTGATGGATCCATTCTATGCCCATCCAGTTATAACTCAATAGTTGGCATCAAACCGACCGTTGGTCTCACCTCTCGAGCTGGAGTCGTCCCAATCTCTCTCAGACAAGACACCGTGGGGTATATGATTGATTTTTGTTGCAAACTCTTCATTATTCTGAAAGTATTTGATTTTTTTTATATATTTTAGAAACTTATCGATGGTCTCAATTTTTAGAGAACTTGTCTAGACAGTACCCATGAGATTTTCTTAGATCAAAGGTACTCACATGGTTGGCGTGCTATTCTGTTTCACCTCCTTGCCTTGATTTTTGCCATGTAGCAATAGTACAGTTACTCAGTTAGATCTGTTCAGAGTGTAACTGGATTTTTTTCAATTTTGTGACCAGTCTTCCCTCTCAGCAACAAAACAGAGGACACCGCTTCATGGCATGATTTTCAATGGATAATGAAACAGAATAGCATTCAAATCCAAATTTTCAAATTTATTCTGTATTACTCGTGAGAATTCATAATATTTTATTCTGAAATTAATTCAATCTGGTGATCTTAGTTTTCTAAATTTCATTCACCTTGTGATACTATGACGCTCATACTGCTGTTGAAATTGAAACAGGCCAATGTGCAGGACAGTGGCAGATGCTGTTTATGTTCTTGATGCAATTGCAGGCTTTGATTCTAATGATGAAGCAACCAGAAAGGCATCAAAATACATTCCCCGTGGAGGCTACGTGCAATTTCTGAAGCCTAATGGGCTAAAAGGGAAGAGACTAGGAATAGTGAGGAATCCGTTCTTCAATTTCGAAAAAGAATCAGCTCTGCCTCAAGCTTTTGAGAATCATCTCCAGACTTTAAGGTATCATAACACACTCTTTACAGTCATCCGAGCTTTGACGCATTTGGAGCATTACCTGATCCAGTGTGAGTTTGTTCTCTACAGTGATCACCAAGCCCTGAAATTTATCAACACACAAACCACCCTGAATCGAATGCATGCTCGGTGGACTACCTTCCACCAGAAATTCAGTTTTGTACTCAAACACAAGTCTGGGCAGTTGAATAAAGTGGCAGATGCGTTAAGCCGGCGCGCATCCTTACTTTTGACTCTCCGATCAGAAATTATGGGGTTTGACTGTTTGAAAGAGTTATATGAGGAAAATGTTGATTTTCAGGAATTTTGGGTGAAGTGTCAACGGAAAGAGGCAATCTCGGATTTTCATGTCTAGGACGGGTTTCTATTTCGCGGTAACCAATTGTGTATCCCTCGCACGTCTTTGCGCGAGTAGATTCTCCGTGAGATACACAACAGCGGTTTAGGGGGTCATGCGGGGCGTGACAAAACAATAGCCCAGGTAGCTAAACGTTATTACTGGCCACAGCTGAAACGTGATGTGGGCAAATTCGTACAGAGGTATCCTGTCTACCAAACTGAAAAGAGCTAAGCACAAAATACCAGATTGTACACTTCTTTGCCCGTGCTGGAAAACATTTGGGAGGATTTGACAATGGACTTTATTTTGGGGCTCATGAGGACTCAGCGTGGGGTGGATTCTGTTTCTGTGGTTGTCGACCGATTCTCCAAGATGGCATACTTCATTCCGTGTCGCAAAACTTCAGATGCGTCTCATGTAGCCAGCCTTTTCTTTCGTGAGATTGTTCGCCTTCATGGGATTCCCAAGTCCATCACCTCCGATCGCGATATCAAGTTCCTCTGCCACTTCTGGAGGTCACTTTGGGGCAGATTTGACATATCCCTCAAATACAACAGCACTTGTCATCCGCAAACAGATGGCCAAACCGAGGTGCTTAACCGGACCCTTGGTAATTTGATCCATTGTGTGTCTGGTTCTCGGCCTAAGCAGTGGGATGTCGCCCTTCCACAAGCTGAATTTGCTTTTAATAGCATGTACAACCGATCTACAGGGAAAATGCCATTCGAAATTGTCTACACCAAAGCACCTCAGCATGCTTTGGACCTTGTTCCTTTGCCCAAGCCTCCTGGCCACAATCAGGCTGCTCAGAACCTAACTGAGCAAGTACAGCGCATTCATGCAGAAGTTCGCCAGAGTCTAGAGTTGGCCAACAACAAATATAAAGCTGCCGCCGATAAGCATCGGCGTGAACGTATATTTCAGGAAGGTGACTTAGTGATGGCCCATCTACGTAAGAACTGTTTCCCTGCAGGAACTTACAACAAGCTAAAAAGCAGGAAGTATGACCCTTTCCGGGTGCTGAAGCGCATTAATGATAATGCTTATGTGATTGAACTTCCAGATAACATGGTCATTTCTAACACTTTCAATGTGGCAGATTTGTTTGAATAATATCCATCGGACGAACCACTTTATCCTTATAGTAACTCGGGGTTGAGTTCTTTTGAAGTAAGGGGGAATGATGCAGAACAGGTAGACAAAGCATAACAGATGGCCCTAGACTACCTAGAATGGTTGGATCGCTCCAAATCTAAAGGTATGGTTTACATCGTTTTACGTGCCAGCCCGGATCGGGCCCCGAAGACCCTAGTCTGATTGGAAACGAGCCACTGAGTAAAACTAATTCTCTACAATCAGTGTGGTAGGATTTTAGCCAAAAAAACGACGTTTAGGCCTCCAATTTAGCAGTTTTCAGTTTTTGAGAAATTTCCTATTTTGTATTTGCCTAATTTCAATTTTCCTTTTCTTTTTACTTTAACCTTATAAATAAGGAGGCCATGTAATAGTAGAGATTATTAATTTCTGAATAAAATTAGGGTTTCTTTTATCTTCATGAGAACTATTGTATTTAGGGTTGAAGACACAGTTCTTCTTCCTAGTTCTTCTTCCGCTAGTGTTTTACGTCATTAGGCCATAAGCTTATAATGGTATTAGAAAGAAATCTGGCCATCCACTGGATTCGAAATCATAGACAATTGTATAGTTGTATGAATTATATCTGTAATGTCCCTTTCAAAATATGATGAGACTTTTGAATTCCATGTTAAAGCTAGCACTTAGTTCATTATTCCATTCACATTAAAAGATAAAGCAAAAAAAAAAAATGTATCGTTTTTTTTATTTGTAGTTTTTGAGAATTTTATTGATAATGTTAATTGAGTATGTATAAATGTTACTAATAAAATTCTTAAAAATTATCAATCAAATTTTCATCTGATACAAAAAACTTATTTTATACCTTATGCTAACAAGAATCTCTTAAAAAAAAAAAAGAGAAAGTATATGCTCAATATCCTGAACTTTATTAAAGAAAAACCAAAGGAAGTGGACCATAGGAATACTTTCATTTTAAGTATAATTTAAAACAAAAAGTAAAACTTAACAATATCAATTTTTTTATTATTTTAAATTGCACCTAAAACATGTAGGCCTATAGTTTGTTCAATATACCCATTATCAATAGAAAATGGGTTACACGTGTGAGTTGCAATTATGGAGAAGCAAATCATTATGCATCCAAGAGGTTCTCTATGCTGAATTTGTATATAAAATCCAAAACATGCCCAAAGGTGAAAGCTATTAATGATTTAGTGAGAAAATTTAATTTCTTCACCCACAGCTTAGCTATGGCTACCAATTCTTCACCACTAAGCTGTTCTCTCATTTCACCACTGCTTATGATTCTTGTGGCAATATTATCATCTGGGTACAACACTATCATCATTGTCCATGCTTTCACATTCCAAGAAACAACCATAAAAGATATCCAAATAGCTTTCAAGCATAAACAACTCACTTCCCGGCAACTTGTTGAGTTCTATCTTAAAGAAATCCACAGGCTAAATCCGGTCCTTAGAGGGGTCATAGAGGTGAACCCAGATGCATTACACCAAGCTGATATGGCTGACGGTGAGCGCAAGGTTAAGGCACCTGGCTCAGTACTGGGTGCATTACATGGTATCCCTATCCTGCTCAAGGATAACATTGCAACCAAGGACAAGCTTAACACCACGGCCGGTTCGTACGCGCTGCTCGGTTCTGTCGTGCCTCAGGATGCTGGTGTGGTGAGGAAGTTGAGGAAAGCTGGGGCTATCATCTTGGGGAAGGCTAGCTTGACTGAATGGGCTGCTTTTAGGGGTAATGCACCCAATGGCTGGTGTGCTAGAAGAGGACAAGGAAGGGTAAGCTATGAAATTAATTGTTTGATTCTACTTTTTATCCCAAAAGGACAGATTTATTTGCAAGGTTTGGAACCAAATTAGTCTAGAAACTTATAAGAAAACATGTAATGTATTTGCCCGCAGAATCCTTCTATTACTCATTTAGTAAAAAAAATATGCTAAATTTATTTCCAAAGTTAGCCATCAAATGATTGAGGAAATTAATATAAGAAAACATGTGTTGGATTTCTATGCAGAACCCTTATGTTTTGCCAACAACTCCTTGTGGATCAAGCAGTGGATCAGCAATATCAGTAGCAGCAAATATGGCAGCAGTTTCACTGGGGACTGAGACTGATGGATCCATTCTATGTCCATCCAGTTATAACTCAATAGTTGGCATCAAACCGACCGTTGGTCTCACCTCTCGAGCTGGAGTCGTCCCAATCTCTCTCAGACAAGACACCGTGGGGTATATGATTGATTTTTGTTGCAAAATTTTCATTATTCTGAAAGTATTGGACTTTTTATTTATTTTAGAAACTTATCGATAGTCTCAACTTTTAGAGAACTTGTCTAGAAATTACCCATGAGATTTTCTTGGATCAAAGGTACTCACATGGTTGGCTTGCTATTCTGTTTCACCTCCTTGCCTTGATTTTTGCCATGTAGCAATTGTACAGTTAATCAGTTAGATCTGTTCAGAGTGTAACTGGATTTTTTTCAATTTTGTGACCAGTCTTCCCTCTCTGCAACAAAACAGAGGACACCGCTTCCTGGCATGATTTCAATGGATAATGAAACAGAATATCATTCAAATCCAAATTTTCAAAATTATTCTGCATTACTCGTGAGAATTCATAATATTTTATTCTGAAATTAATTCAATATGGTGATCTTAGTTTTCTCAATTTCATTCACCTCGTGATACAATGACGCTCATACTGCTATTGAAATTGAAACAGGCCAATGTGCAGGACAGTGGCAGATGCTGTTTATGTTCTTGATGAAGCAACCAAAAAGGCATCAAAATACATTCCCCGTGGTGGATACGTGCAATTTCTGAAGCCCAATGGGCTAAAAGGGAAGAGACTAGGAATAGTGAGGAATCCGTTCTTCAATTTCGAAATAGAATCAGCTCTGCCTCAAGCTTTTGAGAATCATCTCCAGACTTTAAGGTATCATAACACAATTTCCATGAACTAGATGGTACTATCAATAATTGACACAATATAAATGGGATTTAACTTGAATGCAGTTTTTGTTACATGGCAAAAATCAAGGCAAGGGGGTGCTGTTCTGGTAGATCATCTTGAAATAGCACACATAGACAGTATAATCAACTCGAGTGCAAGTGGCGAAGATCTCCTCATGGTAGCTGAGTTTAAATTGGCATTGAATGCTTACTTAAAACAGCTAGTAGCATCCCCTGTTCGATCATTAGCAGATGTCATAAAATTTAACAACAAATTCTCAAAACTAGTAAGTATTTGAACGAATATGACCTCATGTGTACCAAGTCTCACAGTTAACGACCTTTTTACTTGAATGACGATTCAGGAAAGACTAAGGAATACGGCCAAGACCTCTTTCTTGCAGCTGAAGAAACTAATGGAATCGGTAACACAGAGAAGGCGGCGTTGTCAAACTTGGCAAGATTGTCAAGAAATGGATTTGAGAAGTTGATGAAGCAGAAGAAGCTAGATGCTTTGCTGGCTCCTGGTGCAGATTCTATTCCCGTGGTAGATGTTCTTGCAATTGGTGGATTTCCAGGGATTAGTGTCCCTGCGGGATATGATAATGAAGGGGTGCCTTTTGGCATTTGCTTTGGGGGGCTTAAGGGCACAGAGCCAAAGCTGATTGAGATTGCCTATGGCTTTGAACAAGCTACTAAGATCAGGAAACCTCCTAGATTCAAGCATTGATGATGCTTTAAGATAAATCTTTGCTGAAGTTGTTAGAGAAATTCTAAAAATTAAGTAATAATAATTTCTCTAATTAAATAATAATAACATAAATAAATTAAATAACATCCTTCTTTGCCTGAAAATAGCATTTATAATAAAGGAAAAGGCTAATGCATCACTATGAGTTTCTCTTCCCCAATCGTAATCCATCAGATAAAGCAAATAAAAAACAAACTAAGAGCTGAGAGCACATTAGTATTTCCTCCGTTCTGACCTTTTAGCACTGATGAGAATATATCCAAATATCTAAACTTGGGTAACACTCAAGCCAAGTGAATCAATATCTAATTATTTCTTTTTGGTACATTAGAGGGGAATTCAACCCGGTATCTTATATGAAAGACCCGGAGTTAACCACATGCCAAGAAGGTGAATTTATCAATACTATAATTTAATCCAAGTACTTTAATGACATTCAAAATATCACAATTATTGTGAACTAAATTCAACAAAGAGTCAAATATATAAACCAATAACCTTACAGACGATATCATGATTAGAGCACAATTAATCGTCAAAGAAAAATCCAAACAAGCAACAAAATATTACTTGGAAACTAAGAAAAAGAAATAAATAAATTTGTGTACCGACCTGACATATTTCCGTCCAAGAAAAGAAAAATTCTTTTAAAAGGACACGAAGGATATAATTCATAAAAATGTGATTTTTTCCTATTGAATTTGGATCATCATCAAGCATACAACATATGTATCACAAATCTCAAGCTATTTATTAATAAGAAATTGAAATCTAGTGTAACTTGAGAGGGAAAACGATCAAAGTTTTATAATTTAAATTCAAAGATAATTAATACCTTGCGAGAATTTGTGTTAAGATATTGAAGATTGATTATGCTTTTAGCAAGGAGAAATCTTGTCCATGTGGTGATGATGATATGGGGAAGAGAAAAAAGATTGAGAAGGAGAAACCATGCCATAAAATATCGGGGGCAGATCGATCAAGAAGAGAGGAATTTCTTACAACATCGGTGTTAAAAGGAGGATAAAGAGTATTGAAATGGAGTTTAACAGTCAAATTCAACTGTTTTTATAGAATTCAATTTGAATTCCACGTATATTTGTTTTGTTAATAAGACGTGGAGTTCATTTATAAATGAATGTTTGGTTTAATAATAAAAGTGTATTCTAATGGAATTAAGTAAATTTTATACAAATTTTATCATTAATAGAATTTGTAAATAAACTCTAGACATGGAATTTTAGAAACTTAAAAGAACAAAATTATCCTTCTCTGTTATTCTCCATTTCATATATTTTTTCCAAAAAGTTTTTTTCCTTCTACCTCTTCTCTCCTCTCTCCTTTCCTATTGCTAACAGTGGCTCTCTCTTTCTCCCTGTCAGCGTAGCCACCACTGCCCAGCCGACCGTCATTTGCAGGTCAACATCCCTTCCTTGACTTTCAGTAGGCCTCCCCCTCTTTGCTAGAATATGTCATTTAAACATTGTGTAATAATTAATTGTCATTGTATTTATATAAGGTTTTATTCATGGATATTATGGATATACCTACCTTGATTCGTGAATAACTTAGTTGTAGTTGTTTATTGAATTTTCAGATTTTTCTCATTGATTATTATGTTGTGTATTTTGAGGAATTTGGGATTTTTTCATTCTTTTTTATTAGGTTTCACGAATTAGTGTTTTCTTTTTTGAAATTTTATTATGGGATTATTGAGTTTATTGTGGATTTAGTAGCCAGACAAACTTCACCGTGTTAATATTTTTCAGTGAGAGCGCGTAATGCATATTCTCAATTGAAGTAATTATAAAAGACAATGGGATAAAAAATGTTATAAAACCAAATAATAATGCTAAGGGTATTTAAGTAAAGTTTATGAAATGAATTGAATTCTTGATTCTAAACACAAAATTCATTTCAATTTTATAGTTTAAGTAAAATTATACTAAACATGAAAATTCATTTAAGTTCATTTACAAATGAATTCGAGTTTTAATTCATTTGAAAATAAATTCTAGTTTCAGTTACATTTCGAAATGAACTGAATTCTATATTTAAAGTCTTACCAAACGGAGTGTAAAAGTAATCCGCTCTAATTCCGAGTTAGGCTTAAAACTATGTCGTTCAGATAAACCTATTGACGTGGCGTGACACGGTGTTGAGTAGAATGTTTCGGTAAAGATATTCGTATCACAAGAATGAGAAAAATTCTTAATCACCAATCATGAAAGATACATTGCAAACAAATTTTTTTTTTAAACAAAATATCACTTTTTCTCCTTGTTCTTGTTAGAAAAAATCATTTAAAATGATGTTAAAAGAGTGTTTGAAAATCCATAAGGTATTAATTTAAATCTAAAGGTTGTGATTTAAACAGAAATGTGTGATTTAAATCTAAAGGTTATAATTTAAACAAAAAAGTGTCAGATTTTTTAAATATTTTTTACACAGGCACGATTTGGTCCGTTAAAAACTAACAGACATGATCGTAAGTCTCTCATTAAATCTGAAAAAGTCATGTCTTTCCAACTGAAAAAAACATGACTTTCCAAAACCATACGAAGAGGTGCTTCTACACCTATAAATACCTCTCACTCCCCACTTCAGAACACCATTTTTTTTCATTATTTTTTCTCTCTTTTTCTCTCAAAAATTCTGTCATAATATTTCAGCATTTCAAAGCAGAATTAAATCAGAAGTTCTTCAGATTTTGTTGTCTATAGACTTCAAGTTTAAGACTTGGTTGTATCATGGAAGACTATTCGTCTATAACCCAGAGCAAACTTGTTTATACAAGTGGGGACGAATAAAGCCTTAAAGATAGTGATTACTACACGCCTCTAAGTCTTGATTCTTATATTCTGTTCTCATTTATAAAAAATTTACAACAATTTTAAGGCTTTATTTCTGTCCAACAAAATAAAGGCGGAATCATTCAAGGTAATGAATCAAGACTTTGTCAAGCTAGATCGATTTGATGGAAATAATTTCAACCAGTGGCAAGACAAGATTATGTTCTTGCTTGCTACGTTGAAAATTTTCTATTTACTGGATCCGAATCTGCAGCCCATTTCTGATGATCTAGTACCTAAAGAAGAAGAGCAGCCTCAAACAACAATGATCAAACAACTATAGAAAGAAATGAAGAAAAGATAGGAGGATGAGTTGTTGAGTCGTGGGCATATTCTAAACACATTATCAGACCACTTTTATGATCTGTTCACAGACATCAAATCAACTTGTGATATTTGGAATGCTCTTGAATATAAATACAAAGCGGAGGAAGAAGGTACAAATAAGTATTTAGTTTCCAAATACTTTGATTTCAAAACGTTTGACAATAAACCTGTCTTAGAACAAGTGTATGAATTACAAGTTATTGTCAATAAACTCCGAGCTTTAAAAATAGTTTTGCCTGAATCATTCCAAGTGGAGGCTATTATAGCTAAACTTCCCCCTTCTGGGAAGGATTATGGAAAAAGAGTGTTGCATAAATATGAGGACTACACTTTAGAATAAATTAAAAAAAAAATCTTTGTATTGAAGAAGAGTCACGTTTACGTGACAAAAGTAGTAATGTTCAAAGTGGTCATAAAGTGCATCATGTGGAGACAAGCAAAGTTAAAAAGCATGCCTTACAAGTGAAAGCTGGAGGAAAATTTAAGTAGACTACAAGAAAGAATAAAGGAAAGATAATTTGCATTTGTATACAGTGGTATGTAAATTTAATTATTTTGAACATGAAACTGGGTGCGGAATACATTTGAGGATGGCAATAACATGTTAATTGGTTTGGTTTGATTTGTTAAAGTTGTGAGGCCATTTGGCCTGCATGCATTTGAATTTACAATTTAATTTTATTTGTTTGATTAAATTATTTAGTGACACTATAAATTTACATGAGATATTAAATTGAGATTTATTATAAATTTATAGTAAAAGTCACTGTGAACATTTATTGCTATAGCTTATGTGTGCATGAGTTATCGTCAAATAAATTTTGACTTTAAAATGCATGATTATATATCTATCTAGTGGGAACGATATAGCATCTCTAGATTTATTTGTAGAAATATGTGTTCAAATAACATTATCTTGCTTGAGATGTTACTGTTACATACTTGTTGATCATATTAATCTAAAAGTTTAATGTTATTTTAAACTGAGGGGGTTTAAAATTTCAAATATTTATGTAAAAAAACATATATATTTTGAGTACTTATAAGTTATAGAAAAGCAAAAAATTGAGTTTATTATAACTCTCAATGTGTGGGGGGTATTTGGAATAATACAGAGTTCAAATCCTATAAGAAAATAAAATAAGAAAGCATAGTGGGGTTACGCTTTAAGTCCTTAATAGTGCATTATGAGAATGTACAAAATTAGTAGAATCTTTGGTTATCTAAGTGAAACCATTGATTTTATATGAACCAGTTGTATCAAGAGGATACATTGATGTCATAGTAATTCAGTTGTATTAAGAGGATATACTGATGCTAATCGGATGATGAGAGTAAAAGATATAAAATATCCAATAGGAGGTAATGTCTCTTGAAAGAGCAAGAGACAGGCATGTATGTCTCACACAATGAAATCCGAATTAATTGCCTCGATAGCAATGGAGAAAAAATGTTAAATGGATTAATTAGAAATTTATTGTTGCAAATAAATTTTGTGGCCACATCTTATGCATTTAAAATCCATACTTTGTGGTAATGAAGTTTTGTCAGTGGTATCTTAAATAATAAGTCTAGACATATCCGTATGAGACAATAGTATGTGAGACAATTGATACAAGATGGTATTATTACAATTGTCTATCTAAAGTCAAGTAAGAACTTGACTGATCCACTTACTAAGACACTTACAATAGACTTAGTAAGCAATATATTTAGAGAGATGGGGTTTAAACCATTTAAAAGTCAGCAGTGATGACAACCCAACCTAATGCTAGTAGATCATTAGTTCTAGGTTTTAATGTGTAATAATAAGTTACTGTGATTGACTATTGATATTGTCACAAAGTTGGCCCCTTAATTGAGAAAGACAATATCATCCGTTACGTTTTAGAGGATGAGTTAAACTCTTAATGAAGTAATAAAATGCGTTATAGCAATGGAAACGCAAGAGGAACTTCACCTATATAAACGAATGAGTGGTGCCGCTTCTTATAGAGAGTTATGGTTTGTTTTCTTGAGGTTCATAAAACCAGGATATAGCACATGGCCATAATAGTGCTAAGTGAAAATAAATTCTCACCGAAATAAGAGAATTGTATGTGTATGATGACTTCGGTCGGATCACATAGGAATATTGGTTTAATTTAAATGACACCATTAATTTCAATATGACTTTGAGTTGTTTACACTAATAGAATGTTTTAAATCAAAAGATACATACTTTATGCATACAAGACTCGAAGATATTGTGGCAATATTTTTTAAAATTGATTCTTTAAACAAGAGGGGGATTGTTAGAAAAAATATTTTAAAATGATATTAAAAGGTTGTTTGAAAACCCAAAAAGTATTAGTTTAAATTTAAAAGTTGTGATTTAAACATAAATGTGTGATTTAAATCTAAAGGTTATAATTTAAACAAAAAAGTGGCGGATTTTTTAAATATTTTTTAAATAGACATGATCTGGTCCGTTAAAAACTAACAGACATGATCGTAAGACTCTCATTAAATCTAAAAGAATCATGTCTTTCCAATTGGAAAAACATGACTTTCCAGAACCATTTGAAGAGATGCTTCTACACCTATATGTACCCCTCACTCCCCACTTTAGAACACAATTTATTTTTCATTCTTTCTTCTCTCTTTTTCTCTCAAAAATTCTACCATAATATTTCAGTATTTCAAAGTAAAATTAAATCGAAAGTTCTTCAGATTTTGCTGTCTGCAGACTTCAAGTTTAAGACTTGATTGTATCATGGAGGACTATTCATCTATAACCCAGAGCAAACTTGTTTATACAAAAGATAATGAATAAAGCCTTAAAGACAGTGATTACTACACGCCTCTAAGTCTTGATTCTCATATTCTGTTCTCGTTTAGAAAAAATTTACAACAGTTCTCATACTATCAAATAGTGAAAATATATATTTTATCTTTCATAGATTTATGCTAAACAAGAACCTTTCCAAAAATGAACCATAAATTTGAGAAAAATGCTTACTTGACAGTGTCATGAATTATTTTATGACACAAGCCAATGAACAATGAACATCTCATAAGTTATGGACTTTATAACTATGGTTAACAATTGTTGGTATGGTTAAGTTTATGAGGTCCATTGCTAATTGACTTGTGTTAGGAAATATTTCCTAGCACTATGCCAGGCAAAGCTCTCTCAATTTGGACACCTCTTCTCATGCACCGTCACTCTCTACCATAATTCATCATGGGTAAAATTGATAAAATATAAACAAATATTGATAGAGTTCCTGAAATCAGTATCCTAGGGCATATTTGGTAACAATTTTCAGTTTTCAGTGTTCGAAAACAGTTTTCAGTGTTCGAAAACATGTTTGGATAACAGTGTTCGAAAATTGTTTCCAAAACAGTTTTCGGTGAAATATTGTTTGGATAATCAGTGTTCGAAAACTGTTTGGATTATACTTTCTTGTAATTATTTTCATCTTTCAGTTTTCAGTGTTCAGTTTAAATTTTAATATATAAAATTAATTTTATTTCTCATATTTACTAAATATATTTTTTAAGCACACACCAAATACTTGGAAATAATTAATATTATTTTATTTTTAAAATGTTAGTATTTTTTATATATCATGGATCAAACATGACAACATTCTTCCCTTTGGTCATGTCATGTTTGTTTGTTAAATAAATTCTTAAAAATAAAAATAAACAATACAATACAACTTTTACAATTTGACAAAATATGAACAATCAACCCATCAAATACAATATTCAAGTTTGTTCAATATCTAAAAGATGATATACTTTTCTTCTTAAAAATAAAATATTTGAGAACAATATACAATATTCATTGATCAAATAAAACTTTGATAAATTGATAAAATGGAAATGAACGGCCCATAGCCTTTGCATAAAACCACAACTACCACTCAAAAAAGACTTTAATATTGATGTTTTCTCAAAAGCAAAACTAAACTATACAATCTTCTTCTTCCCTACAACACATGGCTACTTTCCTCTGCTTGTACTTTACATGAACCATCTTTTGCTGGGAGGAACCAAAGAACCAACACTGAGCTCTCTCTCTTTGAATTATTTGCTTCAGTTTTGCTAACAGATATAATGAACTGAGTGAGCTCTGACGAAAGTTTAAGGCAGAAGATGAATGCTACAGTATTGATATGCTCACACAGTAGAAATCTGCATGTGATGTATCTAAGCTCCCATTGTGTAGGGCCTCTCTTTAGTCGGAGCATCTCCTATTTTTCTTCTGCCTTTCAGTGCCGATTTGACTAAAGGGTATTAGTAACATGCAGTTAAATGAACACTCCATTTATGTTCATTGTCTTCTACAGGCTCTTAAATATCATCTGTTGACAGATTAGAAGAGTTCAAAAACAGTGTAAAATATACTAAAATCAATATTAACACTACATATATAAGAATAAGATTGATTGAAATTGATTTCTTTGATTCAAAATAACAATAATGAAAAAGAATACTATGAGCAGGTCATGTATCATTCATTATTAAAAAGCAGAATCCACCATCAATCAAACTAGTCCTACTGATGCAGTAACAGCTTTTAGAAATCAAACTTACCTTGGCATGATTTTGCTGTGAGACACACAAGAAAACAGAGGCTCTACTTGGCTGCATCAGAAACTGATTTTTTCATGAATTTCTCTATGTAAAGTAACTAAGAGAGCTAGTAAAACACTGTATTGTGTACATTGTAGTCATGCCTTCTAAAATAATTTTACTGATATCATTCTCTTAGGATCAGATGAAAAGTCCAGCATTAAAAGATGTATTGCATTTATCACTAACAGGTGAATTTATGATATGACACACAAAAGAAAGGGTTATTATTGATAACCTATCAAGACAAATCAGAAGCCAAAAATGTTGCAGTAATCCATGGTAATATTGTAAAAGCTAAAATTAAATGAAGATGTCAATATGCAACAATGATACCTGCATGCGGGTCCTTGCCAGCTCAATAGGGTAGCAAGAAATGCAAGCTAACGAGCGTGCAAATGTGCCTGCAACTAATGGGACATATGGTGTCAAGATTAGAGAATTCCTGGTTGTGAAATCTTCCATTAAATTGTGGAAAATGTCATAACAAGGCAAGTAGATCCCAACCTGGTCATGAATAGAAAAGAATGATCGTCAATCAAGCCACATGAAACATTTTTGTAATTGTAAAAAATCACACACGCCTTGAACCCCTGCCCACAAAGTGAGTAGAGAAATGTCCTTACCAACACTCCAAGGCAAGCTGGACAAAAAGGTAAAAGAAATCATATAAGATGAAGACGAATCCTTGCTAAGGGAGAGATTTACAGTTGGCACAGCCAATGCTAAGCTTGCAATTAATGCTGCTTTTGGCTCAGGGAAAAATTTAAACAGTATCCACACTCCTGGGTAGTTCATTGAACATCCATTCATAAAGCAGCATGTAGGTTCAACATAAATAGATATTATCAAACTAGAAACTAAAAATTCCATTTAAGACGATTTTTCAAAATCTCCTCAAAATCAAACATCAAACAGAGAATGGGAAGAACCAAATTTGATAATCAGATATCTCATGGGAAAACATAAAGAAAAGACTAATTGATAACATTCCCATGAGTTCTCAAACATAAAGTCGTCGATAGTTGTCTTCAACTTGCTAGCTTTTTCCTCACAAAATCACAATAATAGAGAATCCAGAGCATTATCCTCAGCTATTCAATTTTATAATAATATGATGCAAAGTAAAGGATTACAAAACAGACACTCACATACCGTATTTGTTTCAAAACTTGCCATTCCATATAGACCCTGGTACGAAACTCCTACAGCCTATGCTTGCAACCTTGTCTGCAGGTAAAGAACAAAATTCCCCAACATCATAAACTTCAAGAATTGAAGCAATAAAGAGCAAAGGGTGTTAATTTAAAGTAAGACTTGCGAGATACCATAAAATCTCTACGACCCCATGTTTGGAGCAAAGTAACATTTAACATCTAATATTTCTTCATTAAAAGGAAAACAAATATTTACACTTACTAAAAAGAAAAAAAGAAAAAGCATTTCCAAATTTCAAAGTTACCCTTTTCTCTCATTTGAAAAATGATCAAACAAAGCTTAAAGAAAACCATTAATCATTAAAAACCCACAGGAAAATAGGCAAGAAGTTGCTTCTATGAACCAAAATCTTAAGAAAAGGAACCTGAAATTTACAAGCAAGCAGAATTTATGATTGCCTACAAAAAGTTTCTCAGGGTAAATAAAAAATATTTACAACCGAATTGAAACACGCATGCACACACACAAGTGTAGAGCAATGGTAAATCAATATAGCAATGATAGGTAAATTATAAGAAATTAAAACATAAGCAAAACTACTTACAGAGAAAAATGGTTCAAAAACAAAAGTTAGATTAATTTACACAAACATCTTAAACTATCTTAGATTTGAAACCAACAATGGCAAAGAGGAAAGAGATGTTGTTACAGAAAATTTGGGGTTGCTCAGACGCTGGTGGTGACAAAAACAATGACAAAATCCACTTGATAATCTGACCTTGTAACACAAATAAAAAAAATAAGTGATTTAATAAATTAAGGGTTACTGATTCCTAAGAAATTCCAAGAAAAGCTCTAGGGATTTTGTTTAAAAATTGCACCAAAATACTAAACAAAGAAAACAAAAACAAAAATAAATCACTCACCCGAAACCTATTATTCGTAAATGGAGTATACATACAGAAAAATTGCACCCATTTCCCTCTGCTTCGCCTCTTTACCGGTGCCACCATCGCTGCTGCTTTGCCTCCACCACTGATCGAGAGATCTACGAAACAGAGAGACTGAGACGAAGAAGAAGGAGAAGAGAGAAGAGAGAAGAGGGCAGAGAGCATAGAGCAAAGAGTGAACTCTAAGTAGTGTTTTAGGCATAAAAATTGAAAACCGAAAACCCCATTTGGGAGTTTTCTAAAATCAATGTTTGAACACTGAATTTATGAAAACTGTTTTACAAAACTGTTTTGAAAAACTGCTGCCAAACAACAAAATCAGAGTTTGAAAAGAGATTTCAGTGTTTGAACACTGAAAAGGGTTTTTGAAAACCTCCCCAAACAAACCCCTAGCTTCCGGTGATTCAAGATGGATGTTCATTCGCGTGGTTTTTATAGCAGTATTATTGTATATATTTTTGTTTCATATTTAAATTATATATATATATATATATATATATATATATATTAAAAGGATAATAAAATAAAAATAAAAATAAAAATAAAATAATTTTAATAAATTAATGATATTTATTTTTTATGTTTATTTTTTAACTAAATATAGATATAAATTGAATGAAATGACCATCTCATATTATCTTTCTCTTCGTCTTGTTTTTCTCGTAATTCGGTGTATCAAATATGCATGTATGACATGCCATTTTATGTAATCTTTTAGAGTTCTTTCAATTTGGACAATGATGAAATCCAATAAATTATGAGAAAAACTGAAAAATACATCTTGCCATATGTATATACTCATTCCTTTGTATCAAGAATTTCAATTCCAAATTGCATAATCTTCATTTATTTAAAATAGTTCCAAAAGTGTGTCTTTCCTTTAATCGTCTTTTTAATTAAAATTCAACATAATAACTTTGGTTGAAGATTTGAGTTCGATCATTCAAACCAATAACTTTCTTATAGATAAAGAAAGTTGTTACGTGAGTAGGTAAAAATTAAGGATAAATTAAGAAAATAACTCTGAATTAAACAAAATTACTTATTTTAACCATTGCTTACCATATATTGATGACAATGGTATCTTCTTTTTATACTTGAAAAGAAAAAGAGATAATTTCTTTCTATAGAGAGAGAGAGAGAGAGTTTATTTGCCCACATCAGGTAAAACGACTATACAAGGGAGACCATGATCGTGATAAATCGATAACTTTGAAGAACTTTAAAAAAAAATGGGAGGAAAGACAATCTTCAATTGGGCTTTGATCCTCTGCATTGGCACCATCCAAGCAAATAGCCAATACTATTCCAAAAGTGTTCCATTTGTCCCCATGCAAGAGAAAACTACCCATCTCAATTTCTTCTTCCATGACACACTTAGTGGCAAAAACCCTACTGCAGTCATGGTAGCCCATGCTAACCTCACCGGCCAGAAAAAGTCACCGACGCCATTTGGTACCGTGTTTGCCCTCGACGATCCGCTCACGGTGGGTCCTGAGACGACCTCAGAGGTGATCGGGAACGCACGCGGCCTATATGTATCGGCTAGTCAAGGTATACCCACCCTGGTGGCATATTTTGATTTCGGTTTCACAACAGGTGAGTTCAATGGGAGCTCTATCAGTGTGTTTTCGAGGAATCCAGTGGCGGAGACGGAACGTGAGCTCGCCGTGGTTGGAGGAAGAGGGAAGTTTAGGATGGCTAGAGGTTTTGCTCAGCTTAAAACCTATTATGTAAATGAGACTAATGGTGATGCCATTGTTGAGTATAATGTAACTTTGTCTCATTACTGAGATATATATGGCTGCCTTTTTTTCTTCATTTTTCTCTTTCTTTGAGAGGAGAAAGGCTCAACTTTATTATTACCAATAAAATGTCAATACCATTATTAAGGACAAAAATGAAATTTAATAATCTAATTGAATTTTATTGTTATATAAATGATATAACAAACTCGTATCTCGTCACTCTTTTTGACACTCACATCAATAACCAATCAAAAAATCTAAATCTCATTTGTACAGTATTAAATAATAATATTTTAAAATTAAAATAATAATTTATCAATAAAATATTTATACATATTCCTCAATTATTAATTGATTGTCCAGAAAGTGAAAAAAAAAAAACAAAATTCCTTTATCAGAGCTCTTATTATTAACAAGCAGCATCAGAGAACCTTTGAAATTGTCCTTCTTTTTGTCAATCACTTGGGATGAAGGAGAAAATTAAATGATTGTGGGTAGGTCTAACTCTAATATATCTATTTTTACTATATCACATTTATCCTTATTTCATATACGGAGTATTAGTAAAAAAAAAAAAAAAAAAAACAAATCGGCCAACATATCCCTGCCTCCACTAACCCTTTGTAATTTTTTTTTTTTTTTTTTTTATGATTTTAGAATAATCTTGCCATAATAACGGTTAGGGGATCGACATTTGACAGGTGTAGATGACATCATTCATAGTAAAATTAATATATTTTTTTCATGTAAGTAAGAATTGGCCATATATATATATATATATATATATATATATATACACACACACGGGCAGAAATTACAAATCCAAAGAATCTGTCATTCCCCCACTTCAATTTCAGAAAAATAGTATATTTTTTTGAGAGATAGAAAAGTAGTAAACTTAATTAATATTCCAAAAGAATTCTGGTTAAATGGCTAATAGAATTATTGGCATAAAAATAGACTAAAATATATTTTTTGTATAAGATTTTATACTTATTTCATTTATGATCTTTCACTTTTTGATCGATTTAGTTGGTTGAAAGAAACTTTAGCTAATTTTTGAATCATAAGTTAAAATAATATATCCAGTGTTATATCACTGTATATTACGTACATGTACTGGTTGTTATAATTTCATGATAGTATTCTTGGGTTCTTTTAATATAGTTAGATTAAAATTTAAATCACTAAAAATTAAAAATTTTAAAATAAAAACTTTAAATTTTAATAATTTAAGTTATATTTAAGTAGATTACCAAACAAAACCACCGACGCTACTCCAACAAAGATTAGTCTTGAACTCAAGAAAAACAAGACAATATGTAAGTTTTAATTTTTATCAGTAAAAAAAGCTTATGCAATGGATCGAAAATAAGGTTACCTACTTAATTCCATGGAAAAGATTATAAATTATGAATTTGTCATCAAAAGTCTTCAAACTTTCAATTAGTTGTAATGTAACATTTTCAAGCTTCATTTATCAATGAAATTGTCTTAAAACTTAATTATATAAAAAAATTGTATCATAATTTTTTTACACATGCTAATATGATTTATCATGATAAAAAAATATTATAATTTTTTAACAATGAAATTTCTTATTTTTTACTATTAATTTTTAAAAAACCACAAAAATTAGCACATAAAAAAATTAAAAAAATAGATAACTCATAATGGTTTATAGAGTTTATTGAAAACCTTATATAGTGTATTCAAACATCTCAAAGTAAGATAATAATGATAATATTGATGAATGAGATAACATTGCAACTAATTGAAAGTTTAAATATTTTGTGTTAAATTCATAGTTTAGAGACGTAAGTGCTAGGGGTTCATAATTTAAATATAACTGATGAAATTTACCCTTGTATTTTTGCTCAAACACACTTTTTTGACATTAGATGAATTAGAACACGCCTCTGCAGCCTAATTAATTAGTGTTAACAAACGAGGTTTTTTCATAAATGCACCTTGTGATTAATTTGACTCATATATCAATTTGCATTTTGCATTTACTCTCATAGCCAATAGCACCATACATGGACCCTTAAGTCCTAATAGAAAGTGATACAGCCAATAAAGTCACCCTCCAGTAAACTAACAACACGTGGAGTGATACTCCTTCAATGACCAAACGACACGTGACCACGCCCACGAGCCAACTCCCAGTAATCTGTCAACATGCAAGACGACTCCCCTCCAGTAATCGAACGACACGTGGAACGAGCAGTTGACATAACCATGGTCACTCGCGGACTCCCCATGCAAAAGTGTAGGCGTGATTATGGGGACTAAGCCACCTCTCAACACGCGATAGAAGCCCTCCACCAAAGAAGCGAGATCATAGGGATCACACCATTCCGAGCACGTGACCGGTTTACCTCAGGAACGTTATAAAAAACCCAAGGTATATGAATTCATGATCATCTTCAATCTCAAACTCATTAATGAAACATTTGTATCCCAGCTCCATCTTCTCAGTGTCTTATTCTAACAAAGGCATCAGAGAGTCCTCGGAGACATCACCCCCTCTCTTCCGGTGACTTTTTAGTTTACCTCTCGTTATTATAGGACGTCAGACGTGGAACCTCCAGCTCAGCAACAGGTTTTCAGCATCAACAGAAAGAAAAATCTTCAGTGGGATTTATTTCCATGTATACATTCACACAATTAAGGAAGGTTAATCTGAAAACCTGAAAGAAATGAGAAACGGCATAATGCTGATCCTCTATATCCAATATTTCTATAGCTATCATATAATTAACCCATTATAAAAACTTGAATCTTCATTGAGAATTTATAAACCAAACTAATTAATACCATTGAGAAATTAAAATTCTGAGGAAAAGAAAGATGCAAGGAAGGAAGATATTTGCCTGGTTCATGTTTTTATGCATTTCAACGCTGCCGGTTCGTAGCTCATACTACTCAAAGACCAAGCCAGCTGATCACAAAAAGGAGAAAGTGACTAATCTTCACTTTCATCTCCATGATATTCTTAGTGGGAAAAACCCTAGTGCAGTCATGGTAGCTCATCCTCTCCTCAATAACAAGGATAACTCAACCCTAGCGTTCGGCAATGTATTCGCCTTCGATGACATCCTCACTGTAGGGCCTGAACCAGACTCCGAGGTTATTGGGAATGCAAAAGGGCTATACTTATCATCTAGTCAAGATAAAGATAAGTTTACGATAATTATGTATGCTGATTTTGGTTTCACGTCGGGTAAGTTTAATGGGAGCTCATTCAGCGTATTTTCGAGGAATCCAGTAATTGAGGCAAAACGTGAGGTAGCGGTGGTCGGAGGAAGAGGGAAGTTGAGGATGGCTCGAGGGTTTGCTAAGATTAAGACTAGCTACATCAATTATACAAATGGTGATGCCATTCTTGATTATAAAGTGACTTTAATCCACTATTAAATGCTTGCTTTTTTTAATAACATGTTGTATTATTGGATAGAGTGAAAGATCCAAAATCATGTTAATTTTATAATTCCAATAATTCTACATGAAGAAGAATTAAAGTAATATAAATGAATGATGATTAAAACTCACTTTTCTTGTTTTCCCTTTGTCCATGCTTTTTGGTTTTTGTCTTCCTAGCTAGCCTCTTTCATTTGATTAAATTTACCCTTAATTATATGCTTAAGCTTGCGCAAGAATTATTATTGTTTTTTTGTTTGTTCTTAAATTCATTTGTCATCCTGGTGTAGATAATTAACTGAACAGGTCAAATTATTTGCAAAAATTTTGTCAGTTTTATGTAGGTGTAAAATTGAGCTTGTGTCACCGCCAAAACCCAATTAATTAGATTAAACGAATTGGGTTTTTACATTGACATAGTTTGGCAGTCTTACTAGCTTGATCATTCAGTTTATCATGTATTTAATTTATGAACAATTTTTTTTTATGAAAAATATTATGAACATTTTCTTTCAAAATAAGGTACAAATACAGCATGTGTAAAGAAATTCTGCCAATAGTTATTGCAAAAGAGAAAAAACTGATGTACATTTGTATGTGTGGCCTATTTACTGTTACAGGAATTCTGACCATGTAGGCAACCAAAAAATTGAATACGGTCTTTTTTAAGGTAAACCCGTCGTTGCTAATTTGCAATGACAAATTGACAAAAATAAAGTTGTCCTCATATAAAAAAGCATGTGGAGCACTCCAAAAAGATGTGTTTCTTTTGTAGTAGTTTAACTCCTTTTGAATCAAAAGAACAGACTCTGCAAAGCCAATTTCCACTATAAAAGTCACTTTAGTCTGCCATTTTATTTTGAGAAAATTTGCTTCAATACTTGCAGAACACAAAGGGAAGGAGAGAGATGGCAAAAATAGGTGTGGTTTTATTGCTCATTTCTTTAGTGGCAACCATGCCATTGGCTCAAAGCTTCCATGTAGGGAGTTGGGCCAAGAGGCATGATGAAGCTAAAAAGGAGACAGTGACCAATCTTCAATTCTATTTTCATGATACACTTAGTAGCAGGAACCCACGTGCTGTTAGGGTGGTTCAAGCCACTCACACTGACAAATCACCAACACTCTTTGGTGTTTTGATGATGGCTGATGATCTACTGACAGAAACAGCCGACCCGAAGTCGAAGCTTGTCGGCCGGGCCCAGGGTCAATATGGGTCAGCATGTCAAGATGAATTAGGCCTACTCATGGCCAAGAACTTTGGTTTCACAGATGGCATTTACAATGGTAGCTCCGTCTCCTTGGGAAGAATACGGCAATGAATCGGGTCCGAGAGATGCCAATCATCGGTGGGACAGGCATTTTCCGGCTGGCACGTGGATACACGATCACGCAGACGAATGTGTTTGATCCTACCACCGGTAATGCTATAGTAGGGTACAACGTTACAATTGTTCATTAAAAGCTTAAAATCTAGTAACCAAAGTTAAGACTTAGAGACTATAAGATCTTAGATTCGATTATCATAATAGGTAGATTATTTGTCTGTTTTATATATAAGTTTTTTTATTTTATTTAAAGTGGACTATAGTAATATTGTAGACTTTTATATAGGTAATATGATAATAAAAACATATATTATAATCAAATCAATAGTTTGTATATCCGTTGCTTTTATATTAAAAAAATACCATTCACCACTCATATTATGTGGCTACTCCGGTGCCGTGCCAAAAAAAATCAATTTACTTTATTTGGTAAAAAATATATTTTTATGGTAAAATTCATATTTTCGATTGTAAAACAGAAAATTTTGGTAATAAAATTGTTTTTTCTTATCATCAATATTTTTTTTTTCTATCATCAAGATTAGCACCCATTAGATGTAAACATGAATATCATAATAAAACTTAGAGGATCATGGGATACCTGAGAGGCCAAATCCTCGACCATCAGAGCCAGGCTCTCCATAGGCTCCTAAGTCAGTCTGGCCATGTCTTTAAGGAGGATGCCATGGATCAAGTGCTCTCGAGCCACGTTGGCGCTTTCGAAGCATGAGTCGTCAACCTTCACAAACCAATCCGATCTAAAGACATCCGGAGGGTGGGCCTGGACTGGTGCAGTAACCCTCACTGGAGGAAGAGGAGAGGGAGTGGTAGCCACATCATCCTCCACCACAATTGGAGTAGGAGGAGGGGTATGGGAACTTCCCGCGTTGGCCTTCTTCGCAGAAGAATGAGTCGCCAATGCCCGAGCCTCCTCGTCTAACTTCCTCTTCTGGGACAATTTGGCTACCCTTTAAGCAACTTTAAAAGTGTCCATGGCTGCAAAGAACAACAAGGCATAAGTACCAGAAACAAAGAAAGAAAAAAAAAAGTATAAAGGAAAGGACTTGGACCTATCTGCTCATTTGGATCCTCAAGGAAAAGCCCGAGCTTAACCAACTTGATATTCTGGTAGAGGAGCTCAACTAGAATCTTCCCTCCGATCATATCCTGTAGATTATCTATCTTCCTCCTCAAAAGATTGGGTTTCTTGTTTGACTTAACCAAGTCCAAGTCCAAGTCCCATTGGGAAGGCAAGTCGAAGCCCTTCTCACTCTGAACATAGGAAAAACTCTTCTTCCATTGCTTAATGCTCGAGGGAGTCTTCTCCAGTAACCCTCTTTTTGGCCTGGAGCTCAACACTACCCACCTGTTCACTTTGTGCTTACTAATCAGAAATAGGTTCTTAAATACATTCATATTCATTACCTCCTTCAGCTTAATACTAATGTAGATGAATGCCATGAGAAGGCATATGGAATTTGGCACAAGCTGACACAGGGCAATCCCATAGTACCTAAGCACCGTACGAACGAAGGGGTGTAGGGGGACTCCAAAGACACCGAGCAGTTGGAGTCCATGTCCAACTCCTTGGACTTCTCCAAAGACTCCGAGCAGTTGGAGTCCATGTTCAACTCCTCGAACTTCTCCAAAGACTCCAAGCAGTTTTGACTGGATGTCAACTCCTCGGACTCCAATCGCCAAAATTTCAAGCGGTGTTGACTGAGGGTCAACTCATCGGACTCCAATCACCAAACTCCGAGCAATTTTTGACTGAGTGTCAACTCCTCGGACTCAAAACACCAAACTTCGAATAATCTAGACTAAGTACCAACTCCTTGGATTCAATTGACAAACTTCGAGTAGTTCTTGACCGAGTTTCAACGCCTCGGAGCAATTACCGTTTCCCAAACACCATGGAGGTGTTTTGGTAAGACTCTATAGGTGACTAGCCTCCTCGTAATCAGGTTCGATCCACCACCTCAACCCCATACTATCTACTTCCTCAAGTACAAATGTAAACTTAAGGAAGTGGGAGGCATCTGATGTGGGAGAAAATTCCCCTACCAGTAACACAATGACGCGTGTCATTCTCCATGGTAGAAATGGCAATTCCCTAACCATGACAAGATAACCAATCACCTCCCGACACATAGTAAAAGGCATAACGATAATTTCACACAGTAATACCTGATGTTGTTTCGTCGTTCCAACTTCTGGATAAATTTGCACAGCAGATAGATAACTCCAAAAAAGTATCACTCCAATCCTAACACTATATATAGTTTCTCTCTTAGTCAAACTCTACTCCTGTACATTATAAATAGGGGCTCTCATAAACTAGAAGGTACAAACAATTCTTGAACTCACACCCCCATTCCTTTTGATTTCCTTATTTCTCCAAAAAAAAAAAAAAGCCATAAACTAACTTAGGCATTGTAACGACCCATCCCGGGTTGGCCACCCCGAAACGGTGTCATTACATTTTGAGAATACCAGCACGACACATATATGCAGTAGTAAAAATAAATATTACTAAAAGAACTTTACATCAATCCGTAAAATGCATGAAGAGTTACAAATAAATTTTTCATTTTATTTTCGCATTAGTCTGAGGATGATGACACGTACACGGCTTACAGAAAAATGATTTCTTCTGAACCTCAACTCATCAAACTATTTGCCAAGCCTGCTACCTGAAAATCATTGTACAATGAGGAGTGAGCTTCACAAGCTCAGTGAATTGAATTTACTAAAAGTATTCCAAATTTCAAATTCCTTAAACAATCCTTTAATATTTAATCTTTTATTTTTCACATAACCTGATGACAACTTTCTACTATCATTTCCCATATCATAAGATTTATTCTCTATCAATCTCTTATTCTCAATCGTTGGTCCACCTTAAGATAATCAATTATCTCATAATTACCTCGTAATGAGGTTCACATCATAAAATCTTCCATTTAAAATAAGTCTTAACACCATAACTGTCTCTTTCTATGAGACTCAACCATTTATAATTAAATTCACAATAATATGCCACATCTCAGCATGTCAATAATCTTATTATCATAATTGTCTCTTTTTATGAGACTCAACCGTCTTAAATTAAATTCACAATAATGTGCCACATCTCAGCATTTCAATTATCTCATTATCATAGTTGTCTCTTTTTATGAGACTCAGCCATCATACACGACAATATACCTCATCTCAGCTTTTCAATAATATTTTCATCATAACTGTCTCTTTCTGCGGGACTCAATCATCTATAATTATTTTCACGATAATAAATCACACATCAGCATTTCAATCATACAACAATAATTAAAACAGATGCAAATGCATGAATAATTATGATGGGAACATCTTCCCACCTGTCGACAAGTTGTTATTATCTTAGACCGGCTGCCTTCCCGGTTCTTTTATTCTCATCAGACTGGCTGCCTTCCCGGTTAATTCCACCATATACCGGTTGTCACAGTTTTCACTTTTCATCCCAGCATATACCGACTGTCACGGTTTTCACTTTTCATTCCAGCATATACCGGCTGTCACGGTTTTTACTTTTCATCCCAACATATACCGGCTGTCACGGTTTTCACTTTTCATCCTAGCATATACCGGCTGTCACTGTTTTTACTTTTCATCCCAGCATATACCGACTGTCACGGTTATTTCATTAGACCGGCTGCCTTCCCGATTCTTTCGGTTATATTATTAAATGCATATGCGCATGAACAATGATATGGAACAGTAATATAACCAGTAATATAAAAACAATATAAAGATTCAAACCACTTAATTTGGCTATCCTGATTATTCACAAATTTTATATAACAAAGTTTCTTTAAAAATTTCTTACAACCAATCATCCTGATTTTTATCAAATTATATAAAAATTCCACTAAATTCTTCTCTTCCCAAATCACATCAAATAATCAATTAAAGTCTGTCCAGATCCACTAAATTTCATCTCAAATTGTCTATCAGAATTTGTCAAGATCCACTAAAATTCATCTCAAATCATCCATCAAAATTTGACAAGATCCACTAAAATTCATCTCAATTCATCCATTAAAATTTGGCAAGATCCACTAAAATTTACTCGTCATAATTCGTGTTAAAACATCAGTATGTCTCATCAATAATTTATTTATTGCTTTTATTCTCAAATAAACTTATAATTTCCAAAAATATTATTTCTCACCGAGAAATATTTCTACATGTCCAAATTTCCTATCATACCCATAAATCAATTTTTCATCTATCATTCAAGCATACTTAAATAATTAAATTTAATATTATCACCAAATAATTGATTTTTCATTTAGACTACTTAAAGTAAATCTAACTCACCCCGTAGCACTTAAAGCTATCCGTTGGTCACTTTCTTGTCTTTCCCGATCATCTAAAAAAATTTCTCCTGTTATAGATAGTCAACACCTGACATAAAATCTGTATTAAATTTCTAATTATTTCTTAAATTCATCATAAACCACTCCTTTTGAAAATTTCCACTTTGAGCTCTGGGAATTTCATATATGCTAAAAATTCAAAAATAAATACTACGCTATTACCTTATAATACTGATGACTTCCCATTATCCTTTATGAAATTTTACAAAAAATCTCTTCAAAATTTTGCTCTTTTGACTTTTCTTTGGATCTCCAACTGTTTAGAAAAACAGAGAATCAAAGGAAAAATGTAAACAAAATTTTGGTACTCTGTGTCTTCGGCTTCTATCTATATAAGCAGAGTAGTTTTCATCGGTTGCACTCTCAACATAATATATAGCACATGATTATGCTTAAAAAAGAACAAAAGGAAGACATAATTATGCCTAAATGGAAGACATCATCATGACTAAATGGAAGACATCATTATGCCTAAAAGTGTAGAATATCATTATATCTAAAGTGGAGGTCATCATAATGCCTAAATGGAGTGTTTTGGCAACAGGTGACTGCTGTCACGATTTTTCACCTTTTTTACTATTCATAATTTACTATTTACGTTTTTTTTTTTGCATTTTAACTTTTGTCTCTTTCAATTCTCATTCAACCTTCTAGGATTTTAACTCTTTGTCATATTTATTAAAATACATATTTATCCTTACTATAAAAATACGGATATTACAATTCTACCCACCTTATAAAAATTTCATCCTCGAAATTTCTTTGTTTTGCTCCAGAAACAATTGTGAATACCACTTCTCCATAATTGTCTCATACTTTCATGTAATCTTTTCAACATCCTTATTCCGCCACCGTACTTGAACTAATGCAATTTCCTTTATTATACAAAACTTGCTCATTTCTCTAAAATCCTTATTGGTACTTGGATGTACACCCAATCTTTCTGAATTTCTATAGCTTAGCTTGAAGTATTATAATACTCATCATGTAAACACTTTCTTAAAAGTGAAACATGAATTACATTATATAAATGTTTTAATTCTGGAGGCAACTCCAAGCTACTCACAACTAGTTCAATTCCCTTAACAACCTCATAGGGTCCCACTTACTTTATACTCAACTTTCCTTATTAACAACTATTTGATCTACTATGTGCTGTTTTATGATTCTCTCTAACCAATTTGATCCTTTCAACTATTAACTCAATGATTGATGGACCAGATATATTTCTCTCTCGAATTCTTTTCCAATATATAGGAGTTCTACACCTATTATCATACAATGCCTCAATCAGTGCTTCCCAATATTAGTCTGTTACTGATTATTATCAGTAATTTCAATTGAGGGCATGTAAGTATCCTAACTTACTGAGAAACTCATCACTTTTGCCCTTAATACATCTTCTAATACTCTAATAATTCTTTCTATCAGATACATCCCTCTTCAATCCTGACCATCAGAAAATTCTATCTCAATCCTGTATATATCTTATTGTTACTTGATTGCATCAAATCTACATCATTATGTGCCTCCCTTCTTATCTCTTTTCTCCACTCTACATCATTAGGAATGCTTATTTCTATGTTCCCAAGACCAGGATACCATCATTTCAAATTTTGAACTTATATTTCTTTCTAGTAAGCACTTAATGCTTAATCTTTTCTATCTCTTCATCTCTACCTTACATATCTAAAGCATTTTACTATAGATGACTGTACAACTACATTCTTTATCCATGATCCTCTACCACTGTTATTCAGTTTCATTCTTATCTCTTTTAAATCTACCATCAATTTCACATCAGAACTCCCAATAGCAGTTAAACCTTCTTGTAGACTTTCTACTCAATGCATTAGTTATCACCTTCGCATTTTCTAGATGATAGTGAACTGTACAATCATGGTTATTTGTCAACTCCATCCACCATCTTTGCCTCAATTTCAACTCTTTCTGGACATATAAGTATGTCAAACTTTTATAACTCATGAATATCTCCCAAGTGGTTTTATACAGATGATGTCTCCAATCTTTTAAAGTAATCACTATGGCAGGCAACTCTAAGTCATGAGTAGAGTAATTTTTATTATAAGTCTTTAATTGCTTAGAAGTATGGCCCACAACTTTTCTATGTTACACATATCCCAATCATTGATGTGACGTATCACTATGCACCACACATCATTCATCACCAGAAGGAAAACACCAATATTGGAGCTGTAGTCAATTTCTCTTTTAGTAATTGAAAATTTTTCTTACACTTCCTTCACCATACAAATCTCACATCTTTACTGGTCAATCTATTCAACAGCAAATTAATAAACAAATTCTGAAAAGATCTTCTATAATAACCAGTTAACCCCAAGAAGATTCTAATCTCAGTTATATTAGTTGATTTCTCTCAACTTCACATTATCTCTACCTTTTGTGGATCAACTTCTATGATGTTTCCGGATATTACATGTTCCAAGAAAGTTATTTCCTTCAGCCAACATTCACTCTTAGAAACTTTACCTATAATTTCTCTCTCCTCAGAATCTCCAGCACACTGTCTAATGGTCCATATGTTGTTTTTCCTTCTCAAAATATATCAAAATGTCATTACTAAACACAACCATAAGATTATCAAGAAAATAGTTTAAATATTTTTTTTTTCAGCAAGTCCATATATGTTTATGGAACATTAGTTAATCCAAATGACATCACGAAAGCTTATGAGTCATAACGTGTCCTAAAAGCAGTCTTAGGCACGTTTTCCTTCTTTATCCTCCATTGGTGATAACCTGATCTCAGGTTTATCTTAGAAAACATTCTCACTCCTTGCAACTACTTAAAAAATTCATTTATCCTGGGAAAAATATATTTGTTCTTATTCAACTATCTGTAGTCTATACACATCCTTATCGTTTCATCTTCCTTCTTCACTAACAACACCTGATTCCCCAAATACATTAGGTCACATAAATTTTTTATCCACAAATTCTTAAAACGGTACATTTAACTTTCTCAATTCAGCTGACGTCATTCTGTAGGGTGCTATTAAATATATGTGATAATCCTGGTATCACATCAATAGAGACTTTAATCTCCCTACTTGGAGGCAACCTAAACAACTCATCAAAAATTAATTTAGAATATTCTTTCATCACTATCTCCTTTTTATAATTCATGATATATGCCCAATACTCCTTAAAACCCTTCTTCAATCAGCTCCTATTGGCCAGAGCAAAAATAAGATAGTTAAAAGTATCTCACGTCTATATCTTGAACCTTCTTTTTGGAATAATCAACCCAGACATAAAACATCGATAACCAAGTATTTCCCAAAATAAATTATATTCGAAGATAATAAATCAACTTCAGATTTTTTTTTTTGTCACTGGTACGAATCACACAATCCCTCATGAATATTCATGATTATCACTCTATCTCAAGTGAGAACTTTAACAATGATATTTTGCAATCCAAGGACTAATAAATTCTTCAATAGATTTTATATGAATACTGGATGTAAAAGAATGGGTTGCATCAAAGTCAACCAACACTGACATGTCCACTTTCTCAACACATAGAGTATTTCAAATTTTGAATATTCTATGATAAACATCTTTTCAGAATATAATTATAATAAACCTTTGTATCCCAATCATACATCAGATTGCCACTTCCACTTGGTGGCATACTTACTTCCTCTACTATGACTTCTAGTTCTCATAATCTATCTCTCGAATCTAAGGGTCCCACCAATAGCATTTTAAGATACATATGCATCAGATTCTGTTTGCCTCTGACTCTGTTCTTCAGTTTCCAGTAACAATGAATGCCTCATTTAGGGTGGTATCTTACCCTGTACACTCATACTACCACTACCTCTATAACCTTTATGTCTAAGTTCCTTTAATCACTTTTTCTCTTTCCCTTAAACTCCATCACACCTCTCTCGATCTGAAATAATATATCCACCAATCTAACATAATTCGTATGCCTCATGTAATATAGTTTTGATCAAACCTTAAAACATAGTTCATCTTTGAACCTTTTACATTTCTTCTCCTCTTGGTCTACTATTTTTGGTACAACCATTGACAAAATCATAAATCTGATATCATATCGAGCCATAGTTAACACATTTACCCCAAATAAATAATATCTCTATCTTGTAGAGCTTTAGAGATATAAGGAAAATACCTATCAAGAAAAAATTTCCTTTAACTTATTTCAGGTAAAAAGTCTATCAATATTCATACTTACCTTAGGAAAAATATCCTTCCACCATTCACAAAACGTCTCTTTCTAAGCATAAAAGGATTCATAGATCCTTTAAACTGCAATACCCGTATTCGTGAATTAAGGGTAAAGAAGTAATTTTATAATATGTCATAAAATTTAAATAATATATGTGAAGGATTAGAAGTGAACAGTGAACAGTGAAGTGAACAGTGAATGTCGGTAGTGAATAGTGAATAGTGTATAGTATACAATGAATGGCGGCTGTAAACAGTAAATGTCGCAGTGAACAGTACGATAAATAGTAAAAAAAGTATATATATATATAAGCACAAGCATAAGAGATTGAACGATTTCGTTTAGTTTCTTTCAACTTCTTATGTGTTTTCTCAAAGCAATTGAGGACTTAAAAAAATGCTGAAAGAGCAAAATTTTGAAGGAATTTTCTGTGGAATTTCATAGAGGATCATGAGAAGCTATCAATTTCAGAAAGTAATAGCATAGTGTTTATTTTGAATTTATGATTTTTATGACATTCAAATGAAGTCAAAGTGGGAATTTTTCAAGTGCGTGGTTTATATCAAATTGAAGAATAAAATTAGAAAATTTACATAAATATGATCTCAGGTGTTGACAATCTACAATCAGGAATATTTTTTAGAGAATTGGGAAAGGCAATGAGGTGATCCACGAGTAGTTTTAAGTGCTACCGGGTGAGTTGAATTTACTTTAAGTAGTCTAAATAAAAATCAAATTATTTGATGATAATATTAAATTTAATTATTACAGTATGTTTGGGTGGTAGATAAATCTTTGGGTGAATAAATATGGTATAAATATTGGATTTTATATGAGACGAAATATTATTAGAAAAATGAGTTGATTTAATAATAGAAGTGAGAAGTGAAATTCTTGATGAGTTATGGTTGAGATGGTGATATGAATTTTGATGAGATAAATTTTAGTGGAGCTTAATAAACTTTGATGGATGATTTGACGAGATTTGGGATGAAATTTAATAAATCTTGACAAGCTTTAATGAATGATTGATGTGATTTGGGATGAGAGGAAATTAGTGAAATTTTTGTTATATAAATTTGAGAATAATCAGGATTGTCAATTTATGTATTTTGAAATTATATGTTGTGTTTATATTGCTGTTTATATGCATACTTTATATCATGGCTCATATACATATGCATTAAATGAGAAAGAAAAGAACCGGGAAGGGGCCGGTCTAATGAAATAACCGTGACAGCCGATATATGCTGGAAATAAAAATGACACCGTGCCAGCCGGTATATGCTGAGAAAATTCCGTGGCAACCGGGACTAAGTTGCAAAGTAAAGAACCGGGAAGGGGCTGGTCTAAGATAATAACAACCTGTCGACAGGTGGGAAGACGTTCCCATCATATGCATTCATTTCATTGCATCTGTTGTAATTATTGTTGCATTATTGAAAAGCTGAGATATGTATATTGTTGTGAATGATGGTTGAGTATCATAAAAAGAGACAGCTATGATGATAAAATTATTGAAAAGCTGAGATGTTGGATAGTGTTGTGAATGATGGCTGAGTCTCATAAAAAGAGACAGCTATGATAATGAGATTATTGAAAGAGGCAGTTATGATGATAATATTATTAAGATACTGATGTGTAGTATGTTATTTTAAAATTTTTTATAGATGATTTGGTCTCACAGAGAGAGACAATTATGGCATCTAAATGATGGACTTTATGTTGTGAACCTCATTACAAGGTAATTATGAGAAAATTGATGGTCTTAAGGTGGACCAATGATTGAGAAGAAGAGATTGATAGAGAATGAATCTCATGACTTGTGAAATGATAGGAGAGTGCTAGTATCGAGGGTATGGGATATAAATTGGTTAAATATTTATAGACGATTTATGCAAATGAATACTTTTAGTAAATTTAATTCATTGTGTTTGTGAAGCTCACTCCTCATTGTACAATGATTTTCAGGTAGCAGGCTTGACAAATAGTTGGGTGAGTTGAGGTTCAGAAGAAATCATTTTCTATAAGCCGTGTACGTATCATTATCCTCAGACTAATGGGAAAAAGTAAAATAAAAAATTTATTTGTAATATTCATGCATTTCACGCTGTATATAATGTTTAAAAATTGATTGATGTAAAATATCTATTTGGTTTATTTTATTTTTATGGTTGCATATATGTGTCGTGCTGGGATTCTCAAAATGTGATGATACCGTCTCGGGGGTGGCCAACCCGGGATGGGTCGTTACAATTTTGGTATCAGAGCATTTGGTTTTAGATTCTGTAGACTGCATGAGAACGTAAAAAGGTGAAAGATCTAAATAAAGTATATTTTAAGGAACATTCTGAGGATGACACGTGGACGCACTAGAACTAGAGTTTGAGTTGTTGGTTTGAGAGTACGTGGTAGGCCCCCAATATTTTTGTCAAGTCAAGATTGAGTCTAGATCTGTGGTTCCTAGAAGGGAACGTGTTGATAATATGATTAATATTAGTAATATTAGTAAAGATATGTAAGAATCTGAAGTTGAAAGAGGTGAGCTAATCTAAAGTTGAAAGAGATGAGCTAAGATAAGCTCTTACACAAGCTCATGAGAAAAGGAATGTAATAGATGATAGAATGGATAGCCTATAGTATAGACTTGATGAATAGGTTAGGGCAGTGTCTGAGGTTGTTAATCCAGTAATAATAAATGTTTAAAAATGGAGAAAAATGAGTTTATGCATAGGATGCAGGGAGATTGTTAAGTTGAATACAGTGTTGTTGAAAGAGTCCGTGAATTCTTTTAGCCTGAGTTTTGGGAGAAACATGTAGAAAGATTATTTGGTATTTTACCAGTAACTGACAAGCAAAGATTGTCTTTACTTCGTTTGAGTTAGAAAGAGAAGTTTTGAAATGGTGGAAGGATATTCTTCCCAGGTTAAGTATAGATGTTGATAGACCCTTAACCTGGAATAGGTTTAAGAACATTTTTCCTTGATAAATACTTTCCTTAGACCGTTAGAGCATAACCTGATAGAGATTGAGTTACTTGAGGCATATGAATTATGTTAGATTGATGGATATCTCAATTCAGATTGAGAGAGATGTGATGGAGTTTAAGAAAAAGAGAAAGAGTGGTTAAAGATGCTTAGACATAAAGGTTATAGAGGTAGTGGTAGTATAAGTGTACAGGGTGAGAGACCACCCCAAATGAGGCGTTCCTTGTTATAGGGAACTGAAGTACAGAGTCAGAGACAAACATTATCTGTTGCTTCTGCATCTCATAATATTATTGGTGGGACCATTAGATTTGGGAGACAGGTTATGGGAATTGGAAGTTGTGGCAGAAGAAGTAAGTATGCCACCAAGGGGAAGTGACAATCTAAAGAATGATTGGGAGACAAAAGTTTGTTACATATATATTCAGATGAGATATTTATTTCAGAATTGTTAAAAATTTGAAATGCTTTATGTGGACATGTTAATATTGGTCGACCTTGATGCAACCCATTCTTTTGCATCAAGTATTCATATGAAGGCTATTGAAGTATGTATTAGTCATTGGGTGCAAATATTTATGTGATAATCATAAATGCTTATAAAGGTTGTCTGATTCGTATCAATGATAGAAGAATCTGAAGCAGATTTATTATCTTTGAATAGATATAATTTCATTTAATGTTGAGAATGGATTTATTGTTGACGTATTATGCTTGGGTTAATTGTTCCAGAAAGAAGATAGTGTTTAAAATATGGACATCAGAAGTTTAACTTTTAGAGAGAACATAAAATACTCTCGAACTATCTTATTTTGCTCCGACCACTAGAAGATGGTTGAAGAAGGATGATGAGAAGTAATTGACATACATAATGGATCCTAGAAAGGAAAATAGGAAGTTAGAATAAATCTTAGTGGTGAAAGATTATTCTGGTATAATTTCTTGATGAGTTGCCTAGGTTGCCACCAAGTAAGGAGATTAAATTTTCTATTGATGTGATACCAAGATCATCACATCTATTTAATAGCATCATATAGAATGACATCAGCTGAATTGAGAGAGCTAAATGTACCATTGAAAGAATATTTGGATAAACAATTTATCAGACCTAATGTATTTAGAGGAGCCTCTGTGTTGTTCGTGAAAGAGAAAGATGAAACAATATTAGTATGTATAGACTACAGATAGTTGGAATACGAGGAAACATATTTTACTCAGGATAAATGAATTGTTTGCACAGTTGCAAGTAGTGAGGGTGTTTTCTAAGATAAATCTGAGATCAGATTATCACCAATTGAAGATAGAGAAGGGAGGCGTGCCTAAGATTGTTTTATGACATGTTATGGTCATAAATTTCTTGTGATGACATTTGGATTGAATAATATTCCAGAAACATTCATGTATTGGATGAATAAGCTGTTTGAACTATTTCTTGATAATCTTGTGGTTGTGTTCATCGATAACATCTTGGTATAGTTTAAAACTACGGAAGAGCAGGTAAAACATTTTGAACTTGTGTGGGACACTTTGAGGAGAAAGAGATGGTATGATATAAGTTCTCTAAGTGTGAGTGTTGACAGAAGGAACTAACTTTCTTGAAACATGTAATGTCGGGAATAGCATAACAGATGATCTATAAAAAGTAGAGACAATATTAAGTTAGGAGAAACAAACTAATGTAACTGAGATCAGAAGTTTTTTGGGGTTGGTAGTTTATTATTGCAGCATCGTTGACTAGATTGATCAAGAAAGAGGTGAGATTTGAGGTATAAGAAAAAGTTTTCAATTACTGAAGGAGATATTAACTACAGCTCCATTATTAGTGTTTACTTCTGGTAATGAAAGATTTGTAGTGTATAGTGATACGTCACAGAAATGATTAGGATATGTGTATCATAGAATCGTTGTGGGCCATACTTATAGACAATTGAGGATTCATGATAAAAAAATAAAAAATTCCCTACTCATGACTTAGAGTTGGCTGTTATATTGTTTACTTTAAATATTGGAGACATTATCTGTATGGAGTCACTTGTGAGATAGTCATGGGTTATAACAGTTGGACATACTTACCTACCCAGATGAAGTTGAATTGGAGGCAGAGATGGTGGATAGAGTTGATAAGTAATGATGATTATACAATTCTCTATCATCTAGAAAATGCGAAGGTGAGAGTTAATACATTGAGTAGAAAGCCTACAAGAAGTTTAACCACTATGGGGATCCTGATGTGAAATTGATGATAGATTTAAAAGAGATAAGAATGAAGTTGAATCTCAGTGATAAGAGATTTTGAATATAGTTGTACAATTGTCCATAATAAAATGTTTTAGAGAGGTAAGGTTAAGATGAAGAGATAGAAAAGATTCAACATTGAGTGCTTACTAGAGAGCATTTTGAGTTCAAAATCTGAAATGAAGAAAGTTTGGTGTTGATGCATGGATGGTGTTCTCACTAATGCAAATAGTGAGAACAAGTAGCAATAAGATGTATGTAGGATTGAGATAAAATTTTCTGATGGACAGGATTGAAGAGGGATGTAGCTAACAGAAAGAATAATTACGATACTAGAAGATATATTAAGGGTAAAGGTGATGAGTCTCTTAATAAATTATGATGCTTACATGCCATCAATTGAAATTGCTGATAATAATCAGTAACAAACTAATATTGGGATGACACTGATTTAGGCATTGTATGGTTGGCGATGTAGAATTCCTTTATGTTTGGAAAGAAATTGAAGAGAAAAATATATCTGGTCTATCTATTATTGAGCTAACAAGAGAGATGATCAAATTTGTTAGAGAGAACTGTAAAGCAACCTAAAGTAGACCTCTTGAGTCTCAAGTAGGTGATTGAGTGTATGGAAAAATATCTCAATGAAAATATGTATTGAGAACAGAAAAGGAAAGTTGAATCCGAGGTATGAGGGATCCTATGAGGTTGTTGAGAAAGTTGGATTAGTTGTGAGTAACCTGGAGTTACCTCTAGAATGAAAACATTTATATAATGTATTTCATGTTTCACTGTTAAGAAAGTGTTTACATGATATTTCGAGCTAAGTTATAGAAATTCAGAAAGATTGGGCTTATTTACAAATACCAACGAGAAGTTTTGACAAAGAGAGCAAGTCCTGTGTAATAGAATAATTTCACTAGTTTAAAGTTTGGTGGTGGAATAAGTGTGTTGAAGAGATTTTCGTGAGTAAGGCAAGTATGAAGAAATATTATTTATATTTGATTCTGAAGTAAAGTAAAGAAACTTCGTGGACGAAATTTTTGTAAGGTGGGTAGAATTGTAATATCCGTATTCGTGAATTAAGGGTAAAGAAGTAATTTGATAATATGTCATAAAATTTAAATAATATATGTGAAGGATTAGAAGTGAACAGTGAATGTCGGCAGTGAATAATAAATAGTGTACAGTATACAGTGAATGGCGAATGTGAAAAATAATAGTGAACAGTAAATGTCGGCAGTGAACAGTACGATAAATAGTAAAAAAAGTATATATATATATAAGCACAAGCATAAGAGACTAAACAATTTCGTTCAGTTTCTTTCAACTTCTTATGTGTTTTCTTAAAGCAATTGGGGACTTAAAGAAATGCTGAAAGAGCAAAATTTTGAAGGAATTTTCTGTGGAATTTCATAGAGGATCATGAGAAGCTATCAATATCAAAAGGTAATAACATAGTGTTTATTTTGAATTTATGATTTTTATGACATTCAAATGAAGTCAAAGTGGGAATTTTGGTTTATATCAAATTGAAGAATAAAATTAGAAAATTTACATAAATATGATCTCAGGTGTTGACAATCTACAATCAAGAATATTTCTTAGAGAATCAGGAAAGGCAATGAGGTGATCCACGAGTAGTTTTAAGTGCTACCGGGTGAGTTGAATTTACTTTAAGTAGTCTAAATAAAAATCAAATTATTTGATGATAATATTAAATTTAATTATTACAGTATGTTTGGGTGGTAGATAAATCTTCGGGTGAATAGATATGGTATAAATATTGGATTTTATGTGAGAAGAAATATTATTAGAAAAATGAGTTGATTTAATAATAGAAGTGAGAAGTGAAATTCTTGATGAGTTATGGTTGAGATGGTGATATGAATTTTGAGGAGATAAATTTTAGTGGAGCTTAATAAACTTTGATGGATGATTTGATGAGATTTGGGATGAAATTTAATAAATCTTGACAAGCTTTAATGAATGATTGATGTGATTTGGGATGAGAGGAAATTAGTGAAATTTTTGTTATATAAATTTGAGAATAATCAGGATTGTCAATTTATGTATTTTGAAATTATATGTTGTGTTTATATTGCTGTTTATATGCATACTTTATATCATGGCTCATATACATATGCATTAAATGAGAAAGAAAAGAACCGGGAAGGGGCCGGTCTAATGAAATAACCGTGACAGCCGATATATGCTGGAAATAAAAATGACACCGTGCCAGCCGGTATATGCTGAGAAAATTCCGTGGCAACCGGGACTAAGTTGCAAAGTAAAGAACCGGGAAGGGGCTGGTCTAAGATAATAACAACCTGTCGACAGGTGGGAAGACGTTCCCATCATATGCATTCATTTCATTGCATCTGTTGTAATTATTGTTGCATTATTGAAAAGCTGAGATATGTATATTGTTGTGAATGATGGTTGAGTATCATAAAAAGAGACAGCTATGATGATAAAATTATTAAAAAGCTGAGATGTGGTATAGTGTTGTGAATGATGGTTGAGTCTGACAGCTATTATAATGAGATTATTGAAAGAGGCAATTATGATGATAATATTATTAAGATACTGATGTATAGTATGTTATTTTAAAATTGTTTATAGATGATTTGGTCTCACACAGAGAGACAATTATGGCATCTAAATGATGGACGTTATGTTATGAACCTCATTACAAAGTAATTATGAGAAAATTGATGGTCTTAAGGTGGACCAATAATTGAGAATAAGAGATTGATAGAGAATGAATCTCAAGACTTGTGAAATGATAGGAGAGTGCTAGTATCGAGGGTATGGGATATAAATTGATTAAATATTTATAGACGATTTATGCAAATGAATACTTTTAGTAAATTTAATTCACTGAGCTTGTGAAGCTCACTCCTCATTGTACAATGATTTTCAGGTAGCAGGCTTGACAAATAGTTGGGTGAGTTGAGGTTCAGAAGAAATCATTTTCTGTAAGCCGTGTACGTGTCATCATCCTCAGACTAATGGGAAAAAGTAAAATGAAAAATTTATTTGTAATATTCATGCATTTCACGCTGTATATAATGTTTAAAAATTTGATTGATGTAAAATATCTATTTGGTTTATTTTATTTTTATGGTTGCATATATGTGTCGTGCTGGGATTCTCAAAATGTGATGATACCGTCTCGGGCTTGGCCAACCCGGGATGGGTCATTACATAAACAATAAAGCATTTAGCTTAATTATATCTCCCAACATTTTATGCATAACTCCACTTTTCCTCCCTTTTTTTTTAAGTGTCTACAATTATTGAATTAACAACATCAGGCACTACTCTAGTCTGCTTATCAAGTCTGTACTATAAGTTATCCACTCGATCATCTGAGACATTCATCTTCTCAAAAGCATGAGTAAGAGCTTATCTTAGCTCATCTCTTTTAACTTCAGATTCTCTCATACCTCGATTATATTACTAATATTAATCATATTATCAACACGTTTCCTTCTAGGAACCACAGATTCAGACTCAACCTTGACTTATCAAAAATATTTTGGGCCTACCACGCCCTCTCAAATCAATAATTCTAACTCTAGCTCTAGCGCGTCCACGTGTCATCCTCAGACTGCTCATTATAATTTACTTTAATCTTCCACTTTCTTACTTTTTATGCAGTCTACAGAATCATACAACCTAATGCTCTGATACCAAAATTGTAACGACCCATTCCGGGTTGGCCACCCCGAAACGGTGTCATTACATTTTGAGAATCCCAGCACGACACATATATGCAGTAGTAAAAATAAATATTACTAAAAGAACTTTACATCAATCCGTAAAATGCATGAAGAGTTACAAATAAATTTTTCTTTTTATTTTCTCATTAGTCTAAGGATGATGACACATACACGGCTTACAGAAAAATGATTTCTTCTGAACCTCAACTCATCAAACTATTTGCCAAACCTGCTACCTGAAAATCATTGTACAATGAGGAGTGAGCTTCACAAGCTCAGTGAATTGAATTTACTAAAAGTATTCCAAATTTCAAATTCCATAAACAATCCTTTAATATTTAATCTTTTATTTTTCACATAACCTGATGACAACTTTCTACTATCATTTCTCATATCATAAGATTTATTCTCTATCAATCTCTTATTCTCAATCATTGGTCCACCTTAAGATAATCAATTATCTCATAATTACCTCGTAATGAGGTTCACATCATAAAACCTTCCATTTAAAATAAGTCTTAACACCATAATTGTCTCTTTCTATGAGACTCAACCATTTATAATTAAATTCACAATAATATGCCACATCTCAGCATGTCAATAATCTCATTATCATAATTGTCTCTTTTTATGAGACTCAACCGTCTTAAATTAAATTCACAATAATGTGCCACATCTCAGCATTTCAATTTTCTCATTATCATAGCTGTCTCTTTTTATGAGACTCAGCCATCATACACGACAATATACCTCATCTCAGCTTTTCAATAATATTTTCATCATAACTGTCTCTTTCTGCGGGACTCAATCATCTATAATTATTTTCACGATAATAAATCACACATCAGCATTTCAATCATACAACAATAATTAAAACAGATGCAAATGCATGAATAATTATGATGGGAACGTCTTCCCACTTGTCGACAAGTTATTATTATCTTAGACCGGCTGCCTTCTCGGTTCTTTTATTCTTATCAGACCGGCTGCCTTCCTGGTTCTTTTATTCTCATCAGATCGGCTGCCTTCCCGGTTAATTCCAGCATATACCGGTTGTCACGGCTTTCACTTTTCATCCCAGCATATACTGGCTGTCACGGTTTTCACTTTTCATCCCAGCATATACCGGCTGTCACGGTTTTCACTTTCCATCCCAGCATATACCGGCTGTCACGGTTTTTACTTTTCACCCCAACATATACCGGCTGTTACGGTTATTTCATTAGACCGGCTGCCTTCCCGGTTCTTTCGGTTATATTATTAAATGCATATGCGCATGAACAATGATATGGAACAGTAATAGAACCAGTAATATAAAAACAATATAAAGATTCAAACCACTTAATTTGGCTATCCTGATTATTCATAAATTTTATATAACAGTTTCTTTAAAAATTTCTTACATCCAATCATCCTGATTTTTATCAAATTATTTAAAAATTCCACTAAATTCTTCTCTTCCCAAATCACATCAAATAATCAATTAAAGTCTGTCCAGATCTACTAAATTTCATCTCAAATTGTCCATCAGAATTTGTCAAGATCGACTAAAATTCATCTCAAATCATCAATCAAAATTTGACAGGATCCACTAAAATTCATCTCAATTCATCCATTAAAATTTGGCAAGATCCACTAAAATTTATCTCGTCATAATTCGTGTTAAAACATCAGTATGTCTCATCAATAATTTATTTATTGCTTTTATTCTCAAATAAACTTATAATTTCCAAAAATATTATTTCTCACCGAGAAATATTTCCACATGTCCAAATTTTCTATCATACCCATAAATCAATTTTTCATCTATCACTCAAGCATACTTAAATAATTAAATTTAATATTATCATCAAATAATTGATTTTTCATTTAGACTACTTAAAGTAAATCCAACTCACCCCGTAGCACTTAAAGCTATCCATGGGTCACTTTCTTGTCTTTCCGGATCATCTGAAAAAATTTCTTCTGTTATAGATAGCCAACACCTGACATAAAATCTGTATTAAATTTCTAATTATTTCTTAGATTCATCATAAACCACTATTTTTGAAAATTTCCACTTTGAGCTCTGGAAATTTCATATATGCTAAAAATTCAAAAATAAATACTACGCTATTACCTTATAATACTGATGACTTCTCATGATCCTTTATGAAATTTTACAAAAAATCCCTTCAAAATTTTGCTCTTTCGACTTTTCTTTGGATCTCCAAGTGTTTAGAAAAACAGAGAATCAAAGGAAAAATGTAAACAAAATTTTGGTACTCTGTGTCTTCGGCTTCTATCTATATAAGCAGAGTAGTTTTCATCGGTTGAACTCTCAACATAATATATAGCACATGATTATGCTTAAAAAAAAACAAAAGGAAGACATAATTATGCCTAAATGGAAGACATCATCATGACTAAATAGAAGACATCATTATGCCTAAAAGTGTAGAATATCATTATATCTAAAGTGGAGGTCATCATAATGCCTAAATAGAGTGTTTTGAAAGTAAGTGACTGCTGTCACGATTTTTCACCCCTTTTTTTACTATTCACGATTTACTATTCACGTTTTTTTTTTTTTTTTGCATTTCAACTTTTGTCTCTTTCAATCCTCATTCAGCCTTCTAGGATTTTAACTCTTTGTCATATTTATTAAGATACATATTTATCCTTACTATAAAAATACGGATATTACAGACATCAGAGAGTCCTCTAGAGGCACCACCCCTTGACCTCCTCGACTTTAGGTTTTAGTTCAATTTCGTGTGTGCAGATCCCACTCTTCGCCTGTTCAACTCCCGGCAGAATTTCGGCATCAACAATTGCCATCCTCTCTAGGGAACTTAAAGCTCTAACAAACTTAGATTTACGAGTTGTCAGTTGTTGCAAGCTGGATATACCGAATATAATATGGAAGATGGAACAATTGAGACATCTTTTATCTCCCTGACCTTGAGGATTTGAGTGATAAAACAAGGTTGCGATTGGATAATTTGAGACACTTGCAAACAGTCATAAACTTTCAAGCACCAAATTCTGATGTAAAAGATCTCTTAAATATGACAAAGCTTAAAGAGTTGAAAATGAGGTGCCAGCTCAAAGTCGGAGATTTTAGGGAAATCTTGAAACCCCTAAGCATCAAATTAAAACATGTTCGGTCATTGTACATAGAATACTGGTATACTACTGAAGAAAAAGAATTAAATGAGAGAATAGATGTAAGAGAATTGGTGTCTGCTTGTCTTATTCTTTGTGAGTTGGAGCTAATTATGAAGATAGAGGAGTTACCAGATAACCACCAATACCCTCCTGATATAACCTCCATAACTTTAACTTCAAGTGAACTTGAGGAAGACCCAATGCCAACACTAGAGAAGCTGCCTAACTTAAGGATCCTTATATTAGGCGAAAGTTCCTTCATTGGGAAGGAAATGGCTTGCTCTAACCAAGGCTTTCCTCAACTGCAGTACCTAACCCTTTGTTCCCTGGGGAATTTAGAGAATTGGAGGGTAGAAGGAGGAGCCATGCCCAATCTTTGTGGTTTGAACATTTGTTTGTGCTTGAAATTAGAGAAACTTCCGGATTGAGTGAGGTTCATCACAACCCTACAAGAATTGAAGATCACAATTATGCCAAAGACATTCGTTGATAAACTTGTCCAAGGAGGAGAGGATTTCTACAAAGTCCAACACGTGCCTTCAGTTGTTTTTCTGTTTTTTTTTTTACTTTTAAGAATGATAATCATCATCAGTTAATAATTTTTCACTACAAAGTTAATTTGGATTCTGAATTCAATCTCTAGAAATAAGTTAATGGTTGATTTATATATCTTTTCTTTGCCTTTTTCCTTTAGAACTTCCTTATGATTATCTCTTTTGTTTATATCTCAGCATATGTGGACTGAATTATCTTTAATTTTCTTTGCTTCTTAAGATTTCTCTTCTTAGTATCCATATTCCAAGCTTTTAAATTCGTAATCCTTTTTTGGTCTCCCTAAGACTTTTTCATTATGTTGAATATTCAACTTGCTGCTGCTCTAGGTCCTTTAATCTATCAATACCTCTTGAGTCTTGAATCCTCTGCTTTTCTTTCTTAATCATTTTGTTTCTTTTTATTCTTTTTCCTTTTGATTATATATTATTTCTTTCACTAACACAATGACAAAGCCAGAAACTATCTCGAAGAACTTGTTCAACATTTGTGCTTTCATGAATCAATCAGCTGTGTTCAATGTTATTTGGCCTGGAATTTTCTTTGTATATTTAACCTGTGGGGTTTTTTTTTTTTTTTTTTTTTAACAGGTGATCAAGTGAGCCATCATGCAAAAGACTTCATACTTCTTTCTTATTGAAGTTTAGTCCTTCATATGATTGCACCAACTTATCTTTTTTCCTCATTTGTGCTGTGTCGATTTCTTTTCTCCTTAGGTCTTGCGTTGTACCAATTTGTGGTGTGGTTTATGTCTCTTAAGTGTGTTCGTGTTGCTCATTGTATCTGTAAATTGTTCTTGAAGAAAAATATTCATACCAAATGCCTATGTCGTCCATAATCTTTAACCTTCTTATTTTTCTCCATTTTTCCGACCTCTTATCCAGCACATGCATGGTATATTAACGAAGAAGATCAACATTTTTTTTTTCCATTTTCTTTCTTCTCTTTTTATTTTTTTTTATTTTTAATCTTTTCAAATTTTTCATCTCTTTTTTATTGTTATTGTTATTGCTATTGTATGCACATATGTATGTAAAATACATCAGATAAGAATACAGGGAAAGAAAAATGAAATGATTTGTATTGGTAAGCTAGTATGTATTTTATAGTTTTTTGTTGACTTAAAAATTACAAGCTCATTTATTTAAAATATAAAAAAAAAATGCACCACAAATATGGTCCAAATTGTCCACTCGAAACTCTTATATGATAATAAAAAATAAATTATTAATAATGGGTCAACAATTAGTTTGACTAGTTATGCAATGTGCATACAAATGTTTATTATTAAATTAAACAACAAAAATAAATATTATATATATTATCATAGCAATGATAATCCGAATTGAATTTGAGACATTGCTCCATAATGAGAGAGATGTGTAACCATTGAACTAATCCCGTAATCACAATAAAAATATTTTAAAGTGTTGAAGTTTAACATCTTTTTTCCTTTCATAATTGGAGATGAGAGAAATAAACTTAGGTTCTCTTTCTTTAGAAGAGAGGTATGGTACAACTAGAGTATGAAAGAATAATTTTGTTATTTTTAATTAGTATTAAAGTATAAAAAAATTAATTGGTTTACTTTTAATTGGGTTAAATTTTTGAAATAATTGATAACTTGATTATTTTTTAATATAATATCAGAGTCTTGAGAATACCCTCTTTTTCATTTTTGGGCTTTCGTTCATTTGGGTTTCACGTGCAAAATTGGACCTTTTTCCCATCAATTATTCTTAATAATTAGATAAGTTTTTGAAATAATATATCTCTTTAACATGGTATTAGAGTAAAAATTTTGCGTTTGGTTTCTGTACCGATTTTCATTAATTATTCATGTCTAAAGCCATTAATCAATCACTCGACTTGTACATTTGAATGCGTTAAAGCATAAAAGAATAATTCGATTATTTCTTATTAACTTAATTTTCTAGAATAATTTATAACAATATATCCAACTATCTTTTAACAGTTTTCAATTTAGCTATGAGTCAATCCACAAGTAATCAAAATTTAAATTAATAACATACTAAAAAAAATTAAAGTCAAAATTACTTCAAAAAATCAACTGTAACATAAATTGAGACAAATGGAGTATTATACTATTATTATTCCACTTTTATTTTTGGAATGTTCAAAAATATTGTCCGCTTTTTATAATTAATAAATGATATATTTTACTTTTAAAATGATACCCTTGTCACATTAATACTTATGCAACCACCGAGACAAAAAAGGTTTACTCCATTAAAAAGTAATAATTTAATTGTATGTTATGTCAAAAGTTTTAAATGCATATATTATGGTTTCATAAAACATATTTTTTTTCAAATATAATTAATAATTTGAGATTTCAAGAGTAGTTATTGTGATGACACGTCCCATATCATTAGGATAATCAAAAATTAAAATTCCTTCTCTATCATATATGTAAAACCTCATTATTCAATACAAAAACGATGAGTGAGAGCGGGAGCAAAAGCGTGAAATCGTTAATTTTCATAATATGTTAAGAACGAAAGCATCTCATGAATGTGTATATATTGTTATTTTTAAATATATTTAATATATTTATAATTCTTTAGATTGAATATATATAATTTTATTGTTTTATATAATTATAAATGATTAAAATATAATTTTTTTAATTATTAAAACTGATCTCACATCCGTAACGTAACAAATAAAATCATACAATATATGTAAAAGCATTTCGAATAACTCTTAGATGATGAATGATGTCACAATAATAATGGTTTTTATCCTTTATTTTTTAGTTTTATATAATCTTTGAATCCAAATAACTAAGGGCACTTACATCAACCTGTTGGGATACTTTTATGCATTACCTTATTCTAAGTAATGGTTGTTTTATAAGGAAAAGTTGTGACATGTCATCATTATTCTTTAAGTTTTTATTGTATAAAAAGTTCCCTCATTTTTATCATTCTAATTTCTTTTCTGGTAGGAATTCTGAATTCAATTAAACCTTACAGGAAACTTTGACCCAAATTCAATCGTCTCCAAAGATGTACGAAGTCCAAAAAGAAAACGTTTTCCTTTCCTTTTTGCAACTTAGACTCGAATATTGTTAATCAATAAAAAGGAGCAGCAGAGGGTCCTTTTGTTGATGGCAGTCGTCACTTACTCTTAACTTAGTATGTTTTTCACGGTAAAAAACTTTGCTTTATATTGACTTTTTTTTTATTGCCCAATGACTTTTTCACTGTCTAGTTGGTCTTATCGCCATGTGAGTTCTGATCTGATGTACATATGTATAAATCTAACATAATATTATGCACAAATATCACCTTTTTTTTCTGTTGTAGTGATTCAAAATTATTTTTCAGACAACTTTAGAAGTTAGTATTTCATAAAAATTAAGTTTAAAAGGGATGACAAGCTAATTGATTTTTTTATATAAGTTATGAAAATGGTTTTATATATTCAAATTACTAATACAGATATAAGATGACCATGTGATCACTTGAATGCATTTCTTTTATTAAATTGATTTTAGTGTTTGTAGATTAAAATATTAATGTAAATACAATAAAGTATTAATCATAATAGTAATATAAATAGCATTACATTAAATAATAAATATTTAACATATTATTATTAGTATTATTATTATTATACGAGAATATAAACAAATAATCGTTAATGATTAATATTTATATAATGGGAATGATATAGATAGCCTTATTATCCAAGGGCAATTTAGAATCGTAATTATATCAAAAGTGATTTTGAAATCAAAAGTTACAAAACTCAAATTCTGGTTTTAGACTTAAATTGTTTTTTAAGTTATATTTTAGCTTATGATTAATAAAAAAAAATCACTTTGAAACATGTGATGTTTGATCTAACTTCAATTTTTTAGCAGCTAAAAAACTTGTGAAAAGTTAAGTCAAATAAACACTAATTAGTTTTGACTTTTAAAAAAGAAGAATTAAAGCATTAGTACAAGAAATTTTAGGTTATGTTTGGAAAAAGTTTTCAAAAACTCTTTTCTATATTTGACAAGTAGTTTTCAAAAAACCAGTTTTCAAAAACTGTTTTCTGAAAACTCTAGATTTGTGTTTTCTGACATAATTTTCAAAAAATAATCATAAAATCAGTGTTCACTTCTCTGTTTCATTCTTCCTCCATGGTATATAAAAAATATTAAAATTTTGAAAATAAAATAATATTAATTATTTTTAAATATTTAGTAAATACGATAAATAAAATTAATATAGATTTTAAATTTAAACTCAAAACTAAAAATAATTACAAGATGTATCAAAACGTTTTTCAAAATAAGATTATCCAAACAACATTTCATTGTTTTCTGTTTTGGAAATATTTTCGAGTTACAGTTATCCAAACATATTTTCTTCATGAAACATTTTAAAATGTTTTCAGTTTTTATTTTCGAAAACAGTTTTTAAAAACTGAAAACTGTTATCCAAATATGCCTTTAGTTTTGGTAACGAAGTTTTGACTTACTTTTGGCAACTCTGATAATATTATTATAAAAATCCAAATTTTGACAATGAGTAGTTGGCAACTCAAATAACTTGGTTTTTTAACCACAAAATTTGTTTTTCATTGCCAACAAGATAGTCTTTCAATCCACGAGTTGTTAAAAAAAGAAAAAAAATCAAAATCAAAACACGATTGAGTAGATTAACAAAGAAAAAGTTGTTTTTTTCAAAACACGAAAACTTACTAATTACTTCTTGCTTTCTCTCACTCTCTTCTAATTAAAGTAACTGAGGTTGCAGTTGATTCTAGCTACAATTGAAGTTATAGGTCGGATTGAGATTAAGTTCAAATCCTTAATTAATTTTGCTAAAATGTTAGGATTTTTAAAAAGTGAAATTGAAGAGAAATTGAATAATAAGTAATAAAAATGGAGACTAGTGAGAAGTGAATGAGAGCTAAGAGATTTGCGAGACAATTTTTGTGCTTGAAGATTGAGAGAGAGAACTCAATTTTGTTGCAGATTGTGTTTTATTTTTCTTTCCTTTTCTATTTGATTTCCTTTTTCCGTTTCTCTTCTTTTGTTTTATTTTCCTCAAGCATGTTTTATTTTTTGGCCAATTGTCAAATACATTATGCGAGAGAATGTATCAATCGAGATTAATTATGTGATTGAGAAACATCGCAACACTTGCTAACATAGGGAATTAGACCTAAACGTAAACCAACAAAAATCAGTTAACCGCGTTTCACGTTGGACAAAAAACATGGACATAGATGACCTCAATATATATATAGAGGGAAGAATAACATAGCAAATACTTTGATAACGGTAAAGCTCAAAGATTTGATATTTTAAGCATATATTCACGAAAGTGATCAGGTTGCATAATCTCGTGTGCTAAAAGATAAAAATTTAAAGGCAAATATATATTTTTTTTATATACCAATAGAGTAGAGATTGTAATTACAGTTAAATCATAATGATATTATTGTAATTTACTTATTTATATATTATTTGAGTTTCATAAATACATAAATAATTAAAATTACATATTTAAAAAAAATAAAAATAGTAAGAGATAAAAGCTAAACAAATTGTAAAACTTTCTGTAATGAGATCTTTTAAGTAAATTTTAATATTAAAGACAAGGGTCCGTGTGTGTTCTTATCAGTGACAGTACGTTGTTCGTAAGAAAGCTTGATAGGAAGATTTTTGAAAGAAAACAAAGTAAAATTAGTAGGCTGTAAGGGTCTGTTTGGCTCACGGACATAATTATAATGAGATAGGATAAAAAATGATTAAAGTGATAATACTTTAATGCTATGTTTGGTTCATTAAATTACTGGATTGAGACTAAAGTGGGATAAAAAGTCTAAGTACCAAAATACCGTAACATTATTCACTATCTTTAACAATCTCTAATTTTTTCACAAACCCTAAAATTTAATTATCATTATTATAATAATAAATTTTTATTGTTAAATTTTTATTCTTAACATCATAATTATAATATGTATTATTATAATTAATAATCATTATTATTATTAGTAATATAATTATAATTATTATTACCATTATCATTATAATATTATTATAATTCTAAGAATAATATTATTGCCACTAATATTATAAATACAATTATATTATAATTATAATAGTTACTATCATTATCATCATTAAAAAATTATTACGTTTATTATCATAATAATAATAATTATTATAATATTTTTTTATTATAATTCATATTATTATAATAACTATTATTTTTATCATCATAATTGTAATAATCATTATTCTAATTACCATAATAATATTTTTTGTAATTACAATTTATTAATAATAATAATTATTATGATAATTATTACTATAATATTATTATAAATAAGATTATAATATTATTATAATAATTATTATTATTAGTTTTATTATAATTATGATAATAATCATTAACATTATTATTACTATTATTATATTAATAATTATTTTATTAAAAATAATATTATAATAATTATTTATATTATTATTATTATTATTCAAGAGTAAAAATGGTAAAAAAAAAAAATTTTAGTCATACATTCATGGGATAGATTCTTTCTTATATAAGAGGTAAGATAAAATATGTAAGATTATGACTAATTTTATCTCACTTTAATCTTACATAAATAATAAATTTTTTCAACTAAATAAAAAATAATTATTCAAATCAAATTAAATTAATGTAATCCCATTTGATCTCTTCAACCAAACAGCCCCTCGGAAGCTTTAGGTTGTGGTAAGCTTCTTGGAAAAACCTTGGGCGTACGTGCGCCCGTGAAAACGAAAAAAAAAAGAAAAAAATAGAATCTGCACCCTCAACGGTCAGCACGTGGTGGGCCACCATGCAATGGAGTTTTGTGGACCCCATAGTTGTTGGCTGATTCTTCGTATATGCTGATGCGACAGTCCAGATTCAACCAGGGGAGTTTAGTAGCGGCTGCAGTTGGGAGTTGAAACGTGAAAGATTTAGGCGGTTTCCCTTCTTAAAATCTTAATGCAGTTTTATATATTTAAAAATTAAAATACGTGTTCAAGTTGATAAGGTAAAATTCAAGTCCAAAAAAGAAAGTTAATAAAAACAAAGCTAAGATATTCATGTAAGATAAAAACGTCTGTATTTATAAAAATAAAAAATTTGAAAATGAGACATGGGTTAAAAAGGTAAATTATTTAAGATCCTATTATGGTAAGATAATACAACTTTAATTTATACTTGAAAATAATGAAAAATTTTAAAAAAGATTCAGAAAAATAATTGTAATTATAACTATTCAAATCCCACGTCGGTAAGAATGGATAAGATCTCAATACATATTTGAAATCCCGTAAATCAAAATTCAATTTAAATTAATATTTTTATATGATATATGGGTCACAAATGATATTATATTTGATTTTGATCAACTACCATGTTAATATGTTTTATATAAATGCAAGCATGGATCATGTAACCATAGTATTGTGGTAGTACCATCGTTATAAACGGTTAGGTATATCTATTACATATAATTAATACTTGTATTAATTATGAAAATATACCTTCTATTTTAAAATTCTTGTGTATATACATTTTTTTTTAAATGATGGTGATACGGATAGAGTTTATGAAATACTTAATATAAATAAAAGTTAAATTAAATATATATTTTTTTAAATGTGTTTACAAAAATATTTAAAAGTTAAAAATTATTTTTTTAAAATTAAATTTGTGGTAGATAAACTATTGTGACAAGTGTCATACCACTCACTAAATAGATTTTATCTCTATTGTTGTTTACCAAAAACTATTTTGTAAACTATAAACTGAACTGTATCTTAAAAAAGATCAAGATCATCTGCAGTTGGTATTCTATCCAGTTGTGTTGTTAACAATAGATTCGACTATTCGTCAATAATATAGTTGGATATTATATGCTTTTAAATAAAGTGTCAGTCGAATCTACCAGCATAATTGGATAAAGTCTCAACTGCAAATGATCCTAATTCCTAAAAAGATTCTTTATCAAGAAAAAAAACTACGCTTAGAAAAAGAATATTCAGATCATTTTTAGTTTCTATCATTTATTTATTTATTTATTTTTAGAAAACGATACAATCTCAAACATTTATGCATTTTTAGATCTCACATAATATATTACTCCATCCGTCCCATAATTTTAGTCGCTTATCACTTTTTTTTTACTTAAGTTTGAGTTTAATTATTTTAAAATTATTTTTTAAAAACTTTTAAACTGTATTTATGTATACATGAAAAAAAATTAAATTTTATTAATAATTTAAAAATAAAAAATTATTTATTTAATTGATTAAATAATGAATATGAAAAAAATTAAGGGATAAAAAGAATATTAATTTTTAAACTCGTATAATATATAAAATATTAAAATTATATTTTTTCTTAAAAAATAAAATAAATGTAAAGGATAAATGTCATATCGACTTTGTGATATTTTTTAACATTAAACCAATGTGTGCCGCGTATGGTTTGACAAAAATTTGTGCCACGAGCTTCACAAATAATGTGTCACGGAATCCACTTGTTATGTTGACCCAGCTCTAAGTACTACTAATAAAATAAGAAATTGAGTTTTCAACGAAGAAGAAGAAGAAGAAGAAAAAAAAAAGAAAGAAATCGAGTGAAAAATCTTTTTGATGATGGTAAATTGATAAAAGGTAAATCCTACCTAGAAGTAAGAGTAAAACTTATCCAAAGGAATATTCTGTCCAAGCACCCATCTCCAATCTCTATAAATTGTCTGTGACATCTGTTCAAAAGTTAAGTTTCCTCTTTTCACATCCCCACTTTCCACCCTCAATTCATCAGTCATTAATCTGACATCAAAACAAACAAACCAAGCCAACCCATCATAAAATAAAGGCATCTCATTAAAAAGTGAGAAGAGAAAGGCAGTTACAGAGAAAGAGAGAGAGAGAGAGAGAGAGAGAGAACAAGTTCTGAAAAAAAAGAAGAAAAAAATGTGTTTGGTGTTTTTGTGTGATGAAGAAGAAAGGGAGCTGGGCAGGCAACAAGCTCCTGGATCATGCCCACACTGTGGAGGTAAAGTTGCAGCATTGGATGTTGAGAGTAAATGGAGTTTCTGTTTCTTGCCCATCTGTTTCAAGATCAAGAGAAAGTATTTTTGTACTTTATGTGGTAGGCGTTTGGTTTTGTCTTACTGATTGAAAATTAAAGTTGGTCTCTTAACCAAGAAAGGTTACCAATTAAGAACACAGATCTAAGTTTTCTAGTTTCTCATTTTTGTTTCGTGTTTTGCGCTATTTTATTTTTCTTTTCTGTTTGGTCTATGTTCAGATAAAAAAAAAAACTCTTTTTTTTTTCTGCAACATGTTTGATGCAACACATGTATTGCATCAATGAACAAAAGCTCTACCACACTATCTTTTTCAAGATTAGTAAGAAAACATCATCGTTATTGTTATTGTATGAACACGTGTATGTAAAATACATCATATGAGAATAAAGAGAAAGAAAAATGAAATGATTTGTATTCGTAAGCTACTACATATTTTATAGGTTTTTTTATTTAAAAATTACAAGCTTGTTTATTTAAAATAAATAAAAATGCACCAAAAATATGGTCCAAATATCCACTCAAAACTCTTATATGATAATAAAAATAAATTATTAATAATGGGTCAACAATTAATTTGACTAGTTATGCAATGTGCATACAAATATTTATAATTAAATTAAATAATATATATATATATATGAACCGTAGCATACTAAAAAGAAATTAGAGTTAAAACTGTTTCAAAAAACCAATAATAACATAAATTGAGACAAATGGAATATTATATTATTATTAATCCACTTTTATTTTTGGAAGGTCCAAAAATATTGTCAGTTTTCTATAATTAGTAAATAATATATTTTACTTTTAAAATGATACCCTTGTCATATTAATATTTATACAACTATTGAGACAAAAAGGGTTTACTCCATTGAAGAGAAATAATGTAATTGTACATAATGTCAAAAGGATTAAATGTATTTATTATGGTTTTCTAAAACATATATATTTTTAAAATAATTAATAATTTAAGATTGAGAGAGTAATTATTGTGATGACACAACAAAATATGGATGATCAAAAACCAAAAATTAAAACTTCATGACTCAATACAAGAATGATGAGCAGTAGCGAGAGCAAGAGCAAGAGCAAGAAATCGTTAATTTTCATAAAATGTTAAAAACGAAAGCATATTCTGAATGTGTATATATTGTTATTTTTAAATATATTTAATATTTTTATAATTCTCTATATTGAATATATATAAATTTATTATTTTATATAATTACAAGTGATTAAAATATTGAAGTTTTAGTTATTAACACTGATCTCACATCCGTATCGTAGTATATGTAAAAATATTTCGAAGTTAGTATTTCATAAAAATTAAGTTTAAAAGCGATGACAAACTAATTGATTTTTTATATAAGTTATGAAAATGCTTTTACATGTTCAAATTACTAATACAGATATACGATGACCATGTGATTACTTGAATGCACTTCTTTCATTAAATTAACTTTAGTGTTTGTAGATTAAAATATTAATGTAAATACAATAAAGTATTAATAATAATAGTAATATAAATAGCATAACATTAAATAATAAATATTTAACATAATGATATTTATATTATTATTATTATTATTATTATTATTATTATTATTATCATCATCATCATCATCATCACACGAGAATATAACAAATAGTTGTTGATAATTAATATTTATATAATGGGAATGATGTAAATAGTCTTATCATCCAAGGGCAATTTAGAATTGTAATTATATCAAAGCTGATTATGAAATCAAAAGTTTCAAAACTCAAATTCTTTTTTTGGGTTTAAATTGTTTTTAAGTTATTTTTCAACTTATGGTTCATAAAAAAAAAATTAACTTGGAAACATGTGATGTTTGACCTAATTTTAATTTTTTAACAGCAAAAAAACGTTTGAAAAGTTAAGTCAAACAAACCCTATAATCTTAATTTTATCCTGTTAAGAATTAAAAACCATTCTAATTCTTCTCATTAGCTTTGCAATTATTATATTTAATCAAAGTCTTCTACTTTTTTTTAATTAAAAAACAGTCGCATCAGCATTGAGATGCCTTTGAGTTGGAACAGCAACTGGAGTACTACTTTATACATGTGTGATTAATTTCTTATATGTATGTTTTACTATGTCGAATTGACAGTACTATTGTTTATATTCAGCACACAAAGTCACCCACGGCGCACCCTGAAATTATTCATTTGAATTTTTTAATCCGTTCGGAGAAATAAATTTAATATAATTATAACATTTTCAAAAAGTATAGTTACAAAAATGTTGTAATAAAAAGATGTGAGACAATCATAATATAGCGTTTTATAAGTTACATATCTAAAATTAACTGTGAAAGTGTTGTGATTATATAAAATATCTAAAATATACATAATTGTTGATTCCATGTTTATTTTCATAATGACAAAACATATTATTGAGCTAAATTTTTTTATCTAGTATTATTTCAATCTTAAGGATAAAAGAACGCACGTTAGAAGTAATGCGCAATTAATAAAACTTTTAAGTATTTTTAAAGATCTAAAAGCAAAGTAAGAGATTACTAGTCTAGTAAAAATTAATTTATTAGTCTATTTTATTTTTCTGTTCTGTTTGGTCTATGTTCAGGAAAAAAAAGAGTTTTTTTTTTTTTGCAAATACATTGAAGACTTGGTAAACTTTCTTGTTTAATTTAGTGAAATAGGCTTCTTTCCAGTATCTTGGCAATTTTTTTTTTTTCGATTATATGTTGTAGAAGAATGGAGCTAAATTAACATGGGTGTCTGTTAATTAATTGTAGATGTTTTTTGGATAGTGCTTTAAGCAGTAGTCACAAACAGAGATGGAGTCTACGAAACTGAAAGAATTTTTTTTTTTTTTTTGTTCTTCTAAAATCTGACTTTTTCTGGGTTGATTCTTAATTTTTCCATTCTGCATTTTCTTTTTTGTGCGTCTGTCAAATTACATTGTTACAACTCAATCTAATTTGTGTAGTTTAGATTTTAATTTTTCTTTCTGATTTTCCTATGAGCTAAGATAAGAAGTTGATGATAATATTTTCCAATAACAAATCCTTTGTTACCATAAGAGTAAAAGAATTGCAGATAGTTAATATATTAGATTTAAGTACAGTTCAAAAGAAAAGAAAAATATATTAGATTTAAGTATAATTTACATAGATTCGCATTAAATTATATACTAAGAATAAGGGATGTGGTCAAAATAATACTGCTATGATTGACAAATTTAGGAGATTCGCCTATGAATGATACTAAAAAATTTCCTCAATTAATTATTAAATATTTAATAGTATTAAATGTTTTTCTTCTTTTATAAGCATATGAATGAACTTGATTTGTAAATACTTGAAACAATGGGTGGTGATACTTATAGCCATCCGTTTTTCCATTTCGATAATTATAAATGTCTGAATAACAATTATGAAAAGTTAAGAGTTATAATAAATAAATTCAAGCAGAAAAAATAAAAATTTGAAATTTTAGTGTGACGTAGTGCCTTTTTTGTTGATTGAGTTCATGGACAAAATAGTGACTTTTTAACTTTCTTCTTAAGCAAATGATAAAATTGAATTAATAAAGAACAAAAAAGGAACACGAATAGATAAGGGCATTAAATGATATTATTATTATTATTATTATTATATACATAAAAATTGGTATGTTTTGCCATATATGCTTGCTGTCTTATCCTGAGATTTAACTTTCTTCTTTGATATGAATGTAGAAAGCCAAATCTCATCAAATGATAAAAAAAAAAAAAAAAAAAAAAAAAAGTGATAAAAAGGATATGCCTTTAACGGTATTTGACATGGATAAATTTCCAAATGAAATTAGCATGTTCCTTCATAAGCAAAACTAGGTATCACTTCCTTTAATAGGTTTTGGCCTCATCATAAAGTGGAGTGAGGATGAGGATAGGTCTAGGATTCGAATCTTGAGATGGTGTTTACGTGTACCAAATCTTTTTATAATAAAAATAAGTTTTTTTCTAACTTGTACTCAATAATAAATTAAAATTTATTTAATTAATTAAGTGATAGAATTTAGATACTAAAGTTTGCCGAATGTATATTTATTGGTAGGTAATAAATTTTAAGTGGGTTTCCAAACCTTGCCATAGAGGTGGAAGACCTTTTATCATGCGATGACTCTTTTTCTGCCTCATCCATTAACATGCATTGGCAATTTACACCGAGTAGTGACCAAAACTCATGTGAGTTCATATCAACATATCCTGCCATCCATTCACAAGGAGTTGTAAGATCAACCCTTTTTCATGGGATAGAGAAATCTCCTCAACTAAATATCTTCTCTCGATCGATCATGTAGATCAATAAGATCACTCACATTGGCTTCACTAGAAAAAATATTAGAACCGGACACAACCTTATAAGTTGTAGGCGAAAGGGAGTTACTACTTATCTTCTCAAATCGATATGGGCATGCCATTGTCCACTTGTCCATTGTCCACTTGTCACCTAGAACCTTTCTCGACCACATTCTTTGCCCCCCCCCCCCCCCCCCATATACTATGCCATGTAAATGATGAGTTATACCCAAGATTTGCCTCCATAAAGAAAGTCGTAGGAAAATACTTAGGTTTAAAGATTTTATTCATGAGAAAATTAGTATTACAAACTATTTTTCACACTTATTTTCCTAGCATTGCCATTTTGAAAATGGTTCGGATCCTTGAATTCCAAAACATCTTGCCATGTAAATGATGAGTTATACCCAAGATTTGCCTCCATAAAGAAAGTCGTAGGAAAATACTTAGGTTTAAAGATTTTATTCATGAGAAAATTAGTATTACAAACTATTTTTCACACTTATTTTCCTAGCATTGCCATTTTGAAAATGGTCCGGATCCTTGAATTCCAAAACATCTTGATTTTTTGACAAACATAACTCCATCCAATTAATCAAGACCATTTTTCTTTCATTTCCATTGCAGTCCCACCAAAACAGCCAGATGATGGAAGTAATATCATCACAAAGAGTTTGTGGGATTTTGAAGCAGCTCATAGCTAACATGGTTATGATTGCTTGCACCACTATCTTTATTAAAATTTCACCCCAACTTTGGATAGAAGATTTTCATTCCATTTATAGATTTCTGCAAACTTTTACCTTTTGGATCTTCCAATCATATCGGGAAGCCCCAAATACTTATCATGAGATTGTGCATAATGAATACGCAAAATGTTTCGCATTACTAGTTGCACAACAATGCTAACATTGAGACAAAAGAAAACAAACAATTTAGCCACGTTTAGCTTCAGATCTGTTGAGATGTCTTGCATTTTGGTTCGACTCAACCTGAAGACCCGTTTCGATTCGAAATATTTTGGAGCGATTTTGAAGGGATATTTAGTTCATGAAGTGGAGCTGAGAGCCCTAAATACTTATCATGAGATTGTGCATGTTGAATACACAAACTGTTTCGCACTAGTAGTTACCTATCAATATTAACATTGGGACAAAAGAAAACAAATGATTTAGCCACGTTTAGCTTTTGGTCTGTTGAGATGTCTTGCATTTCGATTCAACTCGAAAACTTGTTTCGGCTTGAAATATTTTGAAGCGATTTTGAAGGGAAAGAAAATTAAGATTTAGTTCACGAACCGAAGGACTGAGTCGATAGGCCCAATCCGTAGCAAGTGAACAAATCTCTCTTGGGGGTTCAGGTACTTTGCCCAAGGGTGATTATTTTTTACTCGTTTTGTAGCCTATATATAAAGACGTTTGTTAGGGTTTGGAAGACAAATTACATAGATGACTTTTGTACTTTTATATCTTACTTTTGTTTCACTATTTCTATTTGGTTATCTTTATCGATCTCGTTACAACATAGTTTGAAACCTCTTTATACACACAAAAAATCAACATAATAAATGAAGTGTATTGGACAGTGGCCCTAAAAAATAAAATACTCATATAAAAAAAAAACAAGAGAGAAATTGTAATACCCGTATTTGTAAAGTAAGGGTAAAGAAGTAATTTAATAAATATGACATAGAATTAAAATAAAATATATGTGAAAGATTTATTATTATTTGAATAAAGCAATTCTAAAAAAATAATAATAATTTCGTGAACAAGTATATAAGAAAAATAAAAAGAAAAACAAAGTTTTCCAAAAAAAAAAACATGGCATCACCTGCTGCATAGTTTATTGTATGTGTGCCAAGTTTATTTTGGTGGATTGTATACTTTCCATCTAAACCATTTGGTGGCAACCAAAGAAAGAAGAAATGTGCATGTGATTGTATGTCTGCCAAGTGTAATTGGTAGGCAAAACGTGGAGGCTTGTGGGGAGGCTGCCAAAGACTTTTTTTTTTAAAAATCTTGTCTATGTATATATATCAAGTATAGGCAAGCATTAAGTTATACATACCGATTTTGTTTAAGTTTTCTTTCAATTTCTCTACTTCCTTAAACACTTGGGGACCCAAAAAAAAGTTGAAATGGCAAAATTTTGAAGGAGTTTACGGTGGAATTTTATAGAGAGTTACGAGAAGCTATCAGAAAAATAGAAAGTAAGAAGTAATGTTTATTTATGAATTTTTAGCATTCATGAAATTTCTCGAAAGTCAAAGTGAGAATTTTCAAAGGGTGTGGTTTATGAAGAATTGATGAATAAAATAGAAATTTAATATAAATATGATGTTAGGTGTTAACAATCAGCAACTGGGGGAAATTTCTGAGAGGAACAGGAAAGGCAAGGAGGTGATCCACGAGTAGCTTTAAGTGTAACGTGGTGAGTTGAATTTACTTTAAGTAATCTAAATAAAAAATCAAATATCTAGTGATAATATTAAAATAAATTATTAGCTTATGCTTTGGTGGTAGATAAAAAATTAGTTGATAAGTATGAGATGAATATTGGACATGTGAAAATTATTATATGAAAATGAATATTATTAGAATAATGAGTTGATTTAAAAATTACGGTGATAAATAGATTTTTGACAAGTTTTGGTAAATAAATGGATGTGATATATATGGAGATGAAAATTGTGAGATTTATCAAGCAGAAATTTGAGGAAAGACCGGATAGTTAATTAGAATATTTTGAATTTATGTGTTTTTGTATATTACTGTTAATATGTATATTTCATATCATTGTTCATATTGCATATGTATTAAATAAAAAAATCGAAAGAACTGAGAAAGGGTCGGTCTAATTGAAAAACCATGACAACCAATATATGCTGGAAATAAAAGGGACAAAGTGACAATCGGTATATGCTGGAAATAAATTTCGTGACAGCCGAGATAAGCTGTAAAGAACCGGGGAGGGGCTGGTCTAAGATAATAACATGTCGACATGTGAAAAGACGTTCCCATAATAATAATTCATGCATTGCATCTGTTTTAATTATTGCTTGCATTATTGAAATGGTGATGTGTGGTGTGTTATTGTGAATTTATTTACTGATGGATGAGTCTCATAGAGAGACAGTTATGGTGATAAGAACTATCTAAATTGTAGATTTTATGATGTGAACCTCATTACGAGGAAATTTTGAGATAATTGATGGGCTTAAGGTAAACTAATAAATAAGAAGAAGTGACTGATAGAAAATGGAACTTATGACATGTGTAGTGATAGTAGAATGCTAGTATCAAGTTGTATGAAATATAAATGATTAAATATTGATAGACTACTTATACAGATTGAGTATGTTTAGTAAATTTAATTCACTGAGCTTGTGAAGCTCACCCCTCATTGTACAATGATTTCAGGTAGCAGACATAACAATTAGTTGGTGAGTTGAGGTTCAGATAAAATCATTATCTGTAAGCCACATACGTGTCCGCATCCTCAGACTAGTGAGAAAATAAAATAAAAATTTATTTGTAAATATTTATGCATTTTACATTGTATATTATATGTAAGCCAATACCAGATTTATGTACTTTCCTTGTTGAGGGTAGAGGATTAAAGCAAAAATTTATGTTAGTATTATTTTTATTGTTGCATGTATGTGTCGTGCTGAGATTCTCAAAATGTGATGCCGTCTCAGCAGTGGCCAACCCGAGATAGGTCGTTACAGAAATACAGAGACCACCCCGACTAACCAACACCCCTTTAATGTCATGTTGACCCTTATCTAATTTTAATAATTACAAAACACTACTCTAAATTGTACTAACAGTTTTATCTAAGTGTTTAAACAATAAAATCTTTCAGAAAAGAAACAAGATGCAAAAACTCAACCAGTATCAGACACCAAAATAAGATAGAAGATATAGAATAGGCATTAAAGTATTGAAACCAACTGTAAATCTCTTATGTTCAAGTATGTAGCTTGTCTAATGGCTCTCTTTACAAAAGAATTTTGACAAAACTATTAATTCAAATACTTCAAAGTCAAAAACAGTTTTATTACATGAAAAACTGGATTGAAGGGAAACCCAGTCGACTGGCTCAAATGTACCAGTCGACTGGGGTATGGGACAGAATGTCACCAGTCGACTGGCATCTGGGATAGTGAGCTCCCAATCGACTGGTGCTTGGGACCCATTCGACTGGTACTCTCCCACAGCCTAAAAGTGAGATTTCTCACTTGATCCAGTCGATTGATATAAAGATCCAGTCGATTGATATAAAGATCCAGTCGACTGGTAATTCGAAAATATGACCGTTTGAGACGCGAGACTTGACCATTTAATGCACCAAACCTACGAAGTCAGTGTCTAACGGCCATATTGATTCAAGACTATATAAACCCACTTCAATGAGCATTTAAAAGAGGTATATAACATATTCAATTCATAAATTTGCTCACTAATTCTTAAAAGCTTTGAAAAATTTATTGTTGAGCCATTCTTCAAGCTTTTTCTTGAAAGAGAGATATTGTTCATTTATAAAAGCATTCATTGCTATCTCTCTACCATTTACTTCACAGCAAATCACATTTATTGTAAAGGAGAAAGAGTTGTAATAACTCTTAGAGTGTTTAGAATTAAACACTTCTTTGTAAGCTTCCGTGAGGAATGGATTAGCTTCTTTGAATAAGGGATTAGCTTCTGCAAGGTAGGGAATAGCTTCATAGAGGAAGAGATTGGTTGTAAAGTTTGTAAAATACTTGTGAAGTTGTACAATTAAAAGTTTTAGTGGATTACTTCAAGGAGGTTCCTTGAAGAGAGTGGACGTAGGGTCAGAAGGAATTCGATATTGTCGAACGACTATAAACTGAGTTTGCACTTTCTCTTCCTTAAACTCTTTTACTTAAAGCACATTACTTATTTGTATGCTTGAGCATTTAACTATTTTTTATAAACTTGCAAGTAATTAGCAAAAGTTTTGAAAAATCCAATTCACCCCCTCTTGGGTTAGAACCCCAGTCTACAATTGGTATCAGAGCCTCGTTCTCAATTTCAGGCTTAAAATCCTTGAGTTGATCCATTGGCATCTAGGCCTCACTTGTTCAATGGCTCCAACTATAACTATTGGAAAAACATGATGAAAATCTTTATCGACGGACAAGATTACAATCTATGGAGAGTCATTGAGGAAGGACCTAGAATTTCTACAAAGGAAATAACTATTGGAGAAATCAATCATACATTGTCTAAACTCAAAACTGAGTTCAATGAAGAGGATTATAGAATGATGTCTCTAAATAGTAGAGCCACAAGTATTTTACATTGTACCTTAGATATTTTTGAATATAACAAAATTTATGCTTGTGTTTCGGCTAAAGAGATTTGGGACAAATTGCAAGTTACATATGAAGGAACTAGCGAAGTTAAAAAATCAAAAATTTATATGCTACTGGCCGAGTATGAATCTTTCAAAATGTCTCTTAATGAAACAATTTCTCAAATGCACTCACATTTCACCATTATTGTTAACATTTTGAAGCTTCTTGGTAGGAACATTGAGGAATTTGAACTAACAAAGAAAATCTTAAGGTCTTTATCATCCACTTGGAAAGCAAAGAAGACAGCCATCACGGAGGCCAAAGATCTTGACAAACTTGATGTCGAAACACTTCTCGGATCACTATTGACATACAAGATGGAAGAAATGAATCCCTTTTTCAATTATGATGAGAAGAAGAAAAAGGTGATTGCTCTCAAAGTCTCTACGAGCAACAAAGAGGAAGAAACGGAAGAAGAGGTGGAGAGCAGCGAAGAAGATGGTGAGATGGCTCTAATGACCAAGAGGTTTCACAGATTCTTGAAGAAGAGCAAGAAACCATACATAAAGGATCCCACTTCAAAAAGGGAACCACTAGTGTGTTATGGTTGTAAGAAGCCCGGTCACATCAAGGCCGATTATACAATGACAAGCAAAACATATAAGAGCTTCAAAAAGAAACCTATGATTGCAACCACTTGGAGTGATGATGAAGAAGAAGAATCCTCGGACAATGAGGTCGAATACGAGGAGATTACCAACCTCTGTCTAATGGTAATCGACGACAAAACTGAGGTGTCAAATTCTTCCCCTTCTAATAATAACATTGTTAGTAGTAGTGAATAATTAATAAAGGTCATAAATGAAATGCATGAAGAATTGAAGAAATTCAATTCTAGGAACACCATTCTCAAAAAAGAAGTGTCATATATTTCTAAAGAGATAGAAGGCTTAAAGGATGAAAAGGAAAAACTATCTTCCTTGCTTTATAATTCCTCTCAAGATTTTCTTAAAGATGAAAATAAAAACTTAAAGAAAAAAAATAATTGAATTGAATGGCACTAAATCAAGACTTATGCTTGGAAAAGAAAAGCTAGATGAAGTGCTATCTTGCCAAAGATTAAGTGGAGGAAAATCTGGGTTGGGTTATTCTTCATTAAGCAAGCAAAAATTAAAAGAGACCTTATTCATGAAAGCATTATGTGTGAATGAAGCCTCTACTTCAAAGACCACTAGCAAGGTTAAAAGCACTCCTTCAATGAATGTTAGTAAGCCTAAAAATACTAATTCTAACGCATATGCAAAAATTAAGCATCCTAGAAATACTCATGCATATATGTATGCTCACTCAAGAAATGCAAATGCTAGGAACAATCATTCAAGAAATGCATATACACATCCTAGGAGTAACCACTATATGAATCCTAGAGATAATATGTATACTCAAAACTTGCACACTGCACATGCATATCTTAGGAATTACCATCATGTGTATCCTAGAAATAACATGCATGTTCACAACAATGCAAGCATATACCCTAGAAATCACTATCATACATTTCCTATAAATGACATGCACAATAGAAACATGTATCCTAGGAATACTCATCTAAGGAGCTATAGACATGCACAACTAAGAAATCCTAGAAATTTCAATAACTATTATCTTAGGATCGTGCATCATCAACATGTCTATAAATATAGAACACCTTACATTATTAAGAAAGTACAGGTCCCTAAAGGAACCGTATTTTCTAGGATTAACCTCAAAGGACCCAAGAAATTTTGGGTACCTAAGAGTGCAATTGTGTATCCTTGTGTGATGTAGATATGTCTCCACATCAAAGAAAAAGGTGACTGTTGGTACCTTGATAGTGGATGCTCAAAGCACATGACCGGTGATCGAAGTGTATTCAAAGAGCTAACTCTAAGAGATGGCGGACATGTCACTATTGGAGACAACACAAAAATAAAGATCATCGGGCATGAAAAAATTGGTAATATTTTCTCAACCATTGCTCACGTATTATACGTGCAAGGCCTTAAGCCAAATTTACTAAGTATTAGTCAACTTTGTGACAAAGGCAACAAAGTCATATTTGAAACCTCTCATTGTCTAGTTATAGACATCAAGAGTTACAAGATCAAGTTTTTGGCCATAAATACGAAAAATGTCTATATAGTGGATTTAAAATCTTTGCATTCGGAAACCCATAGCTATGGCATAGAAGACTTGGTCATGTAAATATGAATTTGCTAAAAATCATTTCAAGAAAAGATTTAGTCATTGGACTTCCGAAAATCAAATTTGAAAAAGACAAGGTGTGTGACGCATGTCAAATGGGAAAACAAACTAGAATTTCTTTTAAATCAAAAAAATATAGCCTCAACTACTAGACCATTGAAACTTTTGCATATAGACTTATTTGGTCCAATAAGTACCATTAGTCTAGGTGACCATCAATATGCTCTTGTTATTGTTGATGACTATTCAAGATATACATTTTTTATCTTTATTGCTTACAAGGATGAAGCTTACAAAGGATTTGAAAACTTTTGTAAAAAGGTTCAAAATGAAAAAAGAATTTGTATTTCAAGAATTAGAAGTGATCATGGAAAAGAATTTGAAAACCAAAGCTTTTCAAAATTTTGTGATGAAAATGGAATTGATCACAACTTTTCGGCTCCTAGAACTCCTCAACAAAATGGAGTTGTTGAGAGGAAAATTAGAGTTCTAGAAGAATTTGCAAGAACAATGCTTTGTGAAAATAACTTGCCAAAATACTTTTGGGTGGAAGCCGTAAACATCTCTTGCTATATCTTAAACATAATATTAATTAGACCTATACTCAACAAAAATCCATATGAATCATGGAAAGGTAGAAAGCCTAATATCACTTATTTTCGTGCTTTTGGTTTTAAATGCTTTATCCTGAATAACAATAAAATTAACTTGGATAAATTTGACTCAAAGACCGATGAGGGGATATTCTTAGGATATTCAACCTTTAGTAAAGCTTATAGAGTCTTCAACAAGAGAACATTAGTGGTAGAAGAATTCGTACATATAGCCTTTGATTAGTCTAACTCAATTAGTAGTAGAGTAGTTTCTTTCAATGATGATGCATATTTCATTCCAAGAACGGAAACACCTACTCTCATTGTTGACACAAATGAGAGCCCACCTTAAACAAATCAAGAGATAGCAGGTCTCAAACTTGACCAACAATCCACAAGTCAACAAGAGGATAGTCTTCCCAAAGATTGGAGGTGTGTAAATTATCACCCAATCGATCAAGTGATTGGTGATCCTTCACAAGGGGTAATAACTCGTTCCTCTATTAGAAATATTTGCATTTGTGTATCATATCTATTTCAAATAGAACCTAAGACATTTATAGAAGCCGAGAAGGATGTTGATTGGATAAATATCATGCAAGAAGAAATAAATCAATTTGAAAGAAACAATATATGGAATCTAGTTCCTAGACCAAAGAATCATACTATAATAGGAACTAAATGTGTATTTAGAAATAAAATTGATGAAAATGGAATGGTAACTAGGAACAGGACTAGACTAGTTGCTAAGGGATATAATCAAGAAGAAAGAATAGACTTTGATGAGACCTATGCTCCCGTAGCAAGATTAGAAGCTATTCGAATGTTATTAACCTTTGCATGTTTTAACAAGTTTAAATTATTTCAAATGGATGTAAAAAAATGCCTTTTTAAATAGCTTTATAGAACAAGAGGTATATGCTGAGCAACCTCTTGGTTTTGAAAATCCTAGTCTTCTAAATCATGTCTACAAGCTTTATAAAGCTCTATATGGGTTGAAGCAAGCTCCAAGAGCATGGTATGAAAGACTAAGTAATTTTTTATTAAAAATAATTTTACAAGAGGAAAAACAGACAACCATCTTCACAAAAACTCATAAAAATGACATATTACTAGTCCAAATATATGTTGATGATATCATATTTGGTGCTACTAATGAATCTATGTGTCAAGAGGTTGCTAAGTGCATGCAAGGTGAATTTGAAATGAGCATGATGAGAGAACTTATATACTTCCTTGGACTTCAAATCAAACAATTGAAATGAGGCATCTTTATCAATCAATCAAAATACACCAAGGACCTACCAAAAAGGTTTGGGAAGGAAAGCTCAAAGTCACTTGGCACTCCTATGAGCACTTCTACAAAACTTGACATTGATGAAGGAGGTAAGTGTGTAGATACTAAAACTTATAGAAGCATGATAGGAGCTTTACTTTATTTAACTGCAAGTAGACCTGATATAATGTTCAATGTATGTATGTGTGCTAGATTTTAAGCTAATCCTAAGGAATCACATGTGATTGCAGTAAAAAGAATCCTTAGATATCTACAAGGGACTTAAAACCTAGGATTATGGTACTCTAGAGATTCATCTTTTAAGCTTATAGGATATTCGTGTGCTGATTTTGCGGGGTGTAGACTAGATAGAAAAAACACTAGTGAAACATGCCAATTCTTAGGTGCAATGCTAACCTCTTGATTTTCCAAGAAACAAAACTCGGTTGCACTATCAACCGCCGAGGCAGAATATGTAGCAGCCGGAAGTTATTGTACACAAGTGTTGTGGATGAAACAATAACTAGAAGGCTATGACATGAACTTTAAAGATATTCCAATTCATTGCGATAACACAAGTGCTATCAACTTAACCAAAAACCATATTCAGCATTCTAGAACCAAGCACATAGAAATTAGACATCATTTTATAAGAGATCATGCTAAAAAATGTGATATAAGACTAGAATTCATTCATTTAGAAGATCAAATAGTTGATATTCTTACAAAACCCTTAAGTGAAGCTAGTTTTTGTAAAATTAGATTGTCAATGGGCTTAATAAACTATGATAAACTATATGTTTGATTGCATCATCATTCATCATATGCATATTTGACATCTGGGGAATGAGTATTAAACCTTACTTAGTATTTCTCTCACTCAAGATGGCGTAGATAAACAAATTTCGTGCTAAAACTCTAAGCTAGAGCTTTCTTTTAAGGGTCTAGTCGACTAGTAATACACTGTCTTTTCACCAAGTCGGCTAGTCCAAGTACTCAGTTGACTGGTAGCACAAGACCTTGTTTGGAGCCAAATTTTGAATTTCTGGTAACTACTCAGTCGACTGGTGTCTTGACACAATCGACTAGTATGACAAAATTTCCCAAATCAGTGAAGGACCCAGCCGACCGGTGCCCTAACCCAGTCGACTGGTATCGCGATTCTATAAATAGTCACTTCAGTTTTTCAAAAATTTCACGCCATTTTCAAAACCTTAAAGCTTTCTCTCTCTAGAAAATCTTCATTTTCTGTCCAAAATCTCACAAAAACATTCCCTAGAAACCTTAATCTCATCCCTCATCACCTTCATTTCAACTTTCCACGGTTGAAAGTTTTTTTTTTTTCCCAAAAATCTCTCAAATATCCCTAAAAACACTTTTTTCAAAATGTCTGAGAGAATCCGAATCAAAACCACCGTTGGAGGATCTCGCGCACCTACAAGACCACTGTCGAAGAAATCCACGGCACCAAATGCCAAAGGAAAAGGATTGGCAGGATCCTCAAACAAAAAGGCGAGGACTGAGCTCGACGACTCACTCTTCTGGAGTCCAGCCGCCAAAGAGAGGTATAATTTCGTCATCCGACACAAAAAGATCATGATAGGTAGATTTGTTGACTTCGATTCTATCTGTCATGCAAACTTTGACATATTACCTCCTTTTGAGGCAGTACACTTGACACCACTTGTCAAGATTCACCAAAAGTACTACACATGCTTGATTCACCAGTTCTATGCGAACTTGGTAAAACCTAGTCCACTGGCTCTTTGTTTCAGAACCAGTGTGATGGGTTTGGAGTTTGAGGTGAACACTGACCTCCTGGTGAGCATCTTAGGGATCCTAGTGGGAAGGATCCAATGGAGTCTAGACGGATGGCCGGATAACTTCGACTATGAGGAAGCATGCCAGATCGTTAGGAGAGACCCTAACTACATCTTTTGGCCCACTATATTTCACACATGTAGTGACATGCCCATCGATTCGAAGTTTTTCAATCTCATCATGAGTTGGACCATCCATCCACAACTTGAGAGTCGGGGCTATCTCTCGAAGATAGATGTCGTATTGATTTGGTGTCTCAAAACTAGACACCACTTCAATATCTACCCTCTACTGTTCACCAACATGATCAACGACGAAGCTAGTGACTTCGAGTGCCTTCCTTATGGGATGCTCATCACCCTCATCCTTCAGCACTTTCGGGTTCCCCTTCCCGACTCTGAGGCTCAGGACATCGGCCCTAAGGACATCATCAACGTCTCTTCTTTGAAGAAGATGGGGTGCATTATCCGCCATGGATTGATCTACTCCAAGGTCAGGAAAAACATAAGGATTGGAGAGGGTGATAGCAGCGATGAAGAAGACGAGGTTCCTGGTGATGCAGCCTCTCCCACTGCTATGAATACCGATGACCGAGCACCATAGCATGGTGGTTCTAGTGCAGGTCAGGTTGGGTACAATGATTTACTACATGCTATTTTGAGCCTTCAACTATCCATGCAGTCTGGGTTCCAGAGCTTGAGCTATTCTGTTGATTCCGTGCACCATGACCTCCACTCACTTCGAGACAACTTCGAGCTTCACTGAGAGCACACAAAGGGCTTCTTGGTTGAGCTTCGAGATCTTATTCGAGATGGCTCTAATTCTCTCATTCGTTGAGCTTCCTATTTTATCATTTTTTCTTGTATATATAACTCTTAGATGATCTTAGCACGAACATTTACTACTTTATCATACATTTTTGTTATTGTATTCAATATTTGGCTTCTAGAAGCCAGTGATGTATGGATACTTGTATATATTTGCCTATATTTCAGTTATCTAGCTTATGGTTCATATACTTGCTTTACTTTTAAGCTATATGATTACTTGGTTTAAGTCTTTTGTACTCCGCAATATGCTTTAACTACTTATGCTAGTGTAAAAACTTCTGGTTCTTCCCGGAAAGTCTTCACAGCTCTAAATAATGCCTAGTGTTCATACACAAGTTTGTCTATGCATTATCTTATTGTCAATGGTGTCCTTTTCTATTATGTCAAAACGAGAGAGAAAAATGAGAAAAAAAGAAATATCAATATAAACTTAAAATAGAGCATAGATTTAGGGTGAGTATTGCTCTGAAGACCTTGATGAATATAAGTCTTTTTTAGACTCAATTAGATAATACATAATCTCTAAAAAATTATGATTTCTATATATGAATGAATTAAATAAAACTCTTTCAAAATTATTGATCATCAATTTTGAAATCGATTATGATGATGATAATAATGATAAAAAAAAGTGATTTTCTAATATTATTTTTATAAAAAACAATTAACAAAATTTAATTTAACAATCATTTTTTAATAATAATGAAATTATTCTATAATTTTAATTAAAATTTCAAATATCTATATAAATTTTTGAGATGATGTAATTATGCAATTACAATCTGAAACAATCACAAAAGGCGTTGTAAAAAACAGTTGGAAATTAGAAACTAAAGAACAGAAGGAAACCTGGGAGGTCATGGCCTCCACAGCCAAGCACAACCCCTCGAAGGGCTTCCTGGTGAGCTCCACCATGTCATGGGGAAGGATCCCCATGACAAGGTGCTCTCGGGCGACTCTCGGGTGCGCGAACACCAAGTCTTCGACCTTTAGTGCCCACCGAGGTACGAAGGTAATAGCTACTCCGGACCCCTCCCTGGAAGAGGATGGTCCTTGAGGAGGAGTGGGCGCGGCAGGAGCGGTCCGCGCCTCTGGAATGGGAGGCCTCGGAGGGCTCTTCATTGCAATGGGCACCGGGGTTGAAGCCCGGGCCTTTTTCTTCTGCTGCTCGGGGCCGAGCCACTCCCTTCCGAGGCCGGTTTCCTCTCCTTGGCCCTCTCTTCGTGCTTGCGCTCTGCACAAAGGATGAACATTAGTGACTTGAAGAAAACAAATAGCAAATAAAAACTAAGCGCTTAAGGTTACCATGCTCTAGGTTCGCTAGGAGGCTAGGAGGGCAGAGGTCGCGCCTATGAAGCTCCTCGTTATCACCAAGGACCTCGGCATCCAAAGGCGCGGCTAGCATTGCCTTCAACATCTCCTACTCTCAGTGTAGAAGGTGCGGCTTCTTGCATTTGCTAGCACGATCTAAACTTCAGCTAAGGGGGACGTTGAAGCTTTTAGCGCTCCTGATGAAGAAGAAAAACCTTTTCCACTTCTTTATGGAGGACGGCTTCATTAACACGCTCTTCCTAGCCCTCGAGCTCACCACCACCCACCTGGTCTGCCTGTGCTTGGCTATCTGGAAATGGGCTTTAAATACATTGAGGTTCATGACCCCGCCCACTTCCTAACACACGGCTATGAAAGCCATGATCAGCCGCACTGAATTGGGCACCAGCTGGCTCAGTGCGATACCAAAGTATCTAAGCACCAAACAAAAGAATGGGTGGAGAGGGAACCTAAGCCCAGCCTTCATGTGCTGTTCATAAACGCACAGCTCATAAACCGTGCGGCTTGGAAGGGCATCACAAGCCCTCTCTCCACCCTATAGTGCTCGTAGGGTATACTCCATAGGGATCCTATATGCCATCCTCATCCCTGGAAGCTTCGCCTTTCCCACTACACTCGAAATTATGTTAGCCTCAAACATCCATTCCTCCCTCTCCGCCGCCAAGGCTTCTTCCCTGATATTGACCAGCGTGCGGTTAACTTCATCTTTTTTTCCAAAAGTTTCCCCTCCCTCCTCATCCTTTCCTACATTATCTTCTTCGAGGAGAAAAGTTACCATAGCAAGGGCACCCTCCCGAGGAACAATCTCCAAGGAGGAGACGTCCTCGCTGGAGGAAACGCCCACGGCCTCCTCCAGCTCCCTTGACAAATCTCTGCTAACCTCACTATCGCTATGCTCAGACATTGTATGAGGAAGAAAAATAACTCACCAAAAGAAAAACGACTTAGCAAAGGTTGTGTATAACTTCAATCCCTCACTACACCGAGCCCTCTCACTGTTTCTCTCAAACTCCATGTGCTCTCAAGATTTCTTTCTCTAAAAAATGCAAGTGAGAAGAAGAGAGGAAAATACTCCTTACAGATCAAGCTACTCAAAAGGCCATGCTACTCAAATGCAATGCAAAATTACCAATCAATCAATAGTTTTCTCTGTTCATCAATGTGGATAGTTACAAACAAATTTTCTTTCATTTTGAACAAAAATGGGTCCCAAGACACTAGCCCACACTTCACACAGTTCTGATATCTTAGAAAGACGCATAAACCACGAAGTTCACCGTGGGGGGGGGGGGGGGGGGGGGGGGGGGGGGGGTGCAGTGAATGTGTACAATGGGCCATTGGAGAACAAACACAACTTTGATCGAATCAGCACTAATTCTTAAAGCAGAAGAAACAAGAGTCCAACAATACAACTGATTATCACCAGAAGCAATTGAAAAAATCAACACTTGAATTCAATATAAGTTGTTCAAGTCTTTCAACGTTAGGCTTCTTAAGTTTAGTTGCCTTTATCTACAACTTCTCGGCATTCAAATGAGCAAATCCGTAACAGATTCCTGCAGATCATAACTGTTATAGAACATGAAAGATACTAGCTATAGCACTTCCAGGTAACATTAAGAACGCAACCGTACAATGAAATTGACAATACATAATTCGGGAAATATACATTGATCCTACAAAACAAAGTCAGGCCTGCAGTTCGAAGTTTGACCTTTATCAGAAGTAATCCATGACTACATACATGGAGAATATATGAACAGAAGAATCTTAGTAAATCTGAAGCTAAGCTCCATGAATTTTGCAGGCTCTTGCTCTGTCTCAGAATACTGGAGATAGAGAAGTCGAAATTTAGGAATTTAAATCATGTAATGACTATATGGAAGCAAGTAAGGCAACGGACAAATACAAGAATATCATTGGTTTATTGAGTTGGTTAATGGATTACCTAAATAGCATAGGTTTGATAAATAAACAGTATAGGAGGGCTATCAAATAAGTGGTTCAAACTCCCATTGACATAAACATTTCTCATGCATGAAACGGTGAAAGAAAAGAGAAACTCCCTTCTTCTGATTGCTTTCTTGTCTCAACCATGCTTTGAAAAAAAATTTACAGACGAAAGTTTTCCCAGACTAAAATCTAAAGGCATCTTACCCAGGGGAAAAGTAGGCATTAGTAAATAAAAAGTAACTAAGGGCATGTTTGAGTAACAGTTTTCAGTTTTCAAAATGAAAACTGAAAACAATTTTATGATGTTTTCTAAAGAAAACATGTTTAGATAACTGTAACTCGAAAACTGTAAGCAAAACAAAAAACAATGAAATGTTTTTTGGATAATCTTATTTTGCTTTCTTGATACACCTTGTAATTATTTTAGTTTTGAGTTTAAATTTAAAATCTATATTAATTTTATTTCTCATATTTACTAAATATTTAAAAATAATATTATTTTGTTTTTAAAATTTTAATATTTTTTATATACCATGAAAGAATGAAACAGAAAAATGAACGCTGATTTTAAGGCTATTTTTCGAAAATTATGTCAAAAAACACCAATTTGGAGTTTCAGAAAACAATTTTTGAAAACTGATTTTTTTAAAACTGTTTTAAAAAATTACTTTTAAAAACTATCTAAAACTGTTAGCAAAACATAGAAAAGAGTTTTTGAAAACTGAAAAAACTGTTTTCAGTTTTCGAAAACTGAAAACAGTTTTCAAAAACTGTCTCCAAACATTACCTAAGCCTCCTACAAAATAAATCAATTTTCACAATCCACATGAGAAAAGTAATTTAGACACAGGCCATTGAACAAGAAGCAACACTTGGCAGTGGCTTAATGGCAACAAAAAATACCATATATATTGTTGAAACTAAAATTTATGGAGAAAGGAAAAGACTAGGAAATTAGCAGCTTAACTTTCACTCACTCTTGATGATTGACCATTAAGAGATGATATTTTAAAATGTTATATCCTGTCACTGCATGTCTGCTGCAGCACATATAACCAACTTTCATCATTGTCCAAACTGCATTTGCTGAGGATAGCCAAGTAGCTTTTTCAGTAGAGGAATGAGGCCAACTAAAGCTATTTGGAGCTGTTCTGAGCTATTTAAACGAATACTGACTTGACCTAACCCTCTGTTATTCAGATTGGCACGAGCAATTAAGTTCGTAGACCGTCCAATGGGCACTTGGGACTGTATATTGCCTCCAATGGCAAGATCTCCATGCCAATCCATGACAGAGAGGCCCAGAGTTGATAGAAAACGACCCAAAGGATAATCTTTATCTCTTAACTGAGCCTCCAAACTGCCACCATAGGCAATATCTCCACGCCCAGTCATTGCACCACCGGTCATAACCAACCTAAACCATTTGTTAGCGATCAATTTGTCCTCAACTTTCACTCCAGCTGATAAGGCATCACCCAAGAGTGTAACAGAGAGACCGGCCGTCGCCTTATTTTTCCTGAAGTTGCTAAATCTTGTCTCACTGCGTAGAGTATAAGCCAAGTCCTTTCCGACAGTCTGCATATCCAATCCTAGTGAAGTTGCTTTCCCTTCTCCATGTTTTATAGAGCTGGCTAATTCCATTTGGACATTGGAATCCTTCTTATCCTTTGTAACCTGCCCAGAAAATGATAAAGGTACTTTGTCTTTAACCACAAACAGCTTTTCTACATTTATACCTTCATAACCAACATCATGATCCCAACCATGAGTCTCTAGAACAGGCCTTACAAGCCACTGATTGGAGGAATCAAGATAACGATAGCGGTGAGTAGGATTATCAGAATCAAATGAAGCAGGTAGAGCCAAATCCGGCATGGCAACTGGCACAGATGCAGCTCCACCACTTTCCTCGTCAACATTTTCATCATAGTCACTTGGCAAATCCTTAGCCGCAGCTGCCATTTTCTTCATCATCTTCCGTCTCTTTTTCTCTTCCTTCAACTGTTTCTTCATAAAGAGCTTTTCCCTATATTCCAGCTCATCAAGATACTCCTTCATCTGGGCTTTAGTAAGCTTAGCCATCTGGGCCTTTGTCAAACGTTTAAATGGTGGCAATTGATCAAATTCTGATTCGCCATCAGAATCTGACAACTCATCCAAATCATCATCCAGACCATCTTCATTATCAAACTGCTCCTCAGGAAGCTTAACCTGTGGTCTTGATTGGAGAAGGGATGAGAGAAGGAATGGTAAAGGAGGTGCTCTTGATCGAGCAGTAAAAGGTTTCCCAGGTGGACTGTCTTGTAACTTTAAAAGTGCATTTGCTTCAGCCAGAATTTTAGATGCAAAAGAGAGCAACAACAAATGAGGTTTCCAAACCTGACCATTTGGCAACACTCTCTGGCCAGCCCTATTTGTTCTGCAAGCAGAGTGGTTCTCCACCAATGAAACAGGGTTCATCAGCCGCATATCCCCAGCTGCCTGACGAATGGCTTGCTGGACAACATGAGAACGTTGAGTGACAAACATATCATAACTAGAAGCAGTTCCATGTGGGCCATCAGGTGGAGCAGATGCTGCATGAGTCAAAACCACAATTGCATTAAACCATATAGATGGTCCAAATATCTCAGTGATGGTGCGCAAGAGGGGCATATCACCAAAATCCCTACTCTGCATGTCCAACCTATCAAGATACAACACAATATCTGGAGGTGTTTTCTTGATGAAACGCTTGACAGAGTGCAGTATCTTCTCATTCTGGCGTTGATCAGACCAGGATGGTAGGAGACCTGGCGTGTCGATTACCTGCACCTTAATACCCTGAACGGTGCCCACAACATCCTGAACCTTCTTCGTTCCCATTTGAAAAGCATCAGTACTGAACTTAACTTCATCAAATATTGAATTGATAGTTGCACTTTTACCAACTCCAGTTTTTCCAAGTACCATAATCGTACAAGAGAAATCAAGAGGTTCCTGTCCAGCTGCCTCGAGTTGTTCTGCCATGGCACTTGCACGATCAAAGCTAAAGGCACCAACACGGCCGCCGCCATTTCTCCCTCGCAACTGCTCGGCCAATCCAAGTCTGTACAAAACCTGTGCCACAACAACATTATGGGGAGTTTGCCCAAGCCTATGGGCCAGCCGCAAAAATTTTACCCTAATCATCTGGAGCTTTTCACGAGTCTCATCATTCTCATCAGCCTCCCCATTAGCCCCATTAGCAGGTTCTTCGATTTGCTGGCTTTGCGCATGAGATACAGTTCCATTGACACGAGGCTGCTGTACCACCCGAGGTGCAGGTTCCAATAGTGGGGCAGCTCGCCCTAGGCCAGCGGGACGAACAGGAGGAGGAGCATTTGTAGATTTTGCAGATGAAGAAGCAAGAGCTGGGGCAGGCTGAGTCTCACGCTCCCTATTCGTTTGAGTGTTTGGCTTCTTTTCCTGATCTTTTTCTGCTTTCTTTTCAGGCCCCTCAGCAGCCACAGCATAATTGCTGTAAACTTCATTAACTTTAGCATCAACGTGCAGAGGCTGGGAGCCTTTGTAAACCTCTGCTCTCAATTCAGCTATACCAGCCTGAAACTCCCCATTTTTCTCAATGATAGACTTCTCCAAGGAAGGTGGGCTTCCAATTTCTGTCGTCAGTGTACCTTCCTCAATAGACGTACTACCTTCCTCAATAGTCGTACGTAGCTCACCTGAAGTATCTTTAGCATCGCCATTCCTGTTATCTTGATGTACTGTACCAAAAATATCTGATGTTCCCTTCACATCTTCACTCTTATCATCCTTAGTCCCTGAATATAGGTTAACCGTAACAATTTTTGAATCCCCAATACCCTCATCCTTATGTTCCACATCCATTTTAGCCAAAATGTCATTCATTTCTTCATCCTTGTCATCTCGATGCTCCAAATGAGTGCCAGCTGAAGCATCAACTGATTCCCCAGTGCTGTCATCTCGATGTTCAGTATCCAATAAACTCTCATTTGATTCCTCAATCTTTCCATCTTCAAGGAAAGCATCCCCACTGAATTCAATTTCTCTATGAGATACAAGACCACTTTCCCCCACCTTATCAGCATCTCCATTTTCTAATTTTTCATCCACTGGTGTCCCCTCCAAGTTCGGATTAACGGAATCATACTTTTCAGGCTCCTCAACCACTACACCAGGCTTCACATCCACCGCATCCGCACCCTTCGAAACTTCCATATCTCCATCCGTACAAACATCAGATACCTCATTTCCCCCATTCAATTCATCAGTCGCTGCTTTAGTTTTAGTCCAACCCTCATCAACCTTGTCTGGCACCTCAACATCATCGGCATTCTCACCACCATTCAAAACTTTCATGTCTCCATTGGCACCAACCTCAGATACCTCCTTATGGCCATTCGATTCATAAGTCGCTACATCAATTTCAGTCCCGCCCGCATCAATCTTATCTGGTACCTCATCTACATCAATACTCTCCCCACCCTTCAAAACTTTTGTGTCCCCATTGGCACCAACCTCTGTTACCTCCTTATGGCCATTCAATTCATAAGTCGCTGCACCAATTTCAGTCCCGCCCTCATCAATCTTATCTGGCACCTCATCTCCATTAATACTCTCCCCACCCTTCAAAACTTTCGTGTCCCCATTGGCACCAACCTCTGTTACCTCCTTTCCCCCATTCAATTCATCAGTTGCTGCTTCAATTTCAGTCCCACCCTCATCAACCTTATATGGCACCTGAACCACGTCAGCACTCTCCCCACTCACCAAATCCTCCACCTTTTCCTCAACAGACACCGCTTCGACCTCCTCACTATTCCCAGCCTCAACTGGACATGCAATTGCATCTTCAAAATCCTCCTTTTCATGCCCTACATTAGAATTCTCGTCAACCACCACCGAACCCGAATCCCCAACAACATTATCACTATCCCCTGGTTCAGGGTTTGGTCCCTGCTCCTGTAAATGCTCTTCAGTATCAAATACCTCCTCAAAAAATTCCTCTTCCATATCCTTCGTATCATCAGATCCCACCAAAATCGTCTCCTCTAACTTCTCCTCACGAATCCTATCCTCTACAGACTTCTCTCCCACATGTAAGCCACCAACAATATCAACCCCGTTTTCCATGTTTCAAAACCCTAGATTCACCAAAACCCACAAGAGAAAATTAAAAGCCAATTTAACAGATAGATTAATGAAGTAATAATAACGAAAATCATCTATTAATCAACCACAGACCCATAAACACCAAATCGAAAACAAAACCCTAGCATAAAACTTTCCGCCAATAAAACAATAGATCCTCCTATGAGATAAATAATAGACTTTATAAGCATAACTGATCTTCAGATTGTGTTACAATTATTATTATTAGGTCCCCCCTCCCTCCCAAATCCAAAAACAAAAGAAGTGAAAAGATAAAAGCCATAAATAAAATAGTAAATAATAACAAAGAAAGCTTACCTGCTTATGTGGATGCTATAGAGAGAGAGAGGGATAGACTTTGAGAGAGAGAAAGGAGAAAGAGAGGTCTGTGTGTATCGAAGTAAAATGAGAAGATCTCTTTCATGTGTTGCTGTATTTCATAGCTAGTAGTACGGAGTATAACTTTGGCTTACCAGTTGATAGAAAAAGAGGGGATAAGAGTTGATCAACGGTTGAGAATAGCTGCGCATCGATATCAGCGTGAAAAACGCCAAATCATGCTGACGTGGACGTTAGAGGAGAAAAATGTTACTCCCCTGCCCTGAAAACAACGTCACCGAAAGTTTTGCCGAGTTTAACAAAGGAAACTTTCTGCTCGATAATAATTTTTTGTATAAAATTGTGTGAGAACTCAGTAGAAATCCCACTTTATCAAAACACTAAATTATTTTTTTGACAAAATATCTCTCTGATTAAATGAAAAAGGAATCTATAATTCTATATTGTCCAAAACCAATAAGCCAAAAAAATAAGATTAAGCTAGTAGAACAAAAAAAAAAGGTCAAATTTGAGAGAAAATTTTACCATAAAAAACGTGCCAACATTTACCACCAAAAGCATGTTTATTAAACATTATATAAATTCGATCCAAAAATAAAATGAATTATTTTATTTTCTCAAAAAAAAAAACAAAGGCTTTGGTTTTTTTATTTTTCTTTGCTTATTCATCTATTTTTTATCTTCCAATATATTCTTATCTTCAATCAAATCTAATCTTTGCATTTTTTATAGAGTAATGCTAACATGGACTCCATCCAAATTACAAATCTTAACCAATTCATACCAAATAATCAATTGTCCATTGCTCAAATAAATGTCATATGTGAAAATTTACGGAAACAAAGTAAGGATGGAGTGATTAAAAAAGGTTCGATTCTTACTATTGCGGCCCAATTTTCAATTATCAAAAGAATTGTCATTCGTATTTAGAAACAAGCAAAGCAACGCCTTGTAAAAGGCAAGGTTGTTGATGTATCAACCAATTATTCTTAAAATGTTGGTCGAAAACAAGTGCAAATTATTGCTGGTGACATTGCTAATGTTCCTTTACATCGACGAATAAATATTCGATCAATGACTAAAGTTATCAATATGAAAAAGTCTACTATTCAGCGACGAATCAAAGAAGGAGCCATCAAGCCTCACATTAATACTATTAAACCTTCTTTCCGATAGAAGCCAACAAGAGAGCGCGTTTAGAGTTTTGTTTATCAAAGATTGAACCAAGTAGTCTTAATACTAATCCTAAGTTTATTGACATGTTTGATTGCATTCACATTGATGAAAAATGGTTTTATCTCTCAAAAACATCAGAGAGATATTATCTCTATCTCATTGAAGCTGAGCCCCACAGAACTTGTAAAAACAAAAGATTTATCCTAAAGATAATGTTAGCATCACTAGCAAGACCATGCTTTGATTTAAACTCCAACCAACAACTTGATGGAAAATATGGATATTTTCTTTTGTTTTCAAGGAACAAGGAAAAAGAAACAACAAAAATAGAGTTATTGGAACATGTTAGGAAAAATAACCGGGTCGAAGCTAACACACAACTAAAGTGAAATGAGAAAAATAAAGATAAAATGGACACAAATATTTTACGTGGAAAAACCCCCGAACAAATTGGGATAAAAAACCATGGGTAAGTGTAAGAGGATTTCATTATTGTAAAATAGGGATTACAACATCTTCTCTCTAATTACAATGAGATAACAATTGTCTAATCTCTATTGTAATAGGAGAAACGACTCTCTCACAAATTGGAAAAATATTACTTACAAAGAAGGAGCAAATTTTCCTCTCTAAGTAGTAACTCTCAAGAAAACTCTCATAAAAAACATTTGCTCACTTTCTCATGGATGCTCTCAGATTCCTTCAATTCTATCTATAGCACAATTGAAACAAGCCATTTACAGGCAAGTCACTTGAAGAACTTGTGGCAGAAAAGTCTCCATGTTTTTCTCTAAGTCTTGTGGTAGACAAGTCTCCGTGTTTCTCTCCATGCCTTGTGGTAGACAAGTCTCCACGTATCTCTCTATGTCTTGTGGAGAAAGTGGCTTTACCACTAAAAAGGCCATCTCTTATCACATTCTCCCACTTAAAGTCACTTTCGTAATCCTTCCATCCTTCCTCACATACCAAATCCATGCTTGCTTACGTTTCCACTAGACCACATGAGGATCTACACCATTTAAACTTGTCAGTGTTGATCGGCTTGGTCATAACATCTGCTAGGTTCTCGTCGATGTGAATCTTCTGCATATCCACACTACCTTCTTCCACTACTTCTCGAATGAAGTGATACTGAACCCTTATATGCTTTGTCCATGAATGAAAAACTGGATTCCTTACAATGTGCAAGGCACTCTGACTGTCACAAAACAGAACAATCTTCTCATGTTTGTGCCCCGAGCTCCTCCAATAACCTTTGTATCCAAATTGATTCCTTTCAAGCTTGTGTAGCCGCAATGTATTCTGCTTCCATTGTAGATAGAGCCACAACTGTCTGTAATTTAGAAACCCAGCTTACAGCTCCTCCTACAAGTGTAAACACATAACCTGTAGTAGACTTGCTTTTATTGAGATTCCCTGCAAAATCTAAATCAACAAAGCCACTGACAGTAAAATCTGATCCTCCGTAACATAATACAACATCTAAGGTTCCTCTGATGTATCTCAGAACCCTCTTCACAGTATTCCAATGCTTTCCACCAGGATTTGCCATAAATCGACTAACCACTCCCACTGCTTATGCAATGTTTGGTCTTGTACAAATCATAGCAAACATCAAACTTCCCACTACTGATGCATACGGTACTCGAGATATCTCACCTCTTTTTTCCTTCATTGTTAGGACACATACTTGAGGATAACTTGAAATTAATAGGAAGTGTGGTAGAAATTGGCTTACTATCTTGCATGTTGAAGCGTCGTAAGATCTTGTTGAAGTAGTTCTTCTGGGAAAGCCAAATCTTCTTGTTATTTCTGTCTCGGTGAATCTGCATCCCTAGAATCTTGTTTGTTGGTCTCAAGTCCTTTATATCAAACTCCCTAGCCAACTGTGCCTTCAATTCTTGGATTTGATCTCTGTTGGGGCCTGCTACCAACATGTCATCCACATACAACAAGATAATAAAATCATTATCACCATCAAACCTTTTGAAGTACGTACAATGGTCTGAACTGGGTTTGTTGTATCCAAGGCTAATAATGAAGGAATCAAATCTCTTGTACCAATACCTTGGCGCCTATTTGAGACCGTATAGAGATTTATTCAACCTGCAAACCAAGTTCTTCTTTCTTGTTTCAGCAAAACCTTCTGGTTGGAGCATATAGATTTCTTCTTCAAGTTCTCCATGAAGAAATGCAATTTTCACATCCAACTGCTCCAGATGTAAGCCAAACATAGCACACATAGCCAGGACTACTCTGATTGTTGTAAGCCGAACCACCGGGGAAAATATCTCATTGAAATCAATACCTTCTTTCTGAGAAAATCCCTTTACCACCAATCTTGCATGAAATCGTTCCACTTGATCATTGCTATCCCGCTTGATCTTGTAGACCTATTTGTTACCTATGGCTTTTCTCTCATGTGGCAATAGTACCAGTTCCCAAGTCTTGTTCTTGTGTAGAGCTTCAATTTCTTCTTGCATTGCTGTCATCCACAAAGACACATCTAAACTACTTGTAGCTTCTTAGAAAGTTGAGGGCTCTCTCTCCTCCGTTAAAAGACAGTATGCAACATTGCTCTCAGTAACATACTCCGAATGCCAAGCTGGCGGCCTTCTCTCACGAGTTGACCGGTGAACTTCTGGAGCCTCAGACTCGACTGGTTCTTGTACCTCGTGCTCTGGTGCTGCTTCAGTAGAAAGTAGAGTTTCTTGTACCAGATTATTTTCCACCTGTATTGTTGTAGTCTCTGAAACCTCTTTCGACGTACTATCGTCTCCATCTTTTTGTAGTAGTTGATCTTCTGCAAAGATCACATCCCTACTGACAATAACCTTGCGGGTAGTGGGATCCCATAGGCGATACGCCTTTACTCCGTCAGCATACCCTAAGAATATACACCTTCTAGATTTCGGATTCAACTTCATTCTTTCTCGAGCATTATACATCACATACGCAGGACATCCAAAAGAATGTAAAGTAGAGTAGTCCACTAGCTTACCAGTCTACATCTCCATCGGCATCTTTAAATCAATTGCTATTGACAGCGACTGATTTATCACATAATAGGCGATTTTGGCTGCTTCTGCTCAAAAAGAGTTGGGTTGACCTGCAGTCCTCAATATAGCTCTCATCCTTTCTGTAAGAGTTCTATTCATCTGCTCTGCCACTCCATTTTGCTAAGGTACGTATGTGACTGTGAACTGTTGTTTGACACCTTCCCGCTTACAAAGAGCAAAGAACTCACCGTCTGTGTACTCTCTTCCATTATCTGTCCTCAAGCACTTGATCTTTTTCCCAGATTCAAGTTCTACCCACGCTTTGAAGTCTTTGAATACCGAAAATACATTTGACTTCTTCTTGATTGGATACGCCCAACATCTCCTGGAGTAATCATCAATGAAAGACACAAAGTACTTTGCTCCTCCTAGGGACATTTCTGGTGACTCCTATAGATCAGAATGAATCAAGTCTATAATGCATTTACTCCTAGCATCAGATCTGTTAAACTTCAATCTATGCTGCTTACTTATAACACAATGCTCACAGAAAGATAGATTTACTGATTTGAGCCCTGGAAGCAACTTTCTGTCAGAGATAATCTTCAAACCTTGTTTCGACATGTAACCTAGTTTGAGATGCCACATCATCGTTGACTCTTCTCCTTTGTTGATTGACGCTACACACGCATCAGCTTCCTTAAGTGTTTCCCCTTTTAGCATGAATAGATTCGTTGTGATCTTTTTTGCCTTCATAACCACAAGTGCACCTTTGACAATCTTCATAATCCCATTTTCGATATGGGTCTTGCATCCAAGACTATCTATTTGCCCCAAAGACAATAGATTCTTCCTCAGGCCCTTCACATGTCGTACATCCTGAATAGTGCGAACTGTACCATCAAACATCTTTATCTTGATAGTACCAATACTAGCAATCTCCAAAGCATGATCATCACCCATGTGTACAGAACCTCCTGAGACTGGTTCATATTTGTGAAACCATTCTTTCCGAGATGTCATGTGCCATGTTATTCCTGAGTCTAGTAACCAGATGTCAGCAAACTGCTTTCTGCCTCCAACTGTCGTTGTTACCTCGCTGTATAGAACTTCACCATCATCTAAGGCACTTGTCACATTCCCTTGAGCATTTGATGACTCAGGGACTTCACTATTCTTTTTGTACCAACAATCTTTCTTGACATGCTTTTTCTTGCCACAGTTGTAGCACTTGAAATTCTTCTTACTTCTTGATTTCGATCTACCATGATTCTGACTCCCACTGGGGCCATGTTCCATTGATCTTCCTCTTGCCATCGTCAAAGGTTCCGCTTGCTACGAGCCTGCCTGTCTGTCTTCTTTATTTTTACGCCTGGTTTCTTCTTCCAAAACAGCAGCAGCAATTTCGTCGAAGACTAGATAGTCTGTAAGGACGTTGTTCGTCAAGTTGATGATGAGTTGATTATACGAGTCAGGTAGACTTTGTAGTAGAAGCTCCGCACATTCAGATGTCTTTATTGTGTAACCCATCGATGTAAGTTGTGAAAATAGAGTATTCAAAATGTTGATGTGGTCGGTCACCAACGTGGATTCCGCCATTCGAAGAGTGTAAAGTCTCATTTTTAAGAAGATTTTATTGTGTAGTGACTTGGCCTCGTATAGTCGCAGTCTTCTTTTCCACCACACTAGATAACACTTCATCGGCTAGTGCTAAGTGCAGATCGACAATTGCGATGCCGTCCATCTCGTTCCACTTGCTGTCGTCAGTGATCTCTGCAGGCCTTTCTCCAATTGCTGCCAAACAATTGTCTTTCCTCAAAATTGCTTTAATCTTCATTTTCCACAACGAGAAATTACTCCTGTTAAACTTCTCAACATTAAACTTTATCGTAGTTGACATCTCATTCACAACGATCTGATTCACACCCCTCAACTAATTGCTCTGATACCACTGTTAAGAAAAATTATTGGGTCGAAGCTAACACACAACTAAAGTGAAATGAGAAAAATAAAGATAAAATGGACACAAATATTTTACGTGGAAAAACCCCCCGAACAAATTGGGGTAAAAAATCACGGGCAAGTGTAGAAGGATTTCACTATTGTAAAATAGGGATTACAACATCTTCTCTCTAATTACAATGAGATAACAATTGTCTAATATCTATTATAATAGGAGAAACAACTCTCTCACAAATTGGGAAAACATTACTTACAAAGAAGGAACAAATTTTCCTCTCTAAGTAGTAACTCTCAAGAAAACTCTCACAAAAAACATTTGCTCACTTTCTCATAGATGCTCTCGGATTCCTTCAATTCTATCTATAGCACAACTGAAACAAGCCATTTATAGGCAAGTCACTTGAAGAACTTGTGATAGACAAGTCTCCATGATTCTCTCCATGTCTTGTGGTAGACAAATCTCCATGTTTCTCTCAATGTCTTGTGGTAGACAAGTCTCCATGTTTTTCTCCAAGTCTTGTGGTAGACAAATCTCCATGTTTCTCTCCATGTCTTGTGGAGAAAGTGACTTTACCACTAAAAAGGTCATCTCTTATCACAGAACATTAGAAACAAATCCAATTATGTCAGTCACCAAGGATGTGATCTGGTCATGCTTAATAGAGAAGGTGTTGTCAGGTCATGTTTAATAGATTGAAATGGCCACATTTAAGTGGTACCAAAATTTTCATTCAACAAAACACTGCAAAACCTCACATTGATGTTAATGATAAAGAATTTGTTAAAGCAGCAAATAGAGATTGATTTGAAATCAGTATGTGCTTTCAACCTCTTAATAGTCTTGATATGAATGTTTTGGATCTTGGAAATTTTAGAGCAATTCAATCTTTGCAATATAGAGAAGCTCCCACCAGTATCGATGAATTAATGGTTGTCGTAGATAAATCTTTTTTTATGATTTATCATCGGAAAACCTTAATCATGTGTTCTTGACCTTGCAAATGTGTATGATTAAAATGATAAAGGCTTATGGAGGAATTGATTACAATATGTGCCACATATGAGTAAAAGCAAGTTGGAAAGAAATGAGAGGCTTTCAATCCAACTTTGTTGTGATAAAGACATTTTGCAGCAGGAAATTTTACATCTTCAACAATGAAAAAGTTATAGACCTGCAATTATTTTTTGTTTTGATATTTTGCGGATACCTTGCAAATGGTCATCAAAGCATGAAAGCTCTTTTTGATTTTATGTACGCCTTCAAACATAATAAGTTTTTTTGTTTTTTTGTTTATGCTATTGAATGAAAAGAATTGTTGTCATGTTTTGAAGCTATGTGTCTTATCCCTCCATTGTGTGTAGCCATAGGATGAAAAGAATGGTTCTGTCATGTTTTCATTTGTGTCTCGTGCTTGTTTTTTCTTGGTTCATTTATATGTCTTGTGCTTGCTTTTAATTTTTGTCTTGTTTCATTTAGAATGTGTCTGCAAAGCCAAAAGTCCATTCATTTTTTAAGGGTGAAAGTTGATCCTAGGAGAATAGCTTATGTCTCGTTCATATATAGAAGAAATAAAAAAAATGACAGTGGGTTTCTTTGAAATGCAATTGTCAAGTTAATTGGATGGCTTCTACCCTCTTGATTTTGCTATCATGTTGTCATTTGATGCAGTTAGGTCCAGTTGAGTAATGTTTTTGAGTGAACATTTTCTTTGCAATTTCAGTGACAAAAAAATTAGTTATAAGATTTCTATTTGATTATCACCTTCAGTCAATTTGGCGAGCATAAAGACGATGCATAAGTGAATGCAAAAAGAAAATGAATCAAGACAAATTTTTATTATGTTTATCATATATTCCTTTATGGAGCAATACTCTTTTTGTTCTCAAAGAGCAAATATGTGATTTGTTTGAAAAAATCTCCTGCTGTTATGTTTACACGTGAGAGAGAGAAAGGGTTCAGTACAAATTGATTTGTTTGGGAAACTGTGCACCAAAAAGAAATGATAGTTTATTGTTAAATTATTTTTTTTTTTGAAATATGTGAAATGAGAAGAAAATAAGAAAGCTTACATTTTGTTTTTGTTTATTTTAAGAACATAATAATTATTTTTGAACATCCATTTTTTAAAAGCGAGACAAACAAAATGGGATGAAAGAAATACATGTTTTATATAACACATCATGTGTTAAAGTTTATATGATATTCACGTGACATGATTAAAAAAGATAAAAGTAAATTATTCATTTTGTACTATTAATGATTGATAAAGAAACATATGATGATCAAGATCACATGAACGGTAAAAAAATAGTTATGTTTAATTATTTTATTGTAATGATTTTTATAAATTAAAGATAAGATAATTGGAAGTGAAAGCACTCATATCAATCTTTATTGTGATTATGTCATTAAATAAAAATTATATCACATAATCATTTATAGTTAATTAACATAAATTTAATTTCATTAATTTTATGTATTACCATTAATTTTACATTAAAAAAATAATTTACCGTTAGTTTTTTGGGGAAAGCTAAGTGGGTTTTATACAACTTGCATGGGTAAAGCCTTCCCTTTTATCTTATTTACGAATATCCTTCCAAATTTTCCCTTTTTTTTTTTCCTTTTGTTGTTTACACTATCACTTTGACACCCACATGGCCACAACAACAATTGCAGCGGAGAAGGGGGAAAAGTGCGAAAGGAGAATACTGAAAATCACCGAGTCACAAAGGAAACTCAATCATCACAAGTTTGGTTTTTTACTTGGCAAACTATTATTTGGATTTTGGTTCAATTTTTATAAAAAGATTTTAATTAATTTAAAATAACAGTAATTTATTATGTTGTTATAATTTTCTTAATAGTATTATAAATATATCATCAATATAAAAAGAGTCTTAGAGAAGGTTCGAGACATACTTATAATTCCAATATTATTATTATAGTTAGGTGGAAAGTTTTAGCTGTATTGAAGATTTTGAGTTGTAAAGTTGTAAAGGTAATAAATTTATTTTTTCTAAAGTTGTTAAAAATTAATAAAATTATGAAATTGTTGGTAATATAAGTAAAGAGGTTGTCTAACCACATTAAATTGTTGTGCTTGATATTTATTTGTATATTTACCTATTTATTATTATAAGTAAGTTGATTTTAAAGAAAAAATTTCAACACAGATTGTGTGAAATGGTGAACTTTGAAATCCAAGGGGAAAAAAAAAATTACCGCCTTAGCTCCAACAAAGTGGCTATTTGTCATTTGGTTGGCATTAAAGGATAAGTGGTAAAAAAGTCAGCTACGGTGATCTCAAGGGATGGTTGTCTGCGGCTTGCGAGCTGCGAGGTATTACTGCTGAGGATATTGTACGCTTGTTGCGGCATTGCTATTTTGCTAGGCAAGTTTGGTAGAAATTCCTTAATCCCACTGAACTTGGGTGTTATGGTGGAGAATTGGATGGGTGGCTACAGCTAGATGTTTTTGGTGAGGGCTATAAAAGCTAGTTGGTTAGTGGATCCTTGGTATCATTTTTTCATGGTTGTGGTTTGCAATATATGGTGTTGGCGTTGTAAAGTGGTTATCGCGGGTAAGGAACGTATGGCGTATCCGGTGAAGTTAATTACTCGAGACTTAGCTATGATAAAAATGACCTTTGCTGATGGGGTTAAAAGAAAATCCTCGCAACATTCAAAGCTTATTGCTTGGGAAAGACCACCAATGTATTGGGTAATAGTGAACATGGACGGTGTAAATAGAGCCACCAAGTTAGCCAGTGTTGATGGGTTGCTAAGGTCAGACACGGGATAATGCATGGCTAGTGGGGTTCATGGAAAATTTAGGTAGCTGCAATAAGGTCACAACAAATCTCCATGCGTTGAGGCATGGTCTTCATCTTGCTTGAAAAGAGGGAAATAGGAAGGTAGCGTGTAAATCAGATGGTAGGGCCTGTTTACAAATGAGAGACTCGATGACTACAACGGATTTTAATCCTAACGGTGCATTGGTAAAAGACTGTAGACAACTCCTTACTTGGGATTGGGATTGTGTGCTAAGACATCAATTGCGCGAAAGAAACTTTGCGCTGATATGCTTTCAAAAACTGTTATTTTCCTTTCTTCATGATATTCAGTTCTTGCTGAGCCTCTATTACAGCTTCGTCCGTTGCTGCTGATTGACTCCCTTAGTGTAACCTTCCCTCAAGGGGCCAGATTACCTAGTTTTGTTTTAGATTGTTAGTTCGTTTGTTACCAAAAAAACCGTAATTGAGATGAACGGTTCTGAATAGAAGGGTGTTGCTGGTGGCAGAGCCAATATGTTAATTCCGAGGGGCAATATTATTACTTAGAAAAAAATAACTTGACAAGTATCTTAAATGAAAAGTTTTAGGTAACAAAATATTTCCTCCCACTTTAATTTTTTGTTTCGGGTTTAGAAATATAACAAAAGAAACGATTAGCATCATCTTTTGTAGTATGCTTTCTGAGTCATTTTAAATTAAAACAAAACATTATTTTTCCAAATTTACTTTGAGGAAACTTATAATTGACTGGTTGGCACCACTCTTTTTGTAAATATAATATTTTAATATGATTTAAATCATTATGGTGGTTATTATAAAGTTATTTCTTTGATCCAAAGTCTATTTGAACATTAGAAATATTCACTTCATTGCGATTCTACCAAAAATTATATTAAAAATTATTTTAACAATTAAAATTTGAAATTACTGTTACCTTAATCTAGGTTTAATTTTAAAATCGATGTTTTGAAATCTCCAATCACTCCCCTATGCTTTTTTGAGAGACACAAATGAATTTTATCCCTTCTATTCTTCCCCTACTCGGCCCCCCATCCATTACCACTCCAAACATAATGATAAATTCATTTTTTTTTCCACATGTTCAATTGAGTTTGGATGAAAATATAATTGAATAGTTGAGTCTTATTCTTGATAAATGGGTCATACTCGGGATTTCAACTGAAATTATTTTGTGGATAATTTTTTAATATTGACGAATGTCAATTTTTGTCTTCCAAATAAATGGCTTACAACATCATCTTAAGATTTTCCTTCTTTGGTTGATACACCAAAAAATAATTCACCATTAATTGTATAAGAAAATACTTAAAATTCATGACAATGAACTTAACTCAATAATTGTACATAATTCTCTTGTAGAAGTAATATTTATATTATGATCCGAGTTGTTATTACCCATATATATAAAGTGAATCATATGAACCATGTTGGATCATATATACGTCAAAGCACAACTCTCAATACTAAACAAAGTTTCACTTGGAAGCATAACTATCAGAATCGGACCGAACATTAAATCAATCGAAACATCAAATCACCGATTCAATTAGTGGGTCAATGATCAAATTCATAAAAAAAATAATTTTATAATGTATAATAATATTAATTATATTAATGATATCATATCAAATACTTGCAAAAGTATAAGATCCATAAAACCATCACTAATATTAACTAAAGTTTGATAAAAGTAATTATAAATCAAGTCTTAAAAGAGTTAAACGCTAAAAGAACAACTATTTAAAAAATTAAATCAACAGCACTCCAAAACATTTTATATATATATATATATATATATATATATATATATATATATATAAGTTAAGGATTAAATATTAAATATGGATATTAATTCCACAAGAAAATAGTTGGGTTAGTAATTATGTGTTGGCACTTCCACGAAGCTAGACAAGATTCAAGTCATTGCTTGGTCAAATGATTTTGATTTAATTTTAAAGTAAATGTAAAAACGATTGTTTTTTAGAAAGTGGCCAATTTATATTGGTTCATAAGGAATCTATCGGTTTTCGTCAGTTCAAAATGATTGAACATCTTGTTCAGTCTTTTATAAGAATCAGAATGGTATGACTTTCAACTCACGATCGAATTATCTGATCCAATTTAGTTTGATAACCATGTTAGAAAGATGAATCTGACAATGCTCTTAATCCCATCACGACCTATAATGGTCACCGAAATTAGTCACCACCCAAACACTCACCATTTTCTACTCTAACACCAACCATAGTTATCATAATCAAATTGGATCGATTGGTCCGAGTAATTCAATTGTTAATCAAAAGTTAGATCAGCTCGATTATGATAAAAGATTGATGGTGCAATTAGACCGATAAAAAACGGTTAAACCAACTCATTGCTGGTGTGAACCGGTGGAATCGACAACATTTTTTATACTTACGACTAAATGACATTTGTAACCGAAATTCTAACCATCTTTCCTTCAATAAGACAGGGTTATAATGGTGATTTTGTGTGAAACCCCCAATTTTTTTGATTTTGGGGTTTCAATTAATGTTCTTAATTTCGGGTCAAAACGTTTCGGTTTCAAAACTAAACCGAAACGAAACACCTTTATATTTTGTTTCGGTCTGTTTCGATTGTTTCAATCTGTTTCAGTCGAAATATTATAATGTTAAATTTTTTGTATTTTTTAAAATTTTAAAAAAGTAATTTGAGAATTTTTACTTTTTCTCTCCAATTGAAAATTGATTTTTGAATGATGATTGTTTTATATATATATATATATATATATATATATATATATATATATATATATATATATAAAAGCTATATAATTTGATAGTAAGAAAATGTTTCAATTTGAATTTATATAAAAAAGATTTATAATTAATTTTAAAGTAAAATTTGGGTAAGATTAATTTACATATTTCAATGGTGATGATTTTTTATTATTTATATTTATAATTATATATATTTTTAAAAAATATATAATTTGATAAATATATATTTAAAAATACCATAAATCCAAAACAACACACTAAAACACAACAAAACTGAAATATTTCGTTTAAGCCGACACCCTTTCGGTAGCAAAATTTACAACTTTGGTTTAATTTTTTTTTAGTTTCGATTTTCACTTCAGCTTCACATATAGAGATGCGAGAGAGTGCCGTTTTGCTTTCCGGAGCGAGACCAAATGCCAAACTTCATCAGCCAAAACACAACCGTTTTCGAGTTCTCTAAATTAGCTTCTCAGTTCAGCACCACGACAGAGCTCTCTCTCTCTCACACACACATAAACTGCATCTCTCCTCCCGAGTCACCATCGCCGCTTCATCACCGTCCGAATCCGACAATCGCCACGTCTTCGCCTTCTCGGTAAGTTTCTCATTCCTTTTTTTAAAAAAAATTGGCTGTGAAGTTCCAGAAAAACTCCTCTCCTCTCTCTCTTCGGTTTACATAGCTTTTATTTCCTTCCTAAATTTTATATTATTTTGTCTCTTATTGTTCATTAATTTCTACCCGTGTTATTTTTTTGTCATTTTTTTCCGTCATTGTTTCACTTCACTCTCATGGAAACAGTCAGTGACTCAGTTCTCTTCTTTTGAAATTCATTTTCAATTTGAAATGTAAAAAATTAGCAAAAAAGAAAACAATTTCATGATATGCATCCTCCGCAACTGCTCTATTTGCTGCGACCTAAACAGGAAGACTGATCAGGTTCAAGTTAGTTTAAAAATATTATCTTAAATATGGACATGTAATTATCATTTTGTAAATATTTTCTGTTAATAGTTAATACACTTATCTGCTTAATTGATCAGTATGTTACCCAATTCATTTATCTTAAAATTACGACATTTGTTAAGTTGGAGTTGTTTTTATTTTGTTAATTCTGATTTAAACTCCTCTAGTTCTGTTATTCGTGAATTGATTGAATTGAGGGAAGTTTGAGTTCTTGGATGTTTGGAGTTTAGTTTGGTTTTGGGGCTTTAAGATTTGAATACTGATTTTTGTGACTTACACTGGCTTTATATGTTTAACAATTGTGTCTCTGTTTAATAGTAGACAAAATGTATTGAGAGAAAATTGTTTCTGTCTGGTTGCGGGGAGAATGTGGGAAAAGGAAGAAAGTTGAAAGCCCAGTAACTTCTCTGGTTTTCAAAGTTTAAAAAATATGAACAATTATGGAAAAGGAACACTTGTTGATGCATGTTATATATATGAAGATGGATTATGATCCTCTCCATTTGAAAATTGAAATTTAGTCAAGTTTATTGAGAAATTGAATGCCACAGAGAATATTCAAAATCAAATTTATTATTTACCATTTCTTATGAAAAAAGTTGGAGTTGTGTTTATTGTGTTAATTCTGAGTTATTTCTCATGATTTTATACTTTTACAGGTATTATTAAAATGTTTTATTATTTTTTATAGACCAACGGTTTGCCCATTGATCCAATGGTCGAACACTTGAATTAGTGACTCGACGGGTTCGGTTATGATAACTATGCCACCAACCCAAGATAGATGAGGGGAAACAACACAACAACTACAAGAAGAAGAAGAGCAGTACCTATCACTTCATAGAAACCCTCACATGGTGGATTCTCTCTCCAATGCCCTGCAAGAATCCCAAGAAACGCCCTAATTGCCTCGTCCAATCCCTTCTTAGTCTGTCCTCTCAAGGCCAATTCTCTCAAGCAATCTCTTCTCTTGAGCTCTTAGCCCGCAAAGGCCTACGCTTACCTTCTAAAACGCTAGCTTTTCTCTTACAGCAGTGTGCAGACACCAAGTCTCTCAAAGAAGGCAAATGGGTTCACCTCCATATGAAGCTAACAGGGCTGAAAAGACCCAACACGTTTTTGTCCAATCATTTGATTAATATGTATTTAAAATGCGGCAAGGATTCTGAGGCACTCAAAATGTTTGATAATATGTCTGTAAGGAATTTGTATTCTTGGAACAATATGCTATCTGGGTATGCCAAATTGGGCATGGTAACACGTGCTAGGACGTTGTTTGATCAAATGCCAGAGAGGGATGTCGTGTCGTGGAATACAATGGTGATTGGGTATGTGCAGAGTGGGCATTCCTATGAGGCTTTGAAGTTTTATAGAGAATTGAGGAGGTTGGCAATTGGGTACAACGAGTTCAGTTTTGCGGGTGTTTTAACAGTTTGTGTGAAGATGAAGGAGATGGGGCTTACTAGTCAGGTCCATGGGCAGGTTTTGGTTGCTGGGTTTTTGTCGAATGTGGTGCTTTCAAGTTCAATTGTTGATGCTTATGCAAAGTGTGGTGAGATAGGTGGTGCTAGGAGGTTGTTTGATGAGATGCCAGTGAGGGATGTCCTTGCTTGGACCACATTGGTTTCGGGATATGCCAAATGGGGTGATATGCAATCAGCTAATGAGTTATTCGATGAGATGCCTGAAAAGAATCCTGTTTCATGGACAGCTTTGATTGCTGGATATGCTAGAAATGGTCCAGGGCACAAGGCACTTGAATTGTTTATGAAGATGATGGAGTTACGCATTAAACCTGATCAGTTCACTTTTAGTAGTTGCCTTTGCGCTTCAGCCGCCATAGCTTCACTTAAGCATGGTAAACAAATACATGCGTACTTGATACGGACAAATTTCAGACCCAATACGATAGTTGTGAGTTCTCTGATTGACATGTATTCAAAATGTGGGAGTTTGGAGGTTGGCAAGCAGGTTTTTGATCTAATGGGTAATAAGCAAGATCCTGTTTTGTGGAACACAATGATTTCTGGCTTAGCACAGCACGGTCATGGTGAAGAGGCAGTATGGATGTTTGATGACATGGTTAAATCAGGAGCAAAACCAGATAGGATCACATTGGTTGTCATTCTCAACGCATGTAGCCATTCTGGTCTTGTGCAGGATGGTCTTAGGTACTTTGAGTTTATGAGTTGTCATCATAACATTGTTCCCGATCAAGAACATTATGCTTGCTTAATTGATCTCTTGGGCCGAGCTGGTTGTTTTAATGAGTTGATAAACCAAATTGAGAATATGCCTTGTGTACCTGATGATCGAGTTTGGAATGCTGTACTCGGTGTTTGTAGAATCCATGGAAATATAGAGCTGGGAAGAAAAGCAGCTGAGCAACTAATTGCACTGGAACCTCAGTCCTCAGCACCCTATGTATTACTATCCAGTATTTATGGTGTGCTTGGCAGGTGGGAATTGGTGGAGAAGGTGAGGCAACTAATGAATAAGAGACATGTGAGGAAAGAGCAAGCGATTAGTTGGATAGAAATTGAAAATAAGGTGCATGGTTTTACGGTATCAGATAGGTTGCATCCTCTAAAAGAAGAAATATACTCAGTTTTGGAACAGTTAGCTGTCGTGATAGAACAAGATACTTCAACACTTGATTTTGAAAGGTAGAAGTTTGTCATCTTTACTGTTTGAAGGGTGATTTTGCGGAGCCTATAAGAAAAATATTTTAATCCCTTATTTTTTCCCTTCTAACTTGTAACATTTTTCTTTAACTCTTGTTAAATGGCAGTCATTCTAGCAACAAAGATTTTTGTGTTTAGATTCTACACTGTTGAATATCCACAAAGATACACTTTGTGAGATTTTATTCCAAAACACTCACATAGTTGACCCCATTGAAGATATTTTGCTGCCTTTGATGTCATTGTTTTACATTATTATTTATTCAATAAAAATAGTGAAGGGGTTTCTCAATTTAAATCTTCCTCATTATTGTGGGTATTAAATTATTATTTTACGAAATGCAGTTATCTATATATATTGAGAAGGTCTGCTGCATTATCTAAACTTCTGGATATCCCTGGGCCAAAGTCGTTAGACATAGGCTTGGCTTAGTTGAAAAATCCCAATCCCAAGTGTATCTTGTGTGGGGCTGTAGTTGAGGCCTCCAGCAACCTATTGTAGTCTCAACCATATTATTCATGGTTGTAATACATATATTCGTACATGCTTATAATTTAACATTCTAATTTGAAAGTGTAAACCATTGCTATTCATAATCGATATGATGCCCTAAATTGATTTAAGAAAGTTCTTAATTTTTGGATCTATATTGTACTAATCAGGTAAACTCATATTATTTTTCCTGTTTTTCACTAATTCAGGAATAATTTATAGTACCTTGGTTAAATGTGGCGTTCTCTAGAGCATTTTCTGAATTATGTTTGATCCATATGATATGCTGAACTTATATACCAACCACCCCTTCCAAAATAACTTGCAGCTGTTCAGTTTTGTTTAGCTTTGGTTGAGCATGTCTAATCACGGGCTTGGAGAAGGCTACCCACCCACTCAACCTTAGGGTTGTTTTGGCTATGATCCAACTTGCTGATATTGGAAATCTGAAACATATCATATCTCTGATACAAGAAACAGAAATAACTTCGGTGTTGTATCTGTCTTTCTTCTTCTTCTTGTAGACAATATGCCTTCTCTTAAATTTGTTCACTTTAAATCATATTGTAAGTTTGTAACTTCTTTTGTCATTTCCCTTTCTTCTAAGTAAGTGCTTTGCAATGGGGGCTTTGATTATCTTATGAGTTATGGTGTTCTAGGACCTCTTTATATATGTATCTCTGTTTCTTCTGCTTAGCTCTCTTGATTTTCTCAAAAAATGCAGCCTTCTATTTTTCTCATAATGCTTTATTCTTGGGGTTTTTTGATATCTTAAACTTCTGTTTTAGCAGAATTATGTCAGGTATGAGGACTAATGATTAATTAGATATATGTACTGCAGCTGATGAAAGGCCAAGTGATTCAGTGAAATTTTTCCTTATTATGGACAGCTAGGCATACATCTAGATCTTTCTGTATCTATATATTTGTTTTCCTTTTTATACAGTTAATAGATTTTTGGAATACAAATTCTCAGTTAGTGCAAGTTGTATAACATGTACCATGGACTAGTAGATCTTGCATCTCTTATCTATTTATAAGTGAACGCTAAAACATATCCGATACCATATATAGAGGTGGTAAATTTTTTTATCATAGGAAGTGTCTCCTATATATGGCATTGTTACCGAGACCATTCCCATACCATCCTTACTACTATTATAAAAGCGGTAGATTGTGGCCCCCTCCTCCCCTTCTTCTTTCTTCTGTACATCTCTCTTCCTCCTCCTTCTCTCACTTCTCTGTCTAGCAGTCGCCCCTACGCCTCAAGCCATGGTATAGAAACTTGCGGCAGAATTGTTATCTTCTCTTTCTTCTTTTCTTTTTCCTTATACTTTTTATCAATCAATTTCTTCAGTAACTGGTTAAAATGTTGAAGGTTTTTTGTTGCAGGCGTACAGCTTTGTCCAGGTTGCTTCCATTTCCTCTTCACTCACATAATATTTCGTTTGCTTAAATGATTTGTTTTTGTGAGTTTAACAACAAAATCATTCTTCTTCAATTTTTCATGGGGTTCTGGTGCATGTTGAATTTTGGTTTCTGGGATTTTATTCTGCATTGAAAATAATTTTCAATTTATGTCTGTAATTGGTTAGCTTGTGTCCGAAAAATTGTGTAGAATGGTAAATTTGGATTGCGATTTGTGGATAATTCCGGAACCATTCAAGAATGAATTTGCATGAAACCTATTGAAAGTGTCCTGATAAAGGGTTTTCAAGGTGCATGTCTCTTAAGTATTATGAGGAGCATTTGCTCATTATCTGTCTGATAAAATGAGTGCAAGATGTGCTTTATCTATGTTTTGAGAATTTCTCTCCCTAGAACAGGACATGAAAGGATTGACAATATTTTTTTTGATAAGTAAAAAGTATATTAAGAAACGAAAAAAGCACATAAGAGGTGCAACCCATGTACAAAACTATCTACATGATAGTAAATCCACAAAATCTAAAAACTATCTACATGAAATGATTGACAATATTATGAATGTATTTTCATCTGCAATGACTTGGAAGTCGATTTTGAGTCCGAGAAGAATGCTTAGATGGTCTTTGTAGCAGTGGCTGTTGACAAGGAGGTCTTGCTTCGTGATGCTTAAACATGATTTTGTCTCTATAGTAGTTGTTTAACTAGATTCTTATGCAATTTTGTTTCCTAATGCAGTTGCAGTCAGACAAAGTGAAAAGGCAGCTGTTGGTATCTAATAGCAAGCTTTCAGTGTGAGCTTCTTCTCTATTACTTCAATTACGAGTTACAAATGTGTTAAGCAACAATTTTATAACATGAAAATAATTCTGCATATTTCTCTTCTCAAATCTAACACAATAAATGGTTATACAATTATAAGTTTTAATGGAATATCAATTACTAGCTTTGATGTTCTCTTCATTTCTTATCATAGTTTCATCTCCTCCTTAGTAAGTTTGTTTTTAGTCCTTCCTTTTCATTAGTTTAAATAATGTTTTATTCTTTTTGCCATGAATCACCTGAAAAGAAACGGAGCTCTTCACCATTGCTATAAGAGAATATAAAGGGATTTGGTAAAATGCTAGTGAAATGTTGTAATGAAAGCCTGTATTCAGTTTTTGTCAAATGTTTTGTTTTTACGAAATTTAAATGACTGCAGTTGTCAGGGAGGACACTGAATGCTTTATATGGAGTTTGTTTCATTTGCTTTGGGAGTCCGAATTGTATAAAGCCACTTGCATTGGTTGAAGGTTGGATTGTGGAAACATGACTTTATGAGTATATTGAAATTAGCATTGTGTTTTATGAAGTCACTATAATTAGCCAGCAACTTTAGGTGTGATTTTAATTAACAAGGGTGTGACCTTTTAGTGTGTTCTTCACTTTATGTACTTACCTACATACATCATATATGTTCCTTATTATCCTGTAGTGAGAGGGACTCTGTTATTGATGGATAAGAATATACAGAATTTTCTCTTCTTTTTTCCTTTTTCAACGAAAAACATCAGTTAAAGGGTTAAATGCTGGCAGCTTATTTTCATTTTTAGTGCAGAAGGCCCTTCCTGTACATTCTGTACGAGGATTTAGGTGCCAGGATCTTGCAATTTTCTGGATTATATAAAATTCTTTAGAAATAATAGGGGTTGTTCTGTCCTTCAGTGTTTTCTGTTTCCTTGGAACTACAAGGACGAGTTGGCCCCTAAAATTACACTCGATATGGCTATGTTTCTCCAAAAGTACATGTGAATGCGTCTGGGGTTGTCTTTTTATGAACTTATTTCTGCTAAGGAAGCCATTTTCAAGACAAATGGTTCTGATGCTGAATCGAAGGCCCTCACTTTGGTCAATATTCTCACCACTCTTCTCCAATTATCTTTTTTTGGATAGGAACTCCTCTCCAATTATCTAATAGTGGCAATAGATGGGCTAAAGCTCTGTTAAGCTCCGAGAGCTGCAATTTTTTAGGGATGGTGTTCTTCAGGGCTATTTTTCTAATGTAAGATAATATTCAGTTTCATTTGCTGGTGAAGTTAGGTGCGCACGTGCCTGGATACTCAAAAATCATAGGGAAGCATGTTTATGATCTCCATTGCTTTGGGTTTAAAGTCTTTTGGGTATATTCATCTTGACAGGGTTTTTACTCTTGATTATATACTTGTATGTTATTTGTTGCAAGTATCTGACAGTTTACTGTGTTTCACAAGAAGCTTGAAATCTATTTTGAAAATCTTGTAATGATTTAGAAATTAGTAAACCAAGAAATTTTGTAAACATATGATAGATCCAAAATGTAGCACTGGCCTGTGATAGCTATAGAAAATGCATTTAGAGGACATAGATAATTGATAAATATATTGAGTTCAAGTCCAAATTGTTGACATAATGAAAGCTTCTCCTTTATGCCAAATTGTTGAATGGCCTTTGCAGATCAAAGCACTTTGTTAGAGAATCATAAAGTTCTTTATGCATTTCTGTTATGTAAGATTCCTCATTCTCTCTTCCAAAAAGAAAGAAAATCCCTTCTGTTGTATAAAAACAGAAAAAAAAAGGAACCTTAATTACACAACAGAAATGGATACCTGAGCGAGGCAATTTTATTGGTCCTACCATCTTATCTGGTGTTACAGCTGACATGGACTGCTACAAGGTATTATTCATATCCCTTGGTATATCTTTCAGAGTGAAATATGGAAAAATGATGATTCTCAGTGGATAAATGAAACTTGGCCTTGAACCTTGACTAAAAACTTATTTCTGACCTGTGCAGGAGGAAAGTTTTGGACCAGTTCTTCTTTGCATGGAGGTCCGATTTGTGGGTTTTCTTTGGCAAGTGATGTGTGTACAGTGTAAAGTCAGCCTGGTGATTTTTAACTCTGATGAAACTCTCATAATATTCTCTTTTACTACCTTATTTCTCTTTGTTATCCATGTGAGCTTTCAGATTAAGGTTGTTATCACTTGCCATTACAGAGTTAATCATTAAGGCTTGTGAATGCACGTGATAGGTCCCATTAGCATTTATGGCAATAATGACCATTGATGTTTTCTTATGTGAGATTACATGATAATCTTTTGTGGACCATTCAAGCCACAAATGGTCTTCCAGCTCATTCTCTTGTATTATCACTTTTTATTATCTTTTTCTTCAGGTTTGAGACTCTTTTCCATCCTTAAAGTTGGCTGGTCCTTTATTAAAAAACACGTCTTTTTATAACTTAGCGAGTGTCAATTCTGACCATATGAATACTTGATTTTGGGGCAGAGAGGGGATAGTTTGCTGATGAGCTGATCTGTCTTCTCTAATTGGATTGTCATCTACCAGTTGAGGGAATAGTTTTGGAATGGGCGTTTCATTTACTGGTAAGCTTTTAACATTGAAAATTATCTTACAAGATGATTAAATGTGGAATCTTTTCTATTTGAAGCATTATTATGTGTTATATAGAATGATCAAGGATTCTCTGCAGTATATCTTGGAAGAAGTTTATAATACAGTGTTATGAGAAATACATGGTACAAGGATTCATCTCACGGTTAAATGGTATACGAAGAGAGAGAAAAAAATATATTTTATTTTCATTCAAGAGTGAGATAAACTTTTGTGTCGTATATCTCTCATAATACTATGCTATTACTTTTTACTGGACCAATTTACTGCAGATGGTCTACACCCAGAAGGGACATGGGTGGATAGGTCATATTTGGAAATTATGTTTTCTGCATCCATCTGGCAACTCCTTAGCCTTTGTGAGCTTTATTAAATCCGATGAATTTAGCAAAATTTAGAAAAGCATTAAAAATGTGAAAACCAACAAACTGAAAGACAAATTTGGACAACTATACAGGTGGACCAACGAAAGAAATGAATCTCCACTAATTATGCATCCAAGGTGGCCCACCAAACTAAAGTCAGAAAGAAAATCGAAGAGATTTTGAGAGGGGTAAAAAAGGGAAAGAGAAGATAATAATTTTTTTGGGGCACTAGGGAGATAATAATCTTAATTCTATCAGTCTCTCAACAATACAAGAAATCTAACACCACAATTATGAGATCAAATTTTTTTTTTTTTGTAATAAAAAAATTTAAAGTAAATATTATACATAAATTTTTATTGTAAAATAATCTTATTAAATCTTAAAATTTAAAGAGATTATATCTATGTTAAAAAAAATAAGTGTACGATAAATTTTATTTTATTTTTTTTTACTGTTGAAGAGTTAATCTGATGTTACAATGTCATATATTAAAACCAATAAACCAAATTTATTCCTACATTTACAAGAGAAAGGATACAGAAAAAAAAAAGCAGCAAGAAGAGGAAGAATTTATCATTCTTTTTCTTCTCTGATATGAAATATGGGTTCTAAGGTCTCTAAACAGGTGGAGAGGCGTAAAGCTATCTCAACTGAGAAGAAAACTCTCTGTGATCTCCATCAAGGTTGCGGTGATGAGTTCCCTGGTTGCAACTACCGTCCTTCTGATCGAAAAAACTGGATGGAAGGCCTCAACCCGGAGAAAGTTCACCTAAACAAGATTGTGTGGCCTGGAACTCATGATTCTGCTACCAACAAGATCGGCATCCCATTCATCTCTCGCCCTTTTGCCCAATGCCAATCGCTGTCCATCTATCATCAGCTCGTGAGAGGAACCAGAGTTCTTGATGTTCGAGTTCAGGAGGATCGTCGCGTGTGCCATGGTGTCCTGGTGACATATAGCATCGATGTTGTCATCAAGGACATCAAGAAATTCTTGTCAGAGACACAGTCAGAGATCATAATCCTCGAAATCCGCACTGAATTTGGTCACCAAGATCCATCTGACTTTGACAAGTACCTTGTGGAACAACTTGGGGAGTTTCTGATTCACCAGGATGATCATGTCTTTGGTAAGACAATTGCAGAATTGTTGCCAAAGAGAATAATATGTGTTTGGAAGCCAAGAAAATCACCTCAGCCCAAGGCAGGAGGGCCGCTATGGAGTGCCGGGTATTTGAAAGATAATTGGATTGACACTGATTTGCCATCGACAAAGTTCGACAGCAATATGAAGCATTTGAGTGAGCAGGCACCTGTTTCTTCAAGGAAATTCTTTTACAGGGTAGAGAACACTGTTACACCAAAGGCAGATAACCCTGTGTTGTGTGTTAAACCAGTGACCGGGCGGATTCGTGGATATGCAAGGCTCTTTATTACTCAGTGCGTCTCTAAGGGATGTGTTGATCGGTTGCAGATCTTCTCTACAGATTTCATTGATGAGGATTTTGTTGATGCTTGTGTTGGGCTTACGCATGCAAGAATCGAAGGAAAGGTTTAAATCTAAATAAATTTGTACTTGTGTAGAATTCTTCTTGTTGCTTGTAATTAGTTTCTGTACCAGAAATTTGGACCATTATGGTTGATGATGGGTTAACTGTTCACTTGTTTGTTTGTTTGTTTGTTTGTTCTTGTGATATACTCAATGATGTAAAAAGCGTGTGTACATTTATCGTGCGTTTTATAAATTATTAATTTATAGTTGTATTTTAGGCTCTTATTTTTATTTTCTTTTAACTTTCTTTTCTGATCAAAAAATAGAAAATTGTTTTACACTTTTCTTTTCCTTTTCCTGTCTACGATCATAGCCTTAAAATTATTACTCCATGACCAATTCCCTATGTAAAATGCCATTCTATATAACCAGCAACTTTCCTTCCTCAAAGTTACCTGCCAACAACTGCCGACAAGACTTCCCTACATTCTTAGAAGAGTTTCTCAATGAGCTCTGAAATTTAAATCATTGAACTACAAGACATGTGGACACTCAACTAACTGATAATGATTATAATAATTTCTAAAGCAAAATTTCAACAGTATACGGCAGAATCATTGTAACTAACGATCTGTAATTCCATTTAAAAAATACAGTCTATGATGTAATTCCTTCCTTCAAAACTACATTTCCTCATCATCTCTGGTTCAAGCAACATAACAACTACAAATTATGATCTAAACCATCGGATGGTGGAAGCTCGAAATTCATCAAATTTAAATTGTATATGGCTGAATTAGAGTAATAGATAGCTACCTTTTTTCTGCAGAATTTTAGATCTCAACTACTACCTCCAATTGGTGGAATATTGTTGAGAATAATCCCACAAAGCAAATATTGTATTACAAAATTGAAAGGTTAGCTTGTAGGTCACATCCATGGAGGCTTGATTTAGAATATAAAAAATTGGGTTCCAGAAAGTAAGTCAAAGAGTGATCGAACAAGAAAAGAAATGATGGCCAAGAGAGTATCAAATCAATCAATGCAAGGTTAACCTTGCATATGCAGCATAAGATAACAATTTTGCTACAAACATATGATTTTCCATTTGATTAATGAGCGAAGGCATAGATGGGTTTGGGACGTCCACCTCACTTGTACACAACACATATATAGTCACAAATGATCACTGGTCTCACATTATTTGTTTTTACATTATTTATTCACGTGTTATCAATGAAGTTTCTTAACAATTTGATGCAGGGGAAAATTCCCTCTTTAATAATATTATGACACGTGGCAAACTTCAAAGATAAAAAAGTAATTCACAACTTAGACAGATAAACCAATCAAATCTCTACACTTGGCAAGGGGTATTACGGTAATTTTATGTTGAAGAGCATTATGGTAATCTCATGTCAATGCCCCAGTACTACTACAACACTCTAATTTATAGATAATACTGCTATTCAAATCCAGTCTGTGGATAACTCCAGACTTATTTAAGAGGAATACTATTCCTATCACAGCACTATAATCACTCTCCTAATTGCACTTTGCTCTAGAACACTATATAAGGAGGCTATCACCATCAAACGTAGACATTCACAACTTACATTATATATTCTCCACTTTATCTCCTTAAGCCCTATACTAACTTAGGCATCGGAGAGTCACCGGAGACTTTCTAGTTTACGTGTCCCTCATGTGCACAGGGATCCAGAAGATAGATTTTCGGCATCAAAAAATGGTACCATCCGTGGGAAACGATAAAATTTTGTTTTTTGAAGATTCCGTTAATAGATGAGCCACCGATTCGCTGCTCTAAAAATCTCATCACTTCTAATAAAAGTCTATGTGCACCACCAAAATATCACCTAACACAAGATCTTTACAGTCAGATCTGTAAAAATCTAACCGTCAACGATCTAATCGAAGTACACCACTACGTTCTCCATTTTCACATCTACCACTCTACAAAGTTTCATGACGATCGAATATTCGAAAGTCATCCATCGGAGCCATTAAAGTTCACCGAGAAAATGAAATTTTGACCATCAGATCTGCCAAAATTCAACCATCAAAATTCAGATAAGCCCATGAAACATATTCTCCGACCTTTGATCTACGCGCCTATTGATGCCAAAAAATGGTTGGTGCTAACGTGGCCTGGGAGCTGACGTGGCTCGGGTGCGGGCGTGGCCTGGGTGCTGACGTGGCTCGGGTGCTGGCGTGGCCTAGGTGCTGATGTGGCTCGAGTGCTGGGGTGACTTGGGTGCTGACATGGCCCGGGAGCTGACGTGGCCTGGGCCCTACACAAGTAACAGGAATGAACTAAAGGCCCTCGGAAGGAGGGGAGGGGGGAGACCTCCGAAGCTTAAGTTAGCGAGGGTTTAAAGGAGGAGCCGAAGACTCAAAAGAAACCGAGGGCTAAAATGAATATATGCAGATAAGTCTCAATCTCGTGAATTTCATACCTGGGCTTATTTATAGTCATCCGCCCATGGGAGGGCACTGATTACAAGCTCAAGAAAGGGCGTGCTATAGGGTGGCTGCAGGGCGGCTCACTGTAGGGTGGCTGAAGGACTGCATGTCGTAGGGTGGCTGTAGGACTGCGGATGTATGGCGGCGTAGAGGGGTTGCAGGGCTGTGTGTGTAGAGGGGGGCCCAGGTGTAGGTTTGTTGGGTCGTTCTTCATCAGGCTGGAGTGTTTATTGGGCCAGAGTATTTTGGGCCACATCAGCACCTGCAAAGTTTCACGACGATCGAAGATCCGAAAATCCTCCATCAGAGCCGTTAAAGTTCGTCGGGAAAACAAACTTTTGACTGTCAGATTTGTCAAAATCCAACCATTAAAGTTCAGATCGAGTCACACAACCAGCTTACGTGTCTCTCATGTGCACAAGGATCCAGAAGGTAGATTTTTGGCATCAACAGATGGCATCATCCGTGGGAAACAATAAAATTTTGTTTTCTGAAGATTTTGTTAATAGATGAGCCACCGATTCGCTGCTCTAAAAATCTCATCACTTCTAATAAAAGTCTATGTGCACCACCAAAATATCACCAAACACAAGATCTTTACAGTCAGATATGTAAAAATCCAACCATCAACGATCTAATCAAAGTACACTACTACGTTCTCCACTTCTACATCTACCACTCTACAAAGTTTCATGACGATCAAAGATTCGAAAGTCAACCATCGGAGCCATTAAAATTCACTGAGAAAATGAAATTTTGACCGTCAGATCTGCCAAAATTCGACCATCAAAATTCAGATCAGCCCATAGAAACATATTCTCTGACCTTTGATCTACGCGCCTGCAAAGTTTCACAACGATCGGAGATCCGAAAATCCTCCATCAGAGCAGTTAAAATTCGTCGGGAAAACAAACTTTTGACTGTTAGATTTGTCAAAATACAACCATTAAAGTTCAAATCGAGTCACACAACCAGCTTACGTGTCTCTCATGTGCACAGGGATCCAGAAGGCAGATTTTCAGCATCAACATATGGCACCGTCCGTGGGAAATGATAAAATTTTGTTTTCTGAAGATTCCGTTAATAGATGAGCCACTGATTCGCTACTCCAAAAATCTCATCACTTCTAATAAAAGTCTATGTGCACCACTAAAATATCACCGAACACAAGATCTTTACAGTCAGATCTGTAAAAATCCAATCGTCAATGATCTAATCGAAGTACACCACTACGTTCTCCACTTCCACATCTACCACTCTACAAAGTTTAATGACGATTGAAGATTCGAAAGTCCTCCATCGGAGCCATTAAATTTCACCGAGAAAATCAAATTTTGACTATCAGATATGCCAAAATTCGACCATCAAAATTCAGATCAGCTCAGAAAAATATTCTCCGACCTTTGATCTACGCGCCTGCAAAGTTTCACGACGATCGGAGATCCGAAAATCCTCCATCAGAGCCGTTAAAGTTCTTCGGGAAAACAAACTTTTGACTGTAAGATTTGTCAAAATCCAACCATTAAAGTTTAGATCGAGTCACACAACTAGCTTCATTGGACTCCGATCTACAAGTATGCAAATTTTATGACAATCGAAAATCGAAAAACCATCCCGAGTTACCTCGGATCTTCGTTGAAAAATAAATTTTGACCGACGATCTGTGAAAATCCAGCCATCAAAAGCCACTACCACCACCACTGGGTGCCTCGGCATCCTCCCCTAAGCATACTGGTGAAGTTTCATGGCCAGCTAACACTCTGGTCACCATAAAATGGTCGGTCAAACGACGGACAAAAAAACTCACAGACAGCCGCACAACTCACCAAATTTCTTAAAGATACCAAGCCTTTGCCACATGTCCAGGTATCATTAGACAATCAAATTTCACATTACCTCAAAAAATTTGCACTTGCCACATGTCTCATTTTAATTGCACATTCAAATTTTACTTATCTCCAAAATCTGTCACATGTCTATTTTTAATTGGATACTCAAACTACTATTATCTTTTAAGAATATGCAACCACCACATGTCCATCTTTTATTGGACATACAAATTACCTTTTATCTCTTCAAATATGGCTCTATCACATGTCCTATTTACATTGGATTCTCAGATTTTCATCTCATCTTCAACAACTAGCACCATGTGTCAACTCCTCAATAGGTAGTAAAAACCCGGTTAGCATGTGACATTAACGCCACCTAAGCATCCACTTAGGCATTATGTCATCACTACTTAGGTGCCATGTCATCACTACCTAGACACTATGTCATTGCAATGTCAAAACCATGTCAGTTGACTCAAGCCAATTCGTTCAATAAGGTTTAAATAACCGGTTCACTACTTTGACCATCTGGTTTAGCTATTTTTAATCCGATTTCATATCCAACAACACCGGTTCCTAAGGTTTTATAACGTACTCGTTTCAAATCTGGGCTCAGAATTCCAAAATCCTGCTTACACATATGAGTTTCTTCACAGACCACAAATTTTGACTCATATTTGACTAGTCAATTCACCAAACTCAAGCTTGGTTTTAGACTTGTAGAAACCTGTTCCTAAGGTTTTTCAGCCTCCTCTTTTTAGAACCGGCCTCCAAATTTTGAAATTCAACTTGTTTAGGCAAGTTTCTTGCAAACGGTCAAAGAAAAAATGGTTATTTATTCATCAAAGTGCCTTAGACCCATCCTAAAATTCGAACCAGCAAAGCTCAAATGACCAAACATCATGTTTGTTCACAATCAAATGGCAATGCATATAAAAGTCATCACCCAGTGATGCATCTAAAGCCGTCAGCCAGTGACACAAGCTAGTGACATATTCAAAGTTGTTAGCCAATGACACACCAAAGCTCTCTAGCTCTGATGAGGTAGCCCCGAGCTAATTTGGTCGCATGTTAGTTTCTCCATCAGCACGATTTCTCCATCAATTCATTTTCTACATTAGCCCGGTTTCTCCATCAACTATGTTTCTTCATCAGTTATGTTTCTCCATCAGCTTTGTTTCTCCACCTGCTTTGTTTCTCCATCAGCTTCATTTCTCCATCAACTCGGTTTCTCTATCAACTATGTTTCTCCATCGGCTTTGAGAAGGTATCCCCGAGTTACTTCAGCTTCAGCTTTGTTTCTCCATCAGCTTTGAGGAAGTAGTCCCAAGTTACTCTAACCTCAGTCCAATTTCTTCATCGACTCCGATAACGTAGCCCTGAGCTACTCTGACCTCGGGTCCAGTTTCTCCATTGACTCTGAGGATGTAGCCCTGAGCTACTCCGACCTCGGTCTAGTTTCTCCATTAAGCTCCAAGCAGTTTAACTCCATGTCTTTCTCATCAGATGTCTTCATCAAGCTCCGAGTAGTTTGACTCCATGTCTTTCTCTTTGGACCTCTCTATCAAACTCTGAGCAGTTTGACTCCATGTCTTTCTTCCCGGACTTCTACGTCAAGCTCCGAGTAGTTTGACTCCATGTCTTTCTTCTTGGATTTTTTCATCAAACTCCAAGAAGTTTGACTCCATATCTTTCTCCTCTGACTTCTCTATCAAACTCCGAGTAGTTTGAATCCATGTATTTCTCCTCGAACTTCTACATCAAACTCCGAGCAGTTTAACTCCATGTCTTTCTCCTCGGACCTCTCCATCAATCTTCGAGCAGTTTGACCCCATGTCTTTCTCCGCAGACTTCTCCATCAAACCCTGAGCAATTTGACTCCATGTCTTTCCCCTCGGACTTCTCCATCAAGATCTGAGTAGTTTGACTCCATATCTTTCTTCTTGGACTTCTACATCAAGCTCCTAGCATTTTTGACTCCTTGTCTTTCTTCTCGGACCTCAACGTCAAACTTTGAGCAGTTTGACTCCATGTCTTTCTCCTCGGACTTCTACATCAAGCTCCGAGCAGTTTGACTCCATGTATTTCTTCTCGAACCTTTCCATCAAACTCCGAAAAGTTTGACTCCATGTCTTTCTCTTCGGACTTCTCCATCAAACTCTGAGTAGTTTGACTCAATGTCTTTCTCCTCGGATTTCTACATCAAGCTCCGAGTAGTTGGACTCCATGTCTTTCTCCTCGGACCTCTCCATCAAACTTCGAGCAGTTTGACTCCATGCCTTTCTCCTCGGACTTCTCCATCAAACTCCGAGTAGTTAGACTTTATGTCTTTCTCCTCAGACTTCTCCATCAAACTCCGAGCATTTTGACTCCAGGTATTTCTCCTTGGATCTCTCCATCAAACTCCGAGCAGTTTAACTTCATATTTTTCTCCTCGGACTTCTCCAACAAACTCCGAGCAATTGGAGTCCATGTCTAACTCTTCGGACTACTTCAACAAACTCTAAGTCGTTGTGACTAAATGTCAACTCCTTGGACTCAATCGCTAAACTCCAAATCGTTTTGACTAAATGTCAAGTCCTCAGACTCAATCGCCAAACTCTGAGTCGTTGTGATTAAATGTCAACTCTTCGAACTCAATCGCCAAACTTCGGGTCGTTTTAACTGAATGTCAACTCCTCGAACTCAATCGCCAAACTCCAAGTCGTTTTGGCTGAATGACAACTCCTCAGATTCATTCACCAAACTCCTATGATTTACTAGCATGACAGGTCTCCTCGGAGTCTTCATCTCCACCCAAATGGGTTCAAACCTCCGTAGTACCAAAGTACACTCAACCGGTCTAAGTCACACGGTAAACTCCATACGACCTACTTCCTCAAGTGCATAAATGCACTTAAGAAAGTGGAGGGCATCTAATATAGGGGAAAATTCCCTCTCCAATAATATTACAACACATGGTAAACTTCAAGGGCAAAAAAAGTACTTTCACAATCTAGACAGATAAACTAATCAAATCTCCACATTTGGTGAGGAGTATTACAGTAATTTTACACTGAAAGGAATTATGGTAATCTCATACCAATGCCACAGGACTACTACAACACTCCAATTTATGGATAAACTGCTATTCAAATCCAGTTTATGGATAACTCAAGTCTTATCTAAGAGGAATGTTATTTCTATCATAACACTAGAATCACTCTCCTAATTGGACTTTGCTTCACAACACTATATAAGGGGACTCTCACCATCAAAGGTAGACATTCACAACTTACGCCATATATTTTCTAATTTATCTCCTTAAGACCTATACTAACTTAGGCATCAGAGAGTCCCCGGGGCACAACCTTTGGGCGATTTTCTAATTTATCTTGTCTTTCATGTGCGCAAGGATCCGAGAGGTAAATTTTCGGCATCAACATAATTAATTTTCACGAGAGTCGAATGTACGAATCTGATGGACATCTAAGATGTCCCTTAATAACTATTGTTAATTAATTGATGAGAATATGCAGGAAAAGAACAGAATTACCATTGTCACTTGTAGATCAGATTGAACTTATTAAAAGGCTAACTTACTCTTTGGGTTGATTCAAGTTTGACTTGCTCTTTGGGTTGATTCAAAATAAACTTGATGTAAGATGATTTTCAATTTATGTAACTATTTTGGCTTAATCAGTACAACTTTCATCACTCGCCTTAAGCAACGAAAGATAAGAAAAATTCTTGTCTAGCAGAGTCTCACTCTTAAATGAAAATAAAATATATTTTTTCTTTCTTTTCATACCATTTAACGGTAATAGATGCTTGAGCCATGTATCTCTCATGACATTGTACCAAACAAGAACTTCTCGTGCAAAAACATAAGAAGAAAGACATGAGATCTTAGGGTAAATTACTTTTTAATCTGTGAGGTTTACCTTTAATTACGGATTGATATTTTTATTTTCAATATTCTCGATTTAGTTCCCTTTGTTAGAATCTTACGATCAACCGCGTGTGTATGCCTAGTTGAATTTTTTTTTTTTAAAAACCCTAAAAATTATTTAAAAAATTATAAGTTTAAGACTCAAAACTATGCTTAAATGAGTAAAAATACAAGCATTAACCACTGAGTTAATTGTTCTTATTGCGTCATTGTGCTTCATAAATATTTATTACTTGTTATCAAGTTTAATAATAACTATAAACTATTTAATTAATTACTTACAAATTACAACAATATAAAAATAAAAAATTAAATATAATGTATATATTAATATATATAAAATTTTAGTTATAATATATATGTTTCAGAGAGTTAGTTAAAACATTAAACTTTATTAAAAATTAATTTATTTAAATTTAAATTATTATGTTTTATTATAATAATATTTTAATTAATTAATTATTATTATTTTATTATAATTTCAAATTTTCCCAACGTAAACGTTTCAAAAATTAGGCCCAACTTCATTAGAGTAAAACGTCCGCCTTACATCTTCGTCTTGAAAAACACTTGTAGATGCTAACCTCCTTGTGACCATTGCACATTGGGTTTGGGAATTAAAATTTGATTTTTATTTTTATTTCTTCTTGCCCCACGCATTCGTTTTTTTTTTAATCCTCTCATCTCTTTCCTCTCTCATCTTTATCAGAGTTTCTCCGTTGTCCATTTCCCGTTGCGGTCCAAAAATAAAACATTTTTTTTGTTTTGCTTTTTGACAATCTGATACACCACACTGTACTCCGATCTGTCGGCCACAATTATCCAAAAAAAAAAAAACAGATCTACAACCCAACAGGTCAATAACAACTCCAAATCCGAAAATAAAAATAAAAATCAACAAATCAAACATCAAACTTGAAATCAAAATCACAACATTTATAAACTTACACCAACATTTATCTCTAAAGAATTAATATTACTGTCAGATAAATATTAACGTTACAAATTTAATTTAATTACTGTAACCCAAAAGTTATTTTATAAATACATGGATTTGATTGGTTAAAGTTTTGTAACAGATTACGATAAATGATTGGCGTAAATTTTTCTCTTTGTACACGACCTTTCAATTAAAGATAAGGAGATGGAGTGATATAGAGATTAGAAGAGAGAGATTTGAGATTGAGAGCTGCATGTTAATGGATATAAAGTCGAAGCAAAATGAAGAAGAAAAGACACAGTATATTTTATTCTAAAATATTTTTTCTCACTTAAGACACTTAAATATCTTAAAAAATAAATTGAGAGAAAAAATAATGATATTGCTCTATTTTTACTTTTTTGTATTAATAATGACATGGCTTTACATAAGTCTTATATGAGAAAAACAATTTTATTTTAATAAATAAGATGGAACAACTTTATTTAAAGAATTAAAGTTTTTAAAAAATCCAAATTATAAGAAATTAAAAGTTTAAAGTTAACGCCGAAAGTTAATGTATAATCTGCAAAGATTATATCACAAAATTGAAAGGGTAGCTGCTAGGTCACATCTATTTAGGCTTGATTTTTTTTTTTAAAGAAAAATGGGTATAGATTGAACATGTATCAGTCATAAATATTTTAAATTATAAGTGTTTTAATTAATGATGTTTTTATAATAAATAAATATTGAAATTAACTTAAAATGATGATTATTATAATATAAGCTACCAAGCAAACTAAGTATCATATCAATCAATTGAGGGCAATCTTGCCTAAATAAGATAACCATTTTGCTACAAAAATGATGTGCTATAGTTTTTCATTTAATTAATGAGCGCAATAGAAATACATATCAATGTTCACCCCATTTGTATCCAAATACAGAAGCACACATGAGATCATAAATGTTTTTCATTCTAATTGATATATATATATATATATATATATTAACAGAGACGTTTCCATTAACAGAAATGTTTCCCTTGAAAACTTGGGGTGATCTCAAGGGAAATATTGTTTTCTTGAATCACTTAATAGAATGGTTAGATTTCTCACTAAACTAACCCCTTTGGATTGATTCAAAATAAACTTGACATATGACAATTTTCACTTGAAATAACTATTTGGCTTCATCAGGGCAACTTTGCTCACTTGCCCTAAGCAACCAAAGACAGGGAATCTTACTTTTGTGCAAAAATAAAAGATGAAAGAGATCTTATGCAATTATCATAACACTACTTTTGAGATCCACAGACTCGACCGGTAAGCCGATAAAGCAAGAAAGAAAAAAAAAACGTTTTACTTTCGCAATTTAGTGGAAACTTGTCGGCAAAAAAAGCAAGAGAACAAATCAAAGTGGGGAAGTAATCAAATAAATTGACAAAAGATAATGAATAAAGAAAGCAACTAAGCAAAGTAGTACTATATCACTTTAGTGCGGCCTAATCTGTCATGATACAGATATATTTTTCAGCTTTTTTTTTTAGTCATCATTCATAGATGTACGGGTTCTGATTTATATATAAAATCTTACTATATAAGGGTATGTATCGTTTCAATCTCCTTGCATCAATAGCTGTGTCTTTTCCGACTGTCAAGAACATGGAGCGCTCTACTCGTTTATTTTCAACTGTTTTCGTCTTGCTATTGCTTTTTGTGGCCACTGGTTATATTTTCTTTCCCTTTTACATTCGTATTTTTTTGTCTTAAACAGAGTGTATATGTTGTCTTTAGTACAGCGCTGTATATTAGAGACTCAATTTTACAGTAATTAATTTCATCTTTTTAATCATAAATGAAGTAGTTTGCCATGTAGTCTTTAATTTCAGTGATTTGGGTATCTTTAGTTTATGTCAGATCAAATGATGAAATAAGAGAACACCCATTTTTTTTTTCCTTTAGACAAAAATAAAAGCTTATATTACTAGAGGTTTTAATGTAATCTGTTGATGCCGTTTACTGTTTGGTGCTGACGTGGCTTGTGAGCTGGTATGGGCTGGGATCTGCGTGGCTTGTGAGCTGAGCTCGGTCCGGGGGCGAGCACAAGTGATAAGTACAAACTGAAGGCCCTCTGAAGGAGGGGAGGGACCTCCAAAGGCGCTCCAATGCTTAAGTTAACAAATATTCAGGGGAGGAGTCGCAGGTTCGAGAGAGGAACCAATGACTCTTTAGAAAATCAAGTGGAGTGTGTGTCAACCTTAATCTCAATTCTCCCTGTAGGGCGGCCGTAGGGTGGCGGGCGGTCATAGGGTTGTGGAGTGGCTAGTCCCTGTAGGATGGCTGGTGGTGGTAAGGGAGATCTTGGTGTGGGCCGGCTGGGTCATTCTTTTTGGGGATTCTTGCTGGGCCGTGGAATACACTGATTGTTTGTCCGGACCGGAGATGTTCATCGAGTCAACTGGGCTGGATTACCCTTTCGGGTCCGAACTTGTCTAGGCCGTAGGTTTGAGCCGGGTCTGGTGTTTGTTTAGGCCACAACAAGCCTACTGGACTTGGTGTTTGTTTGGGCCAGTGTTTTTTAAGCCGTATCATAATCATTCATGTTCTATAATGAATTTTAGAAGAAAGAAAAGAAATAATAATTTTTTAATTTCCTCTTAATTTGATGTTTGATATTTCTGGAACAGAGATGGGGCCGATGGTGGCGGAGGCAAGGACATGCCAGACTCTGAGCCATCGTTTCAAGGGACCATGCGTGAGAAAGAGCAACTGCGCTGCCGTTTGCCAAACAGAAGGCTTCAAAGGAGGACTTTGCCAAGGTCTACGTCGTCGATGCTTTTGCACTAAACATTGTTAACTAGTGTGTGAGAGAGTATCCTTTCTCCTTTAAATGCTTGTGTGCGCTGCTCAAGAATAATACTGACCTTCGGTAATGTCTACATTAGTTTTTCACTATGTTTTGTTTCAAGTTCATCGTGAATCGTTTGTAATATCATTTTGGATTGTACGTTTCGTTTTCTTAATAATCTCTCGTGGGACTTAAAATCTTGCATTACTTGATGTTAGTATTGTCCGCTAATATTTTGTATCAAAATTATACTTGAGACAACTCAATCAAGTAATTTTTTTTTTTTAACTTTTTCCAATTTTCTCTCCTTTAGGTCCAAGAAAACAAAACAAAACAACCCATATCCACTTACACTCAACTAGGAGGGAAACAGAAATTTCTTTTAGTAGTACCGAAATATATAGGATTTTCATCATTCATGAAGAAAGAAATAATTGATATTTGTTATGTGGATTAATATTTAAAATATTAATTAAAATAAAACATGTTGTATGTATGTTGTGTGCATACACAATGCGTACATATTTTTCACAATTGTATATTAAAATGATAATCAACTTCCATTCTTAAGTTAACCAAATCCATGAATGATGAAATAAGTAAATGATTTATACTATTATCATTGGATTATTTTGCTATTTATAAATTGATTATGTTACACTTCCAAAACATGAAAATCCATAAAATAATTGAAAATGTATATATATATATATATATATATATTTACATTGGAATTACAACATTAATATTTGATTATTTGATTTTTATTTTCAAATTGATATTAATTAACTCGTAAGTGTAAACACGTTGTTAATAACTTGATATTATAAAAAAAAATCTTAAAATATAATGATTGTTCATACTGATCAACGATCTTGGCTTTGTTGCTGAGCGTTGGCGAGAAAGAAATAAGATCTTTCATTGTTTGTTTGATCCATATAAAAGCAAAAAAGAGAGAAAAAAAAAATAGTCTTATTCAATTACCATACCTCCCTACATTTATTTTTACCTCAATGCAATGACTGAAGATATATTGATCCAAAATAATTAAAATACAATGTTAACTAAATTTGAAAAAGTTTCATTTTATAATCCGAGGTTTTCAATCCAAATGGCCATATCCACAGAATTACCATGGACGAAGTTCGAGAAATTGTAAACAGTGACATTATTAATTTCATCAAGGACATTATTAATTTCACAGGGTAGAGAACGCAGTTAAACAGTGACATCACACCAAGGTGCCACCGAGAAATTGTACTACAGATGATCTACAAAAGAGCTAGATAATAATTTATAAAGTAAAAAAATTAACAGTGCACAGCAGAAAGTTTGTAACTAATGATTTGTATTGCCATTTAAAAATGGGTAAAGATAGATGAACCACCGCTTTGGACCATGTGTATGGGCAGAAACTAGATTAGTAGTTTTTTTTTCTTCGTGTTTTACTGATTTTACCCCTGATGAATCAATGTAGCAGATAAGGAGTGCTTCAAAATGGTGGTCCGTTAAAGGTGTTCATATAGCACTGCTCATTTAAAAATACAGTGCATGTGAGATTTCATGTTCCTTCAAAACTACATTTCCTCATCATCTCTGGTTCAAGCAACATAACAATTATGAATTGTGATCAGAACAGTCTGATGGTGGAAGGCTGTCCAGATGCTCCGCACTTCACACGTTGGAAATTCATCAAATCTAAAATGTCTATGGCTGAATCAGGGTAATAGATAGCTACCTTTTATCTACAGAATTTCGATTTCAATACTTCCTCCAATCGTTGGAATATTGTAGAGAACAATCCTGCAAAGCAAATAGAGCACAAATAAATAAATTTGCTCAAGAAAAGACTTCAATGGAGTTGCACCAAGTTAACAATGTATCATCTGCAGTTTAAATAATGAAGGTGGGAACTGGGAAAAGGACAGTTACCTCATATTGTACGCTAGTGACTCAAATAAAATCTCCCTCTCACCAATAATAAGTGTTTGGAAACAAAAATTAGAATGCTTGGAGGATTAATTTAGAACAAAAAAATTTCAGGTGCAAGTAAGACATCTATGAGATAACCATATTGCTATAAATATGGCATAGTTTTCCTTCAAGTTGATTAATGAGAATATGCAGGAAAAGAACAGGGAACTACAACTGCCACTTGAAAATTGAATTGAACTTGACATAAGACAAGTACCACTCAAAATGAACTTGATAGATGATAACTGCCACTTGAAATGATCTTGATATAACCACTTCACTTCATTAAGGAAAGTTTTCTGACTTGCCTTAAGCAAACAAACAAATGAGATCTTATTCAAGATAACCCTACCTAGAACCAGACATGCTTTAAAGAACACACTGCTTTAGGGAGGGGGCTGGAGGTGGGAAGAAAGGACATAACTAGAACTAGATGCAATCTTAAATGAATGTAGCAGCAATAAGGACAGTATGAGATAAGATTGGCAAAGAAAGTTGCATGATGTTCACGAAAGACCATAAATTGCTCAATCAACGAGTTACACAGTTAAAGTGGAAGGACCACAAGAAAAGAGCAAGAATATATGGTCTGTAAATGTAGGAAACACATGACTATGGCCTGGACCGAGCAGAATGAAAGAAGAAAACTCATATATCCCGCCTCATATATTTTCTTTTTATTTAATAAGGGTATTTGGTAAATAGGTGAGTAAATCACTAAAGAAAGATAAGTATACTTAAACATTAGAACACTGTCATAATAGCTTTTACAATACTTGGAAAATTAAATTTGATGGAAATTTGAAGAACATAAGGGAAACAATACATACCTGAGAGTGGGCTATCTCTATGCTGTAACGATCCTTTCACTAGGAGTGTTCCTGGGATTTGCTGGAAGACCTGTAATATAAATATTTCAATCATATGTTGATACAATGGATATCATCCTATTCAAGCCAATGAAAAGGGTAACCTTACCGAAACACTAAAAGATAAGTTAGTCAAAGGGAAGTGCAAACTTGAACCATCTGGTATCTCTTGCACATGTTCACAACTTGCAGAATCATTAAGATATTTTACCTCATTCTTCAGGATTGCATTGCAGTGATCATTTGATGCAGTGATCTATTAAAAGAAGATTGCACTGCTTGTAAGCACACAGCAATATCACATTCAATATAAATCATCCACTAGCATAAAATAGCAGTGATAATTCTTACATCAACAGAAAATAAGGAGTCATTCAATTTACAGGAAGCACCACTGGTGTGGAAAAAGGACTCCACTGATTGCAATACATGTATGGCACCGAATTGGCGTTGAAGGCCCTAGAAAGCAGGTATGCTTCACCATGAGATGTCACATTAGCAGGAACAGAAACCAGAAACCACATGATATAGTCCCCCTTGCCTTTGGTGCAATGGTGAGAGACATCGAAATCCTTGCCAAGGAGCAGGGTTCAAATCCCCCACCCCTACTCAAAAAAAAAAGAAAAGAAAAGAAAAGAAAAAAGAAACCACATGATATAATTACATATATGAAACTTGAAACAACAAGAGCCTCAGACAGTCATATGTAGCACAGGCATTTTCTCTCTCTTATATTTATTCTAGATGTAAGAACTCACAATCTAAGAGGATAGGAAATAATCACTTTCTGTCAAGCCAGAAATCAAAGACACGTGACTGGGAAAGAACCCTCATCTCCAAACATTATCTCTTGTTTGGAGATCGTCATAAAACAATTACATTGAATCATTTGATTCTTCTAACAGGAATTCACTTCACATTAAAGTAACGGATAATTACAAAAACACCAATGTGTTCATATGGAAAATACACTTGCATCCATGAATTCTAGTCAACCGTTAGTCAAATGTATACACTTGTAATCCCTGTATCTCTATTTTCAGGGATGTAAGTGTATAATTTTAAAATAGATGGATGCAAATGTATTTTCCATATAAACATGGGTGTTTTTGTAATTATCCCAATAAACACGGATGTTTTTGTAATTATCCCTTAAAGTAAAGGTTAGTCCAGAGCAACAAATTGTGGATAATCCAGGTAATGTAATCGGGTGAACACTGAATCAGCCATGTAACTAGTGATACCTATATGACAAGGTAATGGCTCTATAATTAAAACGACAAGCAGGATAAGTTTGTTTACATGAAAAGTCAAAACCTTGTTAAGTCAGACTAGAGAAAAAGACGTCTAACCTCGAGCATGAAAGACAAGATACTCTTCAGAGCCACATGAGGCGATATTATCTTCCTGGCAGGGGGCACGAAGGACCAGGCAAGGCCCCATCGACATGTTTGGCCTTGGACAAATTCAGTTGTCTTCACTATGGTAACTCTAACTTCACGAAGCTTTGATATTAGGAATTTGAGGTTTGATTTCTTCCCAACCATTGAAGTATACCACCTAAAAGAAAAGTTATACATAAAAAGCTCATTTCCAATAGAGGAGTACATTAAGAATCTAAGATGTAAGAGCTAGGTCTAGGACAAGAATGCTACCTGAAAGATTGCTTCAATGTAACACTATCTTCAATAATGCGAGTTATAAAAGCTTTTTCCCCACCTTGACAAACCATCTCCTCAGGGGTTCCACCACAAGAAGTTTTTGGATTCAATCCTGCTTCCTCCATGGTCTCAAAAAATGGAGGATTACACATGCAGAATTCAAACTTCTCACTGTCCCCAACGACATCAAGAAGTATAGACATTCCGTGATAACTCTTATCAGCATATCGATGCATATCCAGTGAAGATGATGACACCGGGTCAGCATCCTCTGCTATAGCGCCAGTCATTTCCAATTTGCTTTTAACATAAACTGACTCACGATTATGTGACTCTTTTGTAGAGAGGGCATCTTGACAACTTTTAACTCTTCTAATCTCAATTAGATCTGAAATATGTGGATTATTTCTAACATTTCTCTCAGCCCACTCTAGTGCCACATCAGTCACATCTGCAACCAAGTTCAGTGACATAAAAATACAAAAGAATTCTGCATGAGAAGCAAAAAGTTTCAGGAAATTTGAATGATGATAATAAAACTAAGGTGCTAACCTGACCCAACAAAGCTCCACCCCAGAAGGGATGCACCAAGAAGTGGGTAAATGCAGTTTGCTCCAGTTCCTATATCAAAACCCCTCACATTATCTTTGTTGGTATTTGTGTTACGAATGATGTCAGATGAGAGAAGATCTTCAATCCAGCGGATGTAGTTGGATCTGTTGGGCACTGTTGGGCAGAGCTGCCCATCAGGAATCCACCTAGATGATTCAATTCACATGAAATTAATAACAAGCACAAAGCCTCAACACATCAATACATCAAACTCATAGCCTAAATAGCCTGAATGAACAACCTTTGTGTTTTGCATAGCGATCACACCGTAACTCAAAACCAGAATATGGTGAAAGAAATGTAACAAAGGAAAATTCTTTAGGAACCAAAGATTTCGATGTCCAAAATCAGCAAAATTTCACTTCACGTAATGCATCGACTTCAACAAACTCTCTCCAGATTACAAAAGGAAAATTATAAGAAAAACAAAAACAAAACTGCACTTTCACTAAAGCTTAAACCACATTTGATAAATGAGCAAATGCATTTAAAAATGAAACAAAAATGTTGTTGTTATCATTAGGGATTCAGGTAAATTAAACCATCACTTGCTCAACTACTTTGTTTGATTGATGTGAGCCTCCCTTTTAGTCACCAAAAAATAAGCCATTCTGCTCTCAACTAAAGTGTAACAGGATTAGCCATACACTTAAGGTTAAAATACAGGCATGTATTACCGATAATAATACAAAGTTACAAACACATTTTTTTGGGTTATTATCACCAAGCACCCTTACATTTTGCCACTGTTTCAATGTCCCCTTACATTTTAAAAACGATTAATTTACCCATACATTTTAGGTATGTGTCCAATAAACCCTTCTGATGATAATTCCGACGAAATTAATACCGGTGCACATAAAAATCTTAACCAAAATTGATACTAGCCCATGCAAAAATTTTAACAAAAAATCTTGTCATGTTTAATTGTAAAAAAAATTGTGTTTATCACTATCAATTTTGCCGAAATTATCACCAAAAATGTTTATTGAACGCATGCTTAAAATACAAGGGGTAAATTGTTTGTTTTTAAAATGCACGGGGACATTGAAACACGGGACAAAATGTAAGGGTGTTTGGTGATAATAACTCTATTTTTTATAAGAAGTTACAAACACATTAAAAGTGCTTCACTTGGTTTCAAAAGCAATAAACTTCCGGTTCTTTCAAAGGCAACTTAAAACACGTTATGGACAATAATCAACTAAACGCCTAAAAGCCCACTTAAGATTCAACCTAGAACTAGATTCATTTTACATTTTACTTAAATACCCATAGAATTATTAGGCTAAAACACGATTTTGGCCCCAAACTATCAAAATTATTCGATTTTATACCCCAAACTATCGATTGTACCGATTTAGTCCCCAAACTAACATTATTGGACCAATAATGTTTTGTCATCCATTAAACCATTAGAAAGCAAACTGAATTGCCAATGTGGCAAATGGAAATCCAGGTCAGCCGTCAGCCAACTGTCAAAGAGCCTAGAAGTTTATTATAAGCACCCTAGATTTGTAATAGGATTGAGAAAAGAGGTTTCATCTCAAGTGTTATGGAATTCCTTTTTTTAAAGACTATATGTGAAACCATTACCAACAAAGTGAAACAAAGATCTGATCAAACACAAGCATAGATCTAAATGGCCTAGTTTAACACACAAAAATTAAATAAACTAATCAATTATCCGTGAAGAAAACCATAGCATATAACCTGCTATTACAAAAATTAACAAAAATAATCACATGCATCTCATATATTTTAATGATTTTTCATATTGTATTCAAGCCTCAACTCCAAACATTAACTAAAATTGAAAAGAAATATAAATTATTCTAATTTTAGAGGAAGAGAGTGCCTCACTAAGTAAACTTAGCTTAAATCGGTTCTAACAAGTGATCGTTCTTCGAGTCTACTCACATCATAACTCAGATTATAGATGTTGAATGAAGTATATGGAGAAACTATAAGGAAAAAGTTTGTGAGAGAATAATAATTCTGAGGAAATATTGAGATTTGAGAGTGAAAATAGTAAAGAGTAGAAATTTGAGTGGAGAAGGGGATCTATCAAGGAAGACTAGAAGAAGGACCTAGCTTATCGTGAAATAAAAGGTCTTTCCTCAATCCTATTACACGTGTGTGCTTGGCATAAATTCTAGGCCTTCTGAAAGTTGGCTGACCTAGATTTCCGCCTGCCACGTGGGCAATTCAGTTTGCTTTCTAACGGTTTAATGGAAGGCAGGACTTGATTGGTCCAATGATGCTAGTTTGGAGGACTAAAATTGAATTAGTGTGATAGTTTGCGGACCAAAATCATCTTTTAGTTGCATTATTACATGGTTTTGTCAATAAAAATGAAGCTAAAATTTTCATTACAACAAAACATGTCAAAGAAATCTAGGCAATGTTCTAAATTATCTTACATCACCAATCTCTGTTAATTCCCGATCCCTGCTTTTACGCTAAGAGTTGCACTAATGAATATAGTGAAATTAAGGACAAAGATAAATAGGAAGAACACATATTACTTACTTCATTGAGTACAGTTACACAGCACCAATCTCACATACAAAATACATTATGTTACTAAGAAATAAGGACAGCATTGCATACAAAGGGAAGATGCAACATGTAAGGTCCCAACTATCATTGTGAAGGTTTTTAAAATTTAAAAAAAGTTAGTAGAATGTTGATGATAACACAATGAACTTGGCAACTATTAGAACCTTAATATGTACCCTTTCTATATATCTTTGTGCTTAATTTCACTATATTCATCAATGCAACTCTTGGTGTAAAAGCAAGGATCCAGGTTGATGCAGAAATTAACATAGAATGGTGATGTCAGATAAATGAGCATATTGCCTAGATTTCATGAAAATTTTAGCTTCATTTTTATTAACCAAACCATTTAATAATGCTATGAGTCTTTTAGGTAAAATGTGAAAAATGAAATCAATTCAAGGTTGCTTCCTACAAAACTCATTCCAATTATACACTCTCAATAGGAATTCATAATGAATTCCATGATTTATTAATATACCAAACACATGGTAAGTATATCCCATGGTTTTTTTTTTATGAAATCAAACACGAGCCTATTGAATTACACTAGGGAATTCATCAAAACCAAACTGAATGAACTGAAAATAATGAAAAAAAAAATGAAAATGAAAACTGGTGGGGGTCTAGTGAAATTACCAATTGAGGCCGTGATCGTGGAGGAGGAGGATCCGGGTGAGCTCCCGAGTCGCGTTGAAGTCTGTCCAGTCGATTCTGGGTCGACCGTCGCAAGAGTAGAAAACAAAGGGCTTAAAGGAAGGATAGAGAAACGCCAAGTGAGCGAAATCGGGTGGGTTATCGGAGTATTTATTTCTCGGGTGGATTGTGGGTTTTGATCGGTCCACCTTCCTCTTCCTCTTGTTCTTGCGGGGCATTTCAAGTTTTCAACAAGTTATGGTGAATCAACTTGGGTTTCTCTGCTTTCTTTTTCAGCTTCTTTTTGTTTGTTTGGTTATTCCTTCGGTTCAAATAAATTTTATATTTTTAATAATTTTTAATTAAATTTTATAATTTATATATAAATGGACTGAGTTTATATTTGAAGCTTAAAATTTATTTTTAAATGAATTTTAATAGAATTAAATAAGTTTTTATATAAATTTTATTAAAATTAATATAATTTATAAATAAACTTTACATTTAAATCCTTATAAATTCAAGAGGAAAAATTTAACTTTCTAGATAAAAGCTGATGTATTGCTGTGTTATGCATTACGATGATTATTATTTCATAAAAGAAAACATAGAATTGATTATTGTTTTGTTTAATTGTCAAATCTATTTAGACAATACTTAGAATCCATTTAAGTAAGATTAAATGTGCTTTAATTCTACTTACAGTGAAACCCAATAATTGTGATCGTTAAAATGACAGCATAATCTTTGCTGATTCGCTCTTTTGTTTTTGTTCTAAATTGCAATCACGAGCTGCAGTTGATGCGTCAAGTTCACTGTTGATTGAATCTTTGCTGATTCATGAGTGGCAATGCAGGAAAAACCCCACACATGGCAAAAGGGCAATCTTAAAAATGGTTTTCGAGATAGATATATAAAAATATTTTTTTTCCTTACATTTTAGTTTATTTTTAAAAAAAAATAGATATTCCATGTTTATTGTCTATTTTCTTAAATATGATGTAAAAATCAATGACTTTATAAGTATATTTTTAATATATTTTTTTTAAAAGTGTTTTAAACAAAAAAATCATTTGCATTAAATTTTGTATAAATAAAAAGCGGATTAAAAATATGAGACGTAGGGAGTACATGTGTAGCCTAAGAACTTTAAATTCTCCGTATAATTAATGCATGTAATTCATTATAGACGTTGTAAATAAATTTCAATTTAGATCCCATCAATATTTTTTTACTTTAAAAATGTATTAATTCTATTGTAAATGAATCTCTAATTGAATTTCTCATGGACTTGATCTTCTTAGTTATTTGACTATATTATAGTTTTTGTGATATTCCATCAACTTGGAGAAGTCCTGCAAAAAATAAAAGCAAGTAAAAAGACAATAGAATAAAAGTGGTAAAATGATATAATAATGATAAGAGTATTTAAGTAAAGTTTATGTAATAAATTGAATTTTTATTTATTTTAAATATAAAATTCATTTTAAATCTATAATTTAAGTAAGATAATACTAATGGCAAGGCAGCTTCCTAGCTTGTGTCCAGAGCAGAACTGCTGCTTACTTCAATAAAATGGCCATGGAAAGATCTGAACACCTCTAAATCAAGCTCATCAAGTATGATTAATTCAATTTTCAATGCATTAGTGACTCTTGAGGGAAAATTTATAGAATCAAGGGTCCTTTTTTTATTGTGAAATGTTATCCTCGCAAAAGTTGTGGGAGTGAATGGAAGTGGGTCCAATGCAAAGGGGTAAGCCTCCTATCCATATAAACAGGGAGCTGAGTCAGCACAGAACCATATGGATAAGGCATTCAAAAGCCAAAATCACCATAGTTAAAAATCTCCTCCAATTTGCTCATTTTTCCATATATTCATATTCACATATATCATCTCTATATAACTCACAAACCCCCTCCCATCTTAGTCATCCCTCTCCATTTCACACTAATGTTTGCTTCATCTCCAAACCCATTTCTTCAATCTTCAAATCATCTTATCACCGCCTCGAAAATCCCCAAAAATAAGCCTTATCTTACATCTTCTTGTGTTAGATTTAGTACCACTGCAAAAACCAATAGATCACAAAAGTATCTTGTTACTGCAGAGATGGCATCACCTTCATCATTGTATGAGGTTCTTGGGATTCCTGTGAGTGCAAGTAGTCATGACATCAAGGCAGCTTATAGGAGATTAGCAAGAATGATTCACCCAGATGTGGTGTCAATTAATCAAAAGGATATGTCAGCAAATGAATTCATGAAGATCCATACAGCTTATTCAACATTATCAGACCCTAACAAGCGTGCAGATTATGATAGAGATCTTTATAGGCGTAAACGGCCTTTCGGGTCTTCTTCTCTCACTTCTTCAGCAATGGCTGCGGCTTCAGCTTCCATGTCTGGTTATACTTGTAGGAATTGGGAGACTGATCAATGTTGGTAATTATTTTTTAAAAAGATAACTTCTTTTCATTTATGTAATGTGCAAATATTTAGGTTTTAGCAAGTTAGCAGGAAGATGGGTATTGACTCTAGGCCTTTGTTATACATCCTCTGTTATCAAAAGCAGAGTAGAAAGAACAGAGGCAGTCAAGCTGTATATTTTGTGAAAGCAGATATATTTTGAAGAGATGGTATTCAGGATATGGCTCATCTTTTACTTCTAATATGTACTTGTATAGCTTTAACAAGCTGATAATATATTTTTTTTCCTTTTATTTTTGACTTGTCAAGAATTATATATCTTCAAAGTGCCACCATTGCTCTAATCTAAACTTGTGGGAACTAATTTGGATAAGGCTTTTGAATTAGTGCCATCCAAATCATCAAAGAATGGAAAAGTTGTATTCTTTGACTATTTAGTTTGATAAACTAGAAATTATTTTTATAAAAAAGTAATGAAATTTTAAAGATTGAAAGGATATAATTTTTTAATAATTATTCATATCAACATAAATAGAAAGGGTGGAAAATTCTTGGTTGAATGGTTTTATAATTGATGGAAATTTTATTGGTAATTTTGAGAAGTTTTATTGATAATGTCAATAAGTATAGTACTCAAAAAAATAACATTATCAATAAAACTCTTTAAAATTATCAATAAAATTTTCAACAGATATAAAACATAACTTATAGATTCGAGTCAATCCAAATATTTTTCAAAGTGGTGACCAGCCAGAGCTAGTCAACAAATGGCAAGATACTACACCATCCCAGTCCTTTTGCTTAAAAAACAAAACTGTTATTTTCTTGTGCTTGTTACACACAAAATCACCCACATTTACAAATTTCTTGTGCTTGTTACACACAAAAAAATCACGCATATTTTAGGTAAAAAGAAAATAATTTTGACACAAATGAACAAGTTTCTTGGAGTTAATGCTTTGCAAACAGGTCGAATATGGATGCTTTACAGGTTAATTTATATTGTAATAAGCATTGGTTTCTCGAAATCGGCAGATGGTCGGTGAATGTTGTCCTTAAGATGCAGAACATGGTGCAACAAGCACAAGAAATTTGTAAATGTGCTACTGTTAAGAACAGAACAGCCAGCATTTATGTAAGAGAAATATTTAACGTCATTGACAAGCAACCGACTTAACCAGAATTATGAGAGGCTCACATGGTGGAGGTATTGTTAAATCTTAACCTCTTAAAAAATTATTATTCAATAAATATAAAAAACGAAGCATGTCTTCGGTTTCCACCGATCATATTGTTACTAGAGTAACTACCACCAACTAACAGTCTTTCTGCCTTTATATCACTGCTATAAATTCTGTCTAGTTTGGGTTGAAAGATAGAAACGTTTCGGTTTAGGTACAAAGTTATATCATTGCTTTGTTTTACTTTTTCTTTTGGCTGCCATTAGTCGAAATATGATATTTCAATATTAATTTTTTTTTATATTTTTTAAAATTTTTAAAAGCAAAATTTGAAATTTTTTATTATTTTTCTGTAATTGAGGATTGATCGAATCCTGTTGAACATTACAATGTTAATTTTTTAAAAAATTTAAAAGGGAAATTTGTAAATTTTTACTATTTTTCTTTAATTGATGATTGATCAAATCCTGTTGAATAGTTCATAAAAAAATTAACAATTCTATTTTGAATAATGTGAGTGATAAATTATCAGATTAATGTTGTTTTTATTAGTAATTAGATTTTGGATAATGTGAGTGATACATTACCTTTATCATTTGATATTTAAATAATAATTTGTTTTATTATGATATTTATTTAAAATTATATATAATTTTTTATATATATATTTGAAATGTATATAATTGATAGTAGGACAAAGTCCTAATTTGAATTTATACCAAAAAAGAATTTATAATTGATTTTTTTTATAAAAAAATTTAGTATAATTAATTTATATATGAATGGTAATTACGTTCTTATAATTTATACTTATAAACTATATATTTTAAAAAAATATATATAATTTGATAGATCGTATCTGATAATACTCCAAATTCAAAATGGTACACCAAAACTTTTCATAGACATGAAATTTACAACAATGCTTTATATATCCATGAAAGAACCAAATAAAAGAACCTTATTAACTAAAACTAAATTCTATTTCTCAAAAGAAAATTCTAAATCATACATTGAATAACTTTGTCTTCACCTTCGTGAAAACCCAGATATTTTTTCATCAAAGAAAAAGTAAAAAATAAAAATTTCTCCAAATTTCAATCTTGTTTGACTTTTCATGGCTGACAAATATTTACTGCAATGGCCAGGCCATCAAATTAAGAAGAAAAGGAAAAACGATTGGACCAAAAACAAAAATTCATTGGAATCACATTTCAACTTGTCACCTACCTCTTATCCAAAATGTATGAATAAAGAAAATGATATAAATCTTATCGATCTAAACAAAAATTCAATGGTCCCCAAGTAAGTTTGTAGGATAGAGGTAGTCAAAACGCCTTGAAGTTTTGTATAAATCATATCTTTCAAGTACTAGTACTGATTCAACTATAAACTTCTTGTTGTCATCCTCACCCTGCTAGGTGGCATGTGCCGACTTGGTAAGGCAACATGCTAGAAGATAACCTTTGGTCGACATGCCCGCAGCACCTAGCATGAAGGATTGAAAGGGACATATATATACAAATTTAGATTTTTTTTCACCTTTGGATTCAATTCACTGCTCTGTTTCATATTACTTGTAATTAGGCCATTAATAAGTTCATGAAATAAGTGATAATGGGTAATTTTCATTGAACTGCATGCATGTACTAGCACTAATACAAGCTATAAATCTCTGCTATAAGTCTGCTATAAACCATTTAACAATATTAAGGGTATGTAAGTAAAATTTTAAATAATTAATTATTTTTTTATTGATTTCAAACTCAAAATTAATTTCAATTCTATATTTAGTAGAGCTATACCAAACTTACTTGTGTTAATTTTAAAATGAATTCTAGTTTTATTGGACTGGGAAGACTTTGCATGTGGTTTGATAAACTTGGATGAGTACTAATTTGACCCAAGAGCTTAAATTCGTGAATTCTGGATTTAAATCATTTATATAAATTATTATTATTTATTATTTTTTTTTCGATGTGAGATTGATTTTTCACATTTATGCACACATGAATATTCTCAATAAGTTAATTAAATTTATAAGAAGTGAACTATAAATTATTTATTGTTTGGTAAAATAGCTATCAAAACACTTTCTTTGACATAAATTTAGTTTTTATTTTAAATAAAAATCATTTTTTTTTATTTTTTATGAAGAGCCGGTAGCCACCCTCGTAGCGATCCCGTCCCAAGTTTATTAATAAAATTCACTTAATAAATCATTTCATAAACCCTTTCAAATTACTTTGAATTTCATAATGGACACCACAATTGTGAAAATGCCCATAAAAGCATATGTAAGAGATGCGTACTCTACTAGTTTTTCAACGGGAAAAAGGAGAGAGAAATGGGTTTTTTAGTCAAATTAATATGCTCCCAGCTTCAGAGTAGAAACACTGTAATGTGTAAACCTATTCATGTTCACAGAAGTAAAAAAAAAAAAAAAGGTATATTTATACCGTAAGGGTTCATTTGGTACATGGTCAGTATTATAGTGGGATAAGATTAGAGACTAAAGTGGGATAACAAATATAAAGATTAAAATGTCCTTTTATATATATATATATATATATATATATATATATATATATATATGAGCTTGTTTTTACTTTCTTTTTTGGCTTCTTGAAATCGTATCGTGAAACAGAGAGAAATGGGAAGAAGGGGAGGAGGGAAGGAGAGATAAAAGGGAGAGGAGAAGGAAGGCCGCAATCTGTGGAAGGAGGAGGAGGAGGGAGGTCGCAATTTAGTGAAGAAGGAGGAGGAGAAGGAAGAAGGGAAGAAGAGGCGGGGGGAGAGGCGAAACGCAGCCCGAGGTGCGATCTGGGCAAGAAAGAGGAGGAGAAGGAATGAGAGAGAAAAAAGGAAAAGGAAGGTCGTGCAATCTGCTGAGGAGGAGGAGAGGGAGAGAAAGGAGAGAAAGGAGAAAGGAGGAAGGAGGAAGGAGGATGAGGAGAAGGAGAAGGGAGGCGCGGGCTCGCAGGAGAGGAGAGTAGGCCGACGAGAGGGGAGGTGATTGTCTGCAGGGAAGAAGAAGAAAGAGATTGAGGTAAAATGGTCTTTGAAGAAAAATTAATCCCACAGATCTGGGATTGATTCTGTCCCAGTGGGCTGTGACAGATTTAGGATTTGAACTAAATTAATTCAAACTTAATTTCAGAGTAATAGTTAGCCCGTCCAACCAAATATGAAACTAACTGTTCGTGGAATTAAATTAGTCAATTCCAACTTAATACCCCATATCAAACTGCCCCTAACTACTTACCCGAAATCTATGGGGACTACTCAAATCTCTACTAACTGCTACACCCAAAGCTCAACAACTCATCGGCAATTGCTTCATCACATTTTCTTCCTCCTTCTCTTTATCAAATATTTGTGAATTCTCATCATTACCACAGAAATTTTCTTTCTCTACTTGTTTGGGGTTTATTGGCTACCATTATCCCGATCTTCGAAGGTAAGTCATAATTATCAGTTACTCTATACTTCCCTTATTGCATGTTTGTTAGAATACCTCTGTGGCTAATATTTTTTGCTTAACCAATTTTGATGTGAGAAGTGGTTAATTAATTTAGATAATAATTTTGCTTCCATCTACATGAAATTATCTCTGATATGTTTTGACTGAAGCACCAAACAAATGATCCATAGTTCTTCTCTTAATCAATTGATCATTTTAACTTTGTTATTGTTGTGGTTGAATCATTCAACGAAAATCCGTATTTCTTCTTCCCCTTCATGCTAATTCAGTGTTTGTTAAAATGTCAATGTGGTAATTGATTCTTAATTTGTACCTCAAGCTATAAGAAAAGTAATTTTCCCATTATAACTGGAAATGGGAGTAACTAGAAATAGAAAAATCATCCTACAAATGAAACTATTAAGAATAATTGAGTTACCATCTAATAGGAAAAATCTCATGAAAAATCCAAACATAACATAACTCAAATATCAAATAGCAACGAACTAAGTGAAATATTAAATGAAAATGGGCATCTCACGACTTGAAAAAATGTATTGAAGCTATGATGATCTATTAAGAAATGATTGAGTTGTCAATTATACCAAAAACTTAAGCTGATAAGAAAATGCCCTGTTGATGCCAAGAAACGGTTGGTGCTGACGTGGCCTAAGTGAGGACGTGGCCTGGGTGAGGACGTGGCCTGGGAGCTGACGCGACCTTGGTGGGGACGTGGGCTAGGTGAGCCCTGCACAAGTAACAGATGGAACTAAAGGCCCTCGGAAGAAGAGGAGGGGGAGACCTCCGAGGGCGCTCCGATGCTTAAGTTAGCAACGATTCAAAGGAGAAGCCGAGGGCTCAAGAGAAGCCGATGGCCTAAGTATATCAAGTATAAGTGCAGGCGCGTATGAATCATATGGTGAGGTCCATACCTTGGCCCATTTATAGGCGTCTGCCAGTAGGGTGGTCATGATAGCGGGCTCGGGCGAGAGTGCGGCTGTAGGGTAGCTGCAGGGTGGCTGTCAGTCTGCAGGGTGACTGATAGCTTTGTAGGGTGGCTGGCGACAGTAGGGCGACTGGCAACGGTAGGGCGGCCGTAGGGGAGGTCCAGTCGTAGGTTTGTTGGGTCGTCCTTTACGGGCCTAGAGACTTCGTTGGGCCGGGGAACATATGGATCGCTTGCCCGGTCTGGGGAGGTCACTGGATCTGTTGAGTCTTTTGGAGCACACAGTTGGGTTTGGGGCTTGTTTGGGCCGGAGCCAGCTGGGCTTATATGGGCGGCCTGGGGAGATCACCGGATCTGTTGAGTCTTTTGGAGCACACAACTGGGTTTGGGGCTTGTTTGGGCCGGAGCCAGCTGGGCTTATATGGGCCGCTCGTTGGGCTTGAATACTTGGAGTATTCTGGGCCATATCATGCCCAATTTATTCTTTATACTTTGAAGAAACTAAACAGAAACCATAGAAGCAAATGATACCTTATCAATACATTTTTTTATGTCAAGTTGAATTACTAGCAGATTTTATTTTATTTCTTGTAAGTAGCAGATTTCAACTATTTTTTTTACATATTTGATATAATGGCTTCCATTTACATGAATTTATCTTTGTTATTGTTGTGATTGAATCATTAAACAAAATATCCATATTTCTTCTTCTCTTAATCAATTTATCATTTTACATACGTTATTGATTAAGAGAACCATTAAAAACATCCATATATCCTTTTCTCTTTCGCATTTTCTGTGAAATCAAACAGAAAGTGAAATATTCAAACTTACCGTTCTCACCACCATCCACCATCAGCTTTCATCCGTTTGATTTTAAATGGTGCATTCAACTTCTTCCCTCACAAATCAATGTTTTTTTTTTGGTACAACACAAATCAATGTTTACGCTACTGATGAAGTGCCTTTGTTCTTAACCATGTAACTAAATAAGGTAATTCATTTATTTAGTATTTGAGAGTAAGATAAAAAAAATGTTATTTTCAACCTATTTGTAAATTTTAGCTTTTTTATCTTTCTTCTGAAACTTAATTTAGAGATTTCAACGTCTATGGGTTTATGCCATTGCTTTTAATCTGAATATATGTTGGTCTCCTCTCCTCCCTGGTGTATTTCATGCTAATACAATTTTGAAGATCTTATTTTTATTTTATCACTCATTTTAATGGAATCCTTGTGTTTTCAATTAAATACTTCTCTACTTTTTAGTAATGAATCAGTAATACTGAAGTCTATAAGTAAACTGGTAATATGATTTTAACAAATATTCCTTCTGATTTTCTCTTCATTTTTTAGAGCTTTTCGTCCATCCATGGTTGTACGAGAACAAGAGAGAACCAGCTAGAGAGAACAGATTCTTTGTCGCGAGGTAATTCATAATTTTTGTCGAGCAATCTTTATGCTAATCAAGAGTTTGATAATATGTCAATGTGGTGATTGATACTTGGGTTTGCCTTCACTTAAACCAAAATTAATGATGCTACACAAACACCTTTGACAATAGCCACGTTACCTTAAACAGCAACAAACCACAGTTAAGGCCTTTAAAGGCACTACCCATCAATCACTCCAGTCTTTTATTATATTAATAACCACCAATGTGATGTCAATGCTTCGAATAGGAGGAAAATTCCGAAACTCAAGGAAGCAATTTGAGTTCAGTGTGAGAATCTCAATTAGTCATCCAAACACCAAAAACAAAGAAATTTTTAGTATTTTCTCCCCTTGGGTTAGTCTTATATATATGCTGCGTCCTTTCACCCCACCCACCCCCGGCGCTCTAAAGCAGTGTGTTCTGTAAAGCATGTCTTGTTCTAGCTAGGATTATCTTGAATAAGATCTCATGTGTTTGGTTGCTTAAGGCAAATCAGAAAACTTGTCTTGATGAAGCCAAACAGTTATATCAAGTTCATTTTAAGTGTCAATTGTCATATGACGATAGAGCCGATTCAGAGTTTTCCTATTGTTTTATCATCTTCAAAGTGCATTTGGCAGGAGGCAAAATATGAAAAAATGGGCTATTATTGTTAGAAATGTTTTCGTCAAGGGCACACCTCTGTGGTTTGTCGGGTTGGTGCGATGAGAAAGGATGAAGGAAAAAAGAAAGAGAAACTGACTTGGAAATCAAGAGTTGGGGAAGTATCCACTGAAAAGGATACCACAAGTGGGGAGGGGCATCTAACAGAGGGGTCTAGTAAAGTGCGTGTGATGACAGAGGTGGGGCATGTTGATCCTGTGATACTTCCTGTGAGTAAAGAGTCTGGGATAAATGAGGTGGGGCATGTTGCCCTTGTGATAACTCCTGGGTGCAAAGAGCCTGTGATAACAGAGGTGAGGCAGGTTAATCCGTTGAAAACTCCTAGGTGTAAAGAGCCGGTGGTGACTAGTCAGGAGCCTTTAAGGGTTACAAATAAGGGGCAGGTGTTGGAAGTGAACCAGGTGCTTGAGGGTCAAGGGGATGTGAACCAGGTGTTGGAGGGTCAAGGGGACGTGCACGGTGGGAAGACAAATGGTGTTTTGCATGGTGAGTTAGTGAGGGACATAATTGTGAATCAAGTCGAGGAAAATGATAAAGAATGTTAGGAAGTGTGGTGAGATGAGGAGCCGACGTTTTCTTTGGTTCCTCAGGGTGAGACGATGCCTACAGTTAATTCTGGTATAGATGTAGTGACGATTAAAGACTTACATCACAATGAAAGGGGTGTGGCCTCCTATTCAGATAGGGAAGAGGGAGAAATTACTGTGCGGTTGGGGAAAGCGAAGGTGTATGACTCTGATATGGATCCTCGAACAATCGTCGAGAAATCAAAACCAGTGAATAGCAAATCGGTGAAGAAGTCGAAAAGGGTGCACACCCTACCCCAAAAGCTAAACTTATGACTGATTCTATTTTTTTCTAGAATGTGAGGGGTTTAAGCAGGTCAAGGAATAGGCTGAAGTCTCTTATCAAGAAGAAAAACGCCACGTTGGTAGCCATTTCGGAACCTTTTGCCGAAGCAGCACGTATATCCTTGCTTGGAAACTTTTTGAATTTCCACCATTTTTGTTCTAATGAACTTGAGGGGGGTAAGTTATGGATTTTCTGGAAGGATCTGAATTCTTTTGAGGTGCTGAGTAGTTCATCTCAAACAGTGACAGGCTGGTTTACTTTGGCCGATATAAGAGTTTTAGTTACGTTTGTCTATGCCAAGTGCTCTTATGTTGAAAGAAGGGAGTTATGGCGAGTCATGGAAGAGGTGCAGGTGCGAGAGCAACTACAGCTTGTAATAGGCGGTTTTAACCTTATTTGCACGGACTCAGAACGAATTGGTGGAAGCCCTCGACCATTAATTTCTATGTCTGAGTTCAACGACTGCTTGGATCTTTATGGTCTTTTCGATTTATCAAGTGATGGGCAAGCCATGTCATGGTGCAATGGCCATGAGAGGAATACACGAAGTTGGGCTAAACTCGATAGAGTAGTCATCAACAATGCTTATTCTTCCAAGTTTTTATCTGCACAGTTTGAATACTTAAGCCGAAAGATGTCCGATCATTGCCCGATGGTAGTCCAGTCGGATAGGCCTTACACCTCTTACGGTCCCGCCCCATTCCACTTTCAAGCTATGTGGTGTTCTCATGAGGGGTTTTTGTCTTGTGTCGATGAGGCTTGGAATAGACAAGATTCGGCTAGGGGCCTTCAGCGCCTTGCTCTCAAAATTAAGAGGACTAAGGTGGCGTTGAGAGCATGGAATATTAATGTCTTTGGGAGAGTGGACGTTATTTTAAAGGAGCTTGAAGAAAGAGGGACGATTTTGGAGCATCAACTTCAGTTGGTTTTCTGTCCTGAAACAGAGGCTGATTATTTGACAACCAAACTTGAGATCCAGACCTGGGAGAAAAGAGAAGCTACAAGGCTGGGTCAAATGGCTAAAAAGAAGTGGCTGACGGAGGGTGATCAGAACACTCATTTTTTTCATGCTTCGATAAATCAGTGTGGTCAGCAGGGGCGCATTTCTCGTATGGTTCTTGCGGACGGGAGAGTCTTGGACACTGCTAAAGATGTTCATTCAGGAGCCACTCAGTACTTTCGGGAGGTATTAACAGCGTCTTCGAAGGTGGAGCAAGCGAATTTATCGGCCCTCCTTGATAATGTTATTTTAGATGAGGAAAATAGGATGCTTTGTATAGTGCCTTCAGAGGAAGAGGTAAAAGAAGCAGTTTTTTTCCATTCCGAGACATAGTAGTCCGGGGCCTGATGGCTTCGGTTCTGCCTTCTATACTTCTTGTTGGGATATTATCAAGAATGATATGCTAGAGGTGGCACAGGAGTTTTTTAGTGGCGAGCCTTTACCCAGGTTTTTTTCCTCTTCTTTTATTGTTCTTATCCCGAAAGTGCAGGATCCTTCGAGTTTTGACAAGTTCCACCCTATTAGTTTTTGTTCTGTAGCTTATAAGATTTTCTCGAAAATTCTTGTAAGTAGACTGACGAGGATTATTCATAAGCTGGTCTCCCCAGAACAAGGGGCTTTTGTGCCAGGGGGAAGCATTTTTGAGAATATTACCCTTGCACAGGAAATGGTTCATTCTTTGAATAAGAAAACTTTGGGTGGCAATGTGATGGTGAAAATTGATATGGCAAAGGCTTATGATCGAGTTGATTGGAATTTTTTATTGGAGGTTTTGAAGGCTTTTGGTTTCTCCAATAATTTTTGCCGACTTGTGGGGGAATGTGTGAAGTCTCCTTGGTTTTCTGTGATGATGAATGGAACCTTCAAAGGGTATTTTCAGCCTTTGTGAGGTTTACGGCAAGGGGACCCTCTATCCCCTTATCTTTTTATTGTAATGGAGGAAGTGTTGACGCGGTTGCTTAAGAAAAACTTTGAGGTAGGGCGTATTGGAAGTTTCTCGCATCCGGCTGGGGCTCCTTTAATCTCCCACTTATTATATGCAGATGATCTTCTGATATTTGCGAACGGTGGGAAAAGATCAATAAAAAGACTTGTTGAGACTCTTGCATTATATGAAAGGTGGTCGGGGCAATTGATTAGTAAGGAGAAGTCGGCAATATTCCCTTCAAAGCTCATTATGACTCCTTGAAAACTTGCCTTATTGAGGTTAACGGGTTTCAAGGAAGGAAAGTTCTCAGTTATTTACTTGGGTGCACCACTTGTTTCGGGAAGATTGACGGCTTACATTACTGAGCCTTTAGTAGAAAGAGTTAGAAAGAAGGTGGCAGGGTGGAAATTTAAATCGCTTTTGCAAGGGGAGCGGTTGATTTTATTACGCCATGTTTTGTCGAGTATGCCCATTCATCTTATGTCGGTGATTAGTCTTCCGATGGTTACTATCTCTCGCATAAATTCTCTATTGGCTAATTTTTTCTGGGGGGAGGTAGATGGAAAAAGGAAGGTTAATTGGCGATCCTGGTCGAAACTGAATAAGCCAACGATGGAGGGTGGTCTGGGTTTGCGAGACTTTAAAGAGGTGCAACGATATTTGCACATGAAGTTTGCATATCACCTACTATCGACTAAGAATTTGTGGTCTGATTTTTTCCGAGTGAAATATTTCAAAGAGGGTCATATAGCTGTTGGGAGCTCTACGGGCTCTCGTTTTTTGGAGGTCTATTGTTTCAATCTTACCTGAGGTCATGGAGAACACTAAAGTTTTGGTGCGATGAGGCAATGCTTCTTTCTGGTATGATAAGTGGCTTGCTTCGGGTCCTCTTTCTGTGCAGGTGGAGGATATTGCCAATGCTCAGCTTCAAATTATGGCTTGTTGGGCAGACCAGTCTTGGGATGTTGGTCTCTTGACGGATCTGATTGGTGTAGAAGCTACTTCAGAAATCTTACAGAATATGCGTGCTGGTAAAGCTGGCCCGGATGTCTTTGTCTGGACTCCTTCACGTGATGGAAATTTCTCGATAGCAAGTGCATGGGAGGTGGTTAGATCCAGAGGGGACTTACTGCAATGGAAGGACTGGTTTTGGCACCGCTTGATTCCTAAACGAGTGTCCATCTGCCTATGGAAAGCATGGTTTAACTCTCTTGCAGTAGATGAAAGGGTGCAAACGAGGGGTGTTTCTTTAGCTTCTAGATGCAACTACTGTATTCAAAAATTTACGGAAACACTGGATCATGTTCTATGCTCGGGAGATTTGGCTTCTAAGGTCTGGGATCGAGCTAGTGTTGCTTTGGGAGTCCCTTATACACGTCATACTGTCTGGAAGGCGAGGGTCTCGGCGTGGTTTCAATGTGCAAAGAAGTCATCCATTACTGGTACGTTAACGGGCTTATTACCATGTCTAATTACTTGGTGCCTTTGGAAGAGAAGATGCAAGGCACGTATGGAGGGGGTGCAAGAAAGTGTCGACCAAGTGTGCAGGTCTGTGAAATTCTGGATTCGTTTGCTAGCTATAGAGATAATTTCATCTCGTCCGTTATCTTCGAATGACTTGCAAATTTTGACTGAGCTCCAAGTTGAATGTCCGAGGAATAGTGTGAGACGGCAGAAATTCGTAACCTGGACGAAACCTCCTGTGGGTTAGGTAAAGTTGAACTGTGATTGGAGCTATTGGGGTAATCCGGGGAGTTCGGGGGGAGGGGGGTGTGGTAAGAGATGAGGCTGGAAATGTGAAGGGGGCTTTTTCTACCCATTTTGGTGTCGGCACTAACAATGGTGTTGAACTAAGAGCTTATTTAGAAGGGATTTTTTTTGTATAGAAGGTTAAATTGTTTTAATGTGATTATTGAAAGTGATTCCAGTCTGGTAGTGGATTGGCTTATGAAAGGGAGATGCACTTTGTGGTATCTCTGGGATTTTTGGGAAGATTTAATGGTTGCTCTTGAAGGGCTAACGTTTAGGGTGGTCCACCAATATCGCGAAGGAAACCAAGCGGCAGATTTTCTAGCACAGCAAGGTGAGATGGGGAGGAATGTTAGTTATGAAGGCCCCCTTTATTTACCACGGCTATTGATAGGCATTACCAGACTTGATAAAGTGGGGCTTCCAACTCTCAGGATTTAATGTTTTCCCTGGTTTTAATTATCTCGGGTGTGATTTCTTTATGTTTTGTTTGGTTTGTGTTTGGGAGGGTTTGTTTTTTGTCTTATTGTAATCTCCCATATGCTTTGCTTGTAACCACAGTTTTCCTCCGCCATAAGTGAGGGCTTATCAATAAACTTGGGACGGGATTGCTATGAGGGTGGCTTCCGGCTCTTCAAAAAAAAAAATAAAAAAAAAGTGTCAATTGTCATATATCAAAGTTCATTTTTAGTGGTACTTATCATATGTCAAGTTCAATTCAATTTTCAAGTGGCAGTTGTAGTTTCCTGATCTTTTCCTGCGTATTCTCATCAATTAATTAAATGGAAAACTAAAGCACAAAATGTTTGTAGCAAAATGATTACGTTATGTAGGCAATGTTGCCCTCAATTAATTGATTGTCTCTTGGATATCATTTCTGTTCTAGTTCAATCTATAACCTCTGATCTCTTACTTGCACCTGAATTTTTTTTATTCTAAGTCAACCCTCCATACTTTCTAATTTTGGTTTGCTAACACTTATTGCTATTAAAAAGGAGATTTTATTTTATTTTAACATAATAGCCACTTACAAAATGTAGGTTAGTGAAGTCACTAGTGTACAATATGAGCTAACTGTTCTCTTCCAACCTTCATTATTTAAACTACGGATCATACATCTCTAACTTGGTGCAGCTCCATTGAAGCCTTTTCCTGAGCAAATTTATTGAATTGTGGGCTATTTGCTTTGCAGGATTATTCTCTACGATATTCCAATAATTGGAGGAAGCATGCAAATCTAGGCTATATTTGGAGACAGTTTTTGAAAACTGTTTTCAATTTTAAACAGTTTTCAAAATGCTGTTTTCAAAAAGTGTTCACTTATCTGTTTCATTCTTTTTTTAGGTATATAAAAAATATTAAAAATTTTAAAAATAAAATAACATTAATTATTTTAAATATTCAGTAAATATGAGAAATAGAATTAATATAGATTTTAAATTTAAATTCAAAACTAAAATAATTACAAGGTGTATCAAAACAGTTTTCAAAATAAGATTATCCAAACAACATTTCATTGTTTTCTATTTTGAAAACAGTTTCAAGTTACAGTTATCCAAACATGTTTTCTTCAGAAAACATCATAAAACTGTTTTCGGTTTTTATTTTTGAAAACTGAAAACAGAAAACTGTTACCCAAACATACTCCTAAATTCTGCAAAAAAATGTTACAATCTATTACTCTGATCCAGCCATATCCAATTTAGAGTTGAATGAATTTGCAGCTTGTGAATTGCAGAGCATCTGGTCAGGCTTTTGTAATTGGATTGTTTTAGATCTCAATTTGTAGTTGCATGTTATGTCTCTTGAGCCAGAGATGATGAGGAAATGTAGTTTTGAAGGAACATAAAATCACATAATACGTAAACTATTTTTCATGGCAAAAAATTGGCACTAAGGCTAATTTGGATAAAAGTAAATGACCTTGTTGTGAAAGCTAATTTGGCTAAGACCTAATGTCCTTTGGTGAAAAGATAGATAATGGTGATACAACGCGTATAAATTGACTCGTGATACCACTTTATCATTGAACCAAAAAAAGAAAAGATGAAGAATGAGATAAAATAATGTTAACTAATTTAGTTGATAAAATAGTTTGTGACATGAGATTTGATCAAATCGAAGTATGGGATAAGAGAAAAGAAAATATTGTATAGTTATACGTCCAATGTGTTGGATACCAGTTATCACAATTCAATGATCGTACATAAAAATGTAAGATTTCAAGAATCCCACAAATAATCATACATTATACAAATTAATACTTACAAACGACTCGCTTTTAATTAATGCAGGATGATATGAACAATATTGTAAGATGTACCATCATAAAGATTAATAGATTATTTGCGGTTTAACCCTTGTACATTAATTAACAAGGCTTAGCGCAAATGCGTTGGCTACAAGATCGAGCGCCTCGGCAATGTCCTCCTTTAAAGCCTTCTGTTTGACAAGCTGCAGCACATTTGCTGTTCCTTACGCATATTGAAGCGACGGCTTGGAGACTTGCATGTCCTTGCCTCCACCACCATTGGCCCCATCTTTGTTTCATAAATATCAAACAACAAATTAAAGGAGGAAAAAGCTACGAAGGTTTTTTTATTAACATTATTCAAAGAAAAACACACAAAAAGAACATATATGATTAGTTGATTACATTAAGACTGATAAGAAAGTAAAATAGAATTATCATATACTGTAAACAAATAGCTCTTTGAATATACACTTGACTTTTAAGTAATACTACTAAGTTTCTAATTTTATGCAAAGAAAAAAAAACACAAGAAAACATAGGTATTCTTTTATTTCATCTTTTAATCCGAGATAACATAAAATAATCGAGTTAACATGATAAATTACATGAAATATTCGTGTCGTACCTCGGGTTGACTCTCCATCCCGATAATGATAAGTGGTGACACAATTAATTATGCATGTCGATTGACGCGATTGTGACATATCTGATCCATTTAGTTTCATTTAATTAACTACAAATTTTAATCTCTTAATAAGATATCGAATGCTATAACTTTAACATTATAATAAGAAAAAAAAATGATATCATAATTGTTTATGTCTTATAATAAAAATAATGAAAAAGGAGAAGATTAAGACTAATATTATATATGTTGATCAGACTAATCACTTACGCAAATTTATATAATGGGTTAATTTATTTTGGAGACTTTTTCAAATGATGCTTTGGAATTTATGTGTGGTTTGTTTTATGAATTATGCAATTATCTTTAAATTATAATGATTTTTAATATCTTTTCGATCGTGTTAAAAAGTCAAGTATTACCATGTTAAAATCGATTTATTTATTAAACATGTTATACATGTCGTGTTCATGTCGATGAAAATAATTCAATAAATGTGACTTAGCTGCCACTCCTCAATTTTGTAATCCAATCTTTGCGGCCACTAATTTTTTCAAATGCTTATACCCGTGAGAAAGAGGCTTTATTTATTTATGTAATGAGAGATGGCATTTTTAGTGGTAAAGCCACTTTCTCCTAAATACAAAGGTGACCATGTGAATGAACAATTGTGTTCTTGAAGCCTATAAATAAGCTCTCATTTGTAATCAAATATACACACTAAGAAGAGTATTAGAGAGAGTGTGAGAGTTTTCTTGAGAGTTACTACTTAGAGAGGAAAATTTATTCATTCTTTGTAAGTAATATTTTCTCGATTTTGTGATAAAGTTGTTTCTCCTATTACAATAGAGATTAGACAATTGTTATCTCATTGTAATCAGAGAGAAGGTGTTGTAATCCCTATTTTACAATAGTGAAATCCTCTTACACTTGCCCGTGGTTTTTTTTACCCCAATTTGTACGGGGTTTTTCCACATAAAATATTTGTGTCTAGTTTATCTTCATTTTTCTCATTTCGCTTTAGTTGTGTGTTAGCTTCGACCCGGTAATTTTTCCTAACAGTGGTATCAGAGCTATTGGTTGAGGGGTGTGAAGCAGATCGTTGTGAACAATATGTCAACTACAACAAAGTTTGATGTTGAGAAGTTTAACGGGAGTAATTTCTCATTATGGAAAATGAAGATAAAGGCAATTTTGAGGAAAGACAATTGTTTAGCAGCAATTGAAGAAAGACCCGCAGAGATCACTGATGACAGCAAGTGGAACGAGATGGACAGCATCGTAATTGCCGATCTGCACTTAGCACTAGCCGATGGAGTGTTATCTAGTGTGGCAGAAAAGAAGACTGCGAAGGAGATTTATGATACTCTAACAAGACTGTACGAGGCCAAGTCACTACACAATAAGATCTTCTTAAAGAGGAGACTTTACACTCTTCGAATGACGGAATCCACGTCGGTGACCGACCACATCAACATTTTGAATACTTTATTTTCGCAACTTACATCGATGGGTTACACAATAAAGGCATCTGAACGTGCGGAGCTTCTACTACAAAGTCTACCTGACTCGTATGATCAACTCATCATCAACTTGACGAACAACATCCTCACAAACTATCTAGTCTTCGACGAAATTGCAGCTGCTGTTTTGGAAGAAGAAACCAGGCGCAAAAACAAGGAAGACAAACAGGCAGGTTCGCAGTAAGTGGAAGATTTGACGATGACGAGAGGAAGATCAACAGAACGTGGCCCCAATGGGAGTCAGAATCATCGTAGATCGAAATCAAAAAGTAAGAAGAATTTCAAGTACTAAAACTATGGAGTCCCCGAGTTATCAAATGCTCAAGGGAATGTGGCAAGTGCCTTAGATGATGGTGAAGTTCTGTACAATGAGGCAACAACGGTAGTTGGAGGCAGAAAGCAGTTCGCTGACGTCTGGTTACTAGACTCAGGAGCAACATGGCACATAACATCTCAGAGAGAATGGTTCCACAAATATGAACCAATCTCAGGAGGTTCTGTACACATGGGTGATGATCATGCTTTGGAGATCGCTGGTATTGGTACTATCAAGATAAAGATGTTTGATGGTACGGTTCGCACTATTTAGAAGGTACGACATGTAAATGGCCTGAGGAAGAATCTATTGTCTTTGGGGCAAATAGATAGTCTTGGATGCAAGACCCATGTCGAAAATGGGATCACGAAGATTGTCAGAGGTGCGCTTGTGGTTATGAAGGCAGAAAAGATCGCGACGAATCTATTCATGCATAAAGGAGAAACACTGAAGAAAGCTGATGCGTGTGTCGCATCAACCAGCAAGGGAGAAGAGTCGATGATGATGTGGCATCTTAAACTAGGCCATATGTCGGAACGAGGTTTGAAGATTCTCTCCGATAGAAAGCTGCTTCCAGGGCTCAAATCGGTAAATCTATCTTTCTGTGAGCATTGTGTTACAAGTAAGCAACATAGATTAAAGTTTAGCAGATCTGATGCTAAGAGTAAATGGATTCTAAACTTGATTCATTCTTATGTATAGGAGTCACCAGAAATGTCCCTAAGAGGAGCAAAGTACTTTATGTCTTTCATTGATGATTACTTCAGGAGATGTTGGGTGTATCCAATCAATAAGAAGTCAGATGCATTTTCGGTATTCAAAGACTTCAAAGCGCGGGTGGAACTTGAATGTGGGAAAAAGATCAAGTGCTTAAGGACAGATAATGGAAGAGAGTATACAGACGATGAGTTTCTTGCTCTTTGTAAGCGGGAAGGTGTCAAACGACATTTCACAGTCACATACACGCCTCAGCAAAATGGAGTGGCAAAGCGGATGAATAGAACTCTTACAGAAAGAATGAGAGCTATGTTGAGGACTGCAGGTCAACCCAACTCTTTTTGGGCAGAAGCAGTCAAAACTGCCTGTTATGTGATAATCGATCGTCATCAACAACAATTAATTTAAAGACGCCGATGGAGATATGGACTGGTAAGCCAGCAGAGTACTCTACTTTACATTCTTTTGGATGTCCTACGTATGTGATGTACAATGCCCAAGAAAGAACGAAGTTGAATTCGAAATCTAGGAGGTGTATATTCTTGGGGTATGCTGACGGAGTAAAGGGTTATCGCCTGTGGGATCCCACTACCCGCAAGGTTGTTGTCAGCAAGGATGTGATCTTTACAGAAGATTAACTACTACAAAAAGATGGAGACGATAGCACGTCGAAAGAGGTTTCAGAGACTACAATAATACAGGTGGAAAATAATCCGGTACAAGAAACTCCAGTTTCTACTGAAGCAGCACCAGAGCATGAGGTACAAGAACCAGTTGAGTCCGAAGCTCCAGAAGCTTGTCGGTCAACTCATGAGAGAAGGCCGACAGCTTGGCATTCGGAGTTTGTCACTGAGAGCAGTGTTGCATACTGTCTTTTAATGGAGGATGGAGAGCCCTCAACTTTCAAAGAAGCTACAAGTAGCTCAGATGTGTCTTTGTGGATGGCAGCAATGCAAGAAGAAATTGAAGCTCTACACAAGAACAAGACTTGGGAACTGGTACCATTGCCATATGGGAGAAAAGCCATAGGTAACAAATGGGTCTACAAGATCAAGCGGGATAGTAATGATCAAGTGGAATGGTTTCGTGCAAGACTGGTGGTAAAGGGATTCGCTCAGAAAGAATGTATTGATTTCAATGAGATATTTTCCCCGGTGGTTTGGCTTACAACAATCAGAGTAATCCTGGCTATGTGTGCTACGTTTGACTTACATCTGGAGCAGTTGGATGTGAAAACTGCATTTCTTCATGGAGAACTTGAAGAAGAAATCTATATGCTCCAACCAGAAGGTTTTACTAAAACAGGAAAAGAGAACTTGGTTTGCAGGTTGAATAAATCTCTATACGGTCTTAAACAGGCGTTGAAGTGTTGGTACAAGAGATTTGATTCCTTCATTATTAGCCTTGGATACAACAGACTCAGTTCAGACCATTGTACGTACTTCAAAAGGTTTGATGGTGATAATGATTTTATTATCTTGTTGTTGTATGTGGATGACATGTTGGTAGCAGGCCCCAATAGAGATCAAATCCAAAAATTGAAGGCACGGTTGGCCAAGGAGTTTGATATGAAGGACTTGGGACCAGCAAACAAGATTCTATGGATGTAGATTCACCAAGACAGAAATAACAAGAAGATTTGGCTTTCCCAGAAGAACTACTTCAACAAGATCTTGCGACGCTTCAACATGCAAGATAGTAAGCAATGTCTACCCCACGTCCTATTAATTTCAAATTATCCTCAAGTATGTGTCATAGCGATGAAGGAGAGATGAGGGAGATGTCTCGAGTACTGTATGCATCAGCAGTGGGAAGTTTAATGTTTGCTATGATTTGAACAAGACCAGACATTGCACAAGCAGTGGGAGTGGTTAGTCGATTTATGGCGAATCCTAGTGGAGAGCATTGGAATACTGTGAAGAGGGTTCTGAGATACATCAAATGAACCTCAGATGCTGCATTATGTTACAGAGGATCAAATTTTACTGTCAGAGGCTATGTTGAATCAGATTTTGCAAGGGATCTCAATAAAAGCAAGTCTACTACAGGTTATATGTTTACACTTGCAGGAGGAGCTGTAAGCTGGGTTTCTAAACTGCAGACGGTTGTGGCTCTATCTACAAAGGAAGTAGAATACATGGCGGCTACACAAGCTTGCAAAGAAGCAGTTTGGATACAAAGGTTATTGGAAGTGCTCAGGCACAAGCAGAAGAAGATTGTCCTGTTTTGTAACAGTCAGAGTGCCTTGCATATTGCAAGGAATCCAGCTTTTCATTCACGGACAAAGCACATAAGGGTTCAGTATCACTTCGTTCGAGAAGTAGTGGAAGAAGGTAGTGTGGATATGCAGAAGATTCACGCCGACGAGAACCTAGCAGATGTTATGACCAAGCCGATCAACACTGACAAGTTTAAATGATGTAGATCCTCATGTGGTCTAGCGGAAACGTAAGCAAGCATGGATTTGGCAAGTGAGGAAGGATAGAAGGATTACGAAAGTGACTTTAAGTGGGAGAATGTAATGAGAAATGGCATTTTTAGTGGTAAAGCCACTTTTTCCTAAATACAAAGGTGGCCGTGTGAATGAACAATTGTGTTCATGTGAATGAACAATAATGTTCATGTAAATGAACAATAGTGTTCTTGAAGCCTATAAATAGACTCTCATTTTTAATCAAATATACACACCAAAAAGAGTATTAGAGAGAGTATGAGAGTTTTCTTGAGAGTTACTACTTAGAGAGGAAAATTTGTTCCTTCTTTATAAGTAATATTTTCCCGATTTTGTGATAGAGTTGTTTCTCCTATTACAATAGAGATTAGACAATTGTTATCTCATTGTAATCAGAGAGAAGGTATTGTAATCCCTATTTTACAATAGTGAAATCCTTCTACACTTGCCCGTAGTTTTTTTTACCCCAATTTGTGCGGGGTTTTTCCACGTAAAATATTTGTGTCTAGTTTATCTTCATTTTTCTCATTTCGCTTTAGTTGTGTGTTAGCTTCGACCCAGTAATTTTTCCTAACAATTTATTTAACATAAATACTACCTGCATAATTTAGTTTGGAAATCACCAGTATTCTATATGAGCGTTCTCTCTTTCCATCTTCATCATTTAAACTGCAGATTATACATTTTTAAGTCGGTATGACTTCATGTATAAACAATAAAAAAAAGTTCGTGTGGCTCTGTTGAAGCCATTTCCTAAGCAAAATTTATCGAGATGTGCATTATTTGCTTTGATCCAAGCCTGATTAATTTCACTATCTCGCAGTCCATTCTTTCTCTTACAACTTGGACTGAGCCCGTCTCAGTAAAGGGGCCGCTCGAGCTCATAAAAAGGTTCCTCGCTCATGGATTTGACCCATAATCTCAAGGCATGTACTTGAACTTGGAGCAACCAATGAGTTAATTGCTCTTAATCAACTTTTATTTTCCTGTGAAAGTTAATTCTCACTAAAAAAGATGTCCTGTAAAAAATTTTGACACATTCCACAGGAAATTAATCTCACCCAACACTGCATTTTCATGTGAGAATCTTTATAACATTGCCCTGTAACAGAAAATTAAATTGCTACTTATATCATACTGATGGCTTTAAAAAGGAGTCCAAAAACTGATCCAAGTGGGTCCAAATTAGATTCAGAAATGTTGGCCTGAGCAGTTTTATACATCAGACAGGAAGAAGGTTAATTGATTTTTAGGACTGCAGGATTATAGGGAGCGTCATTAGCAGTTATACATCATAACAACAGCATTAAAATTTAGTTGGAACGGAGTTTAGTTCAATGGTTGCATCTTTACTCACGTGAGAGCAATGTCTTGGTTTCATGGCCAAGCTGGGTTATCGAAGGGAAGGCCTCCAGTTGTTTATTAATGCCTCTTCGGGCTTGGGACAGTTGCTTGCTGATGATGCTGTAGCCATCTTGCTGCCCAGGAGCTAGCTCTGCTGGTTGATATCCAACTGATTAAAAAAGAGAGCAATGCGTTGGCTTCGATATGAATTATTATCGCTTTAAATGAATAATTTGTCTTGAGAATCATATCACTGTTGAACATGTATTCTCTGCAGTATAGGTGCATATAAGAGCATCTTATTAATACACATTGTACGAGCCGACAAAAGATCACTGAAAGGAAAGTTCTGAGAGCTAACCTAAGAGCAACAAGCCAAGAAGCTTGTCATTTGTGTTTTTACAAGACGATAGTCCATTAGATCATAGAAATGTACAGAAGCACCTCATCCTTCCATCACATGCCATTTCGTACGTATCACCTTGTTTTTTTTTTTTTTGTCAGCAATTTGCATCTCACCAAGCATATCACAAAAAATAAAACGGCAAAGATAAAAGTAACCCTCAAAATAGCCACTCAATCCTGCCACTCGAAACAGCTAACAAGTAATATCATATTACATCATGAAACTTAATTAATAATCAATCATTTTATTTTCAAAAATTACTTTGACAAGCAAGAATAAAATAACCTCTGATTAGTTGGCTTTGGGGTGGGAAAAAAGACGGTAAAGCTAGGTGCTGTCGACATGAGAGATCACAATTGAAATTAGTATCTACATTGTCAAATATGATCTCGGGCACGATTGAGAAAGTTAACAAGCATGATTAGATTATCAAATGCCAACAAAAAATAAAACAGTTTTCATAATTATTAGAAATACAGGAAACGCAATAACTGGACATATCTGGTTTGCTACGATGAAATGAATTGATGGTCCCTTATAAATGACAAAAGGTTGGTTTGTCGTTTTGTTTGGAATCTTCACTGAACTTTCCGGGGATGGCTGTAGGGTGAAATCAGAAGACTGAAAGTGGCTTAAGTGCAAGCTTGAATTTTCATCTTCAATCATTAATCATAACCTCATTTTATCTTTTTCCCCTACAGTTAGTTTGACCCGTGACCAGATTTTTCTGTCCCACACAGAAAAAACGAGGGTGCTGATTCAGATAATGTGTAATGAAGGGAATCTTGATCCTGATTTTGATGTTTTGGTACAAGACGATCATCCTAAACGAAGCATGACACCATTATTGCTCATACGGGAGAAAATTGTGATCCAAAATTTTACTTAATTTCAAAAAGTTCAGTCATAATATCAATTGAAATGGCAGTTGGCTTGAATTAAAGAAAAAGAATGACTCCAGCTTCTATCCATTTAGAAAAAGATAAAATCGGAATCTTCCATCTATTATCGATAATTATTTTTCTCAAGAAATTGTGAGTGTTAACATTTGACTCTCTTTTGGTTTAGTGATTACGTTTGAGTTTTTAATATAAAAAAATTTAAACTCCCAACTTTTTCTTCTTTTTTTTTTTTTTTGTCGGTGTAAACAAAAAAACTATGTTATTTTTATGGTTTGAACGTTATTGCTGGTAACACTTTCATGGATTGATCTTGAACATTTTTGTTGGTATATTACTTTACAATGTACCCCGATAATATTTTAACCCGATCATTTTCATAATGGCTGTCACATCTCAAATTAGATAAACATTAAACTCTTTTAATGCACGTGATCCTCGTGTAACAGCTATAGCTTTCGTACAAGTGAAAACCAAAGTGAATTATTACGTTAGCTTAGTTATTAGATGGGCTGGCAAGTGAAAATAAATAGGATCATTTAAGTGAAAACCAAAGTGAATTAGACCATGTTTGGTATCTATTTTAAGTTAATTTGTTTTAAGTTGGCTTAAAACATGTACCAAACATGGTATTAATAAATTAGTTATTAGATGATATTCTGCTAGAAAAACAGTACCCTTCAGTAAATATAAGTGGTGAAAATCCTATTTAGTTTTTTATTATGAGTCTTAAGTTCCCTAAATTTTATCTATTTTATATTTATCTTATTTAGTTATGTTTTTTAGTCTTATTAGCTTTGATATTTATAAGTCTATATATAAAATTATTGAATTGTATTCAAGTTACTAATCAATAATACAAAATTATTTTTAATTCTTCTAGTTACATGGTATCATAGTAAGATCTCTCTTGGGATCCTGAATAAATTTTCAACCCAACTCCGGCTCTACGCATCACAGCTGGTACTATTCATAACACTGTTTTTTAGTACTATTCACAACACTGTTCTCAAGTATTGTTCACGACATTATTTTTAGGTACTGTTCTCAAGTAGTCAAGAAAGTTTGATAAATAGATACGTATGAAAAAAAAGATAGTGAAAAAAAGTAAAAAAAAGATGTAAAAAAAGACAGTAAAAAATTCCTCAATATAAAAAAAAAAAAAAGCAGTTAAAAGGTACTCTTGGTCATGGTTTAATTTATCAAAATTATGGTCATGGTTTAATTTATCAAAATTATGGTCATACAGAGGTTGAGGATTATACTGATGCAGATTGGGTAGACTTTCTATCTGATAGGAGGTCTACTACTGGATATTATGTGTTTGTCGGAGATAATCTGGTGTCATAGAAGAGTAAGAAATAAATTATGGTTGCTAAATCGAATGTTGAGTCTGAATATAGAGTAATGACGCACACTACTTGTGAGTTAGTTTGGCTAAAATCGTTATTAGTAGAACTTTAGATTAAGTAATCAGGACCTATGAGTTTAGTATGTGACAATCAAGCAACTATTCATAGTGCAAATAATCCAGTGTTTCATGAGAGAACAAAGCTTATTGAAGTTGATTGTCATGTTGTTCAAGAAAAAATTTGTGCAAAATGTGATAAGTACCAAACATGTGAAATCAATAGATCAGTTAGCAAATTTAGTCAGTAAACCATTGGATGGTCCGCAAATTAGAACTTTTTGTACCAAATTGGGTGCATATAACATCTATGCTCCAACTTGAATGGGAATGTTGAAAGTCCTAATTATGTTTCCTATCATGTGTCATAGTAAGTTTCCTAAATCTTATCTATTTTATGTCTATCTTATCTAGTTATGTCTCTTAGTCCTATTAAGTTTGATATTCATAAGTTTATCTATAGGACTATTAAATTGTATTCAAATTATTAATCAATAATATAAAATTCTTTTCAATTCTTCTTGTTAACAATAAGCTTCCATTTGCATATGTTGTTCAACTAGATCAAAATGCTACTTTCATGGGTTTGTGTTGTCTTGTTCTTGTTCAATGGCCTCTATGGTGTTTTTTTGGAAATAATTTCTATAATTTGTTTGGGTCAATAATTATGCCGAATATGCATTTAAGAGAAACTCAAGGGCCATTTTAGTTGTGGATATTTTTCTTAACATTTTTCTTCAACAATTTGAACGTTTTTAACATAGTTTTTAGAAAATAACAATTTTATTTTTTTAATATAGTATTAAAAAAAATTAAAAAATAATTGTTTAGGCAAAAACAAACTATATATAAAAAAGTGTTATTCAATCACTTTTCTTTCCTCTCCTTCTTTTTTTTTACTTTTCTTCTCTATCAATAATCAAAGTATAAGTGTGACATCGAATTTTTCTTACACCAAGAATTGAGAGATAAGTAAAGGGAAACATTAATTAATACCTGCTCTTGTGTAGCCATAAACCCAACTAAACTCCTTTGAAAAAAACCTTAACTATTGTAAATAAAGTTCTAAATGTTATGAAAGGAAAAGAGAAACAAAAGAATCACATTTGCCAATAAGATAAACCTAACCGTACATGAAGCATGTCTAAATTAGCAAAACCCAACTCAAGTGTGTTAATGAATATGATTGAAATTAACCAAATGGGCAGCTTTACGCCAGTGAATATGTATATTGTTTAGGCACTGTAAACCCTTCTCATGTTATTCTGCATAATACTGAAAGGAAAATAATAATTCTTATAGAAACTTAACATATGATATGTCACATGCATGCCCCAGCAGAAAATATATGCAAAGAGTTGTACAAATATTCTTTGCATCATCATTATTATGTTTTTTGAATGTCCGTATAGGTATATTCTTTCATGTACACAATTATCATGGGTCCGTATAGGTATATTCTTTCATGTACACAATTATCATGGGTCTCTGACATATATGACAATTTTATATTTTTACAATCCTATGAATTTGACAGAGCCAATTAATTAAATATCGTTAGTGTTATTTCATTTTTTAAATGGTGAAATATGATTACTATTTCTGGCAATATATATGAAAATTAAATGTTAATTTTAAATTTAAAATGATGAAAGATGATTGATACATGTAAATTAAATGTTAATTTAAAATTTAAAATGATGAAAGATGATTGATACGTGTAAGAATTACTCAACTAAAGCAAAAGAAGTGAAAATCAAACGTCATTCTCAATTTTGGAAAAAGTTGAAACATTATTGGTATGGCATACTGTTACATCAAGTTTATGTAAGAACTACTCAAAGCAATAAAAATAAAAATCAAATGTCTTTTCCAAACTTTTTTTTTAAAAAGAAACCATCATTTCTAAATTAAAAAGAAAATAGAATATTAGTTATATACGTCATGTAGTCCCAAGATTAATTGACTCTAAAATGTTTTTGGTTTGATTGGCGTTGCAGATAAACATGCAATCGATAATTTTATGTGATAGACAGAAAAGAAAGAGAATGTGATAATCTTCCCATTAACTTCTTCTCATTTATGGTCATCACAATCTGTGGTGCACTTTTGTTCAAGTCCTGAGTTTAAACTTATGGATCACTAAAGTGCATCTAAGGCATACTAATGATATATTCTTCAAGTGAGGGGGGGAAAAACCCTAGCCACCAATCATTTTATGGGTATTTTCTTTTCGCATAATGAAATTTAAGTGAAACAGAATTGCAATAATTATGATTTTATTTTTGTGTTTGGTTGTGCATACAGAATAAACAATTTATTCCAGTTATAAAATGTTACAAAACAAAATTTTTATGACGGAATTATTGTACAAATAATTTGGAAGAATTATTTTATATCAAATAATATAACTTGAATTAAAAACATGTATCTCTAACGACAACTATTACTACCATTGTTCATGACATGTATGATAAATTTATGAAAAAATGGACTTTATGCTATATTTGGGAGTTAAAAATAAAAGAAATAAGAACGATTTTAAAAATAAATAAAAAAAGATAAGGAGAGGTTGATCATTTATTCTTGTTTAAGAGTTTTATAAAGTGAATGACAATAAAATATCAGAGTAAACATCATTTTAAGAAAACCTTGTAAATTCTTAAATTTGAGATGTTAAAAAAATTAACAAGTTGAAGATTTCGAAAGGTCATGGAAAAACCTCAAAACATTCTTCCCTTTAAAAAAAAAATTAAAAATTAAAAAAACCTCTCAAACAAAGTTTTCGAGTGACACTTTATTTACTTTAACTTTTAAAAAACCCTTCCAAATACAGTGTTACTTGTAGTGAATAAAGTAAATGGAGGTAAGAAAGTAAGAAAGATTATTGTATTTTAAACTGATGACTTAAATTTGAACATTAAGAACATGTTTGGATGGAATTTTTGAAAACTGTTTTCAGTTTTCAAAAACTCTTTTTCATATTTGGCAAACAGCTTTCAAAAGTAATTTTTTAGAACAGTTTTTAAAAACTATTTTTTGAAAATCCCAAATTGATATTTTTTAACATAATTTTCGAAAAATAGCTCTAAAATTAGTGTTCATTTTTCTGTTTCATTCTTCCTCCATGATATATAAAAAATATTAAAATTTTGAAAATAAAATAATATTAATTATTTTTAAGTATTTAGTAAATCTGATAAATAAAATTAATACAGATTTTAAATTTAAACTCAAAACTAAAAATAATTACAATATGTATCAAAACAGTTTTCAAAATTGGATTATCCAAACAACATTTCACTGTTTTCAAAACAGTTTTTGAGATACAGTTATCCAAACATGTTTTTTTTCAGAAAATATTAAAAAACTGTTTTCATTTTTCATTTTCGAAAATAATTTTTAAAAACTTAAAATAAAAATATGTTGCCCAAACATATTTATGTGTATTTTTTATAATTGCTTTTATGTTGAAAAATGTTTTTTTTGGGGGTGTTGAAGCCAATTCTCATTACTGGACACCTCCTTCATTCATTCACGAAGTCTCATTGGTACGTAAATATATGCCATCTTTCAATTCATTACCAATCGCCTCATAGTCGAGCGTGTAACAGACCTCATAATCTTAATGGATGAAGTGCCGTCATTTGACATAAATGTCTCTAAGATAGGTTGTGCTTCTTCCGTTCGATTGAAGCGCATGAGATTTAAACGATTTCTTGAGCAAGAATTTTTTTTTAGAAGATTTCTCTGCAAAAATTACCAATGGCAATATATAAAATATGTTACGGAGTAACTTCCTATATATAAAAGAAAATTAAAGAATGCTTAGACAAGAAAGTTTGAGAAAATGTCGTTACAAATTTTTCTCAATCAATCTCTCTTTCTCTGTTTCTCTCTCAATTCACAGGCCAATGTTATCACCACAGCCACCACAACCACAATCACCGTTAGGTTGATGGATACAGAAATCCAATTCCAATTCCCATAACCCTCGTACCACCACCAGCCCCCGTCCCCACAAAAAAAAAGAAAAAGAGACCAATCACATTTTCACTTTTCATCTTAAAAACATAAGAACAACCCAGGTTTTTTTTATTCCCCAAAGTACGTAACATAAACAAGAAAGACATAATCCACCATATCTAACAAAACCCATCTCTCTATAGAATTCTCATCCCGAAAACAATTGGGGGAGTTGGGGTTGGGGTTGGGGTTGGGGGGGTGGGGAGAACAGGTGAATTTCTCATTTTAAGCCTTGAAAGTCATTGTTTGATCTTCTCATTTTCAAGTCGCATATAAATACAGTTAAAATTTCTACCAAAACCCACTCCCTCTTTTCTCTCTCTCTCAAAATCATTTTGATCGATTACACTTTTTTTTAATTCGTTTGTGGGAATCAAATTAAATCCTGATTAATTTGTGGGGGGTTCGGGTCCGCTAATAGGCCATGGCGGACATAGTGAAACATATCCTTACAAGGCCCATACAACTGGCTGATCAAGTCACCAAGGTAGCAGACGAGGCGTACTCTTTCAAACAAGAATGCCAAGAGCTCAAAGCCAAGACCGAGAAGCTCGCGGGCCTCCTCCGCCAGACCGCACGTGCAAGCAACGAGCTCTACGAGCGTCCCACCCGAAGAATCATCGACGATACAGAGCAAGTCCTCTACAAGGCACTTGGCCTCACAATCAAGTGCTGCGCCAGCGGCCTCATGAAGCGCGTCTTCACCATCATCCCCGCAGCCGCCTTTCGCAAAACCTCAATTCAACTCGAGAACTCAATTGGCGACGTTTCTTGGCTTTTGAGAGTCTTTGCTTCTGCTAATGACCGTGGCGATGGATATCTGGGTCTCCCTCCGATCGCGGCAAATGAACCGATTCTGTGTTTAATTTGGGAACAGGTTGCGATTTTGTATACGGGTTCGTTGGAGAATAGATCCGATGCTGCTGCTTCGTTGGTCTCGTTGGCTCGCGATAACAATCGATACGGTAAATTGATTATAGAGGAAGGAGGGGTGCCTCCACTGTTGAAATTGGCTAAAGAGGGGGGAATGGAGGGTCAGGAGAATGCAGCGAGGGCTATAGGTTTGCTTGCTCGTGACCCGGAAAGCGTCGAACAGATTGTGAACGCAGGTGTCTGCTCAGTGTTTGCGAAAATCCTCAAAGAAGGTGACATGAAGGTACAGACTGTGGTGGCTTGGGCTGTGTCAGAATTGGCTGCTCGTCACTCCAAATGCCAAGATCATTTCGCCCAGAATAATATCATTCGGTTTCTTGTTAGTCATCTCGCTTTCGAGACAGTACAAGAACATAGTAAGTATGCAATTGGAAGCAAGCAAACTATGTCGATTCATTCGGTTTTGATGGCTAGTGCTGATAAAAATGTGAATGAGGATGACGAAAAGCAACCCGTGAGTCAAATTTCTCATCCAATGGGGAATCAAACCCATAACATGCACAATGTGATTACTAATACAATGGCCATTAGGAACCAGAATCTTAGTGGGGCCGCCAACCTTTCGACGCAGCAACAACCACAAAGTCATTTGAAGAATCAACACCAAGCGAAATGCGGCAATCAGCAGTATCAGAGGCCAAACCACCAACAGCAGCATATTTCAATATCTGGAACTAGCGTTAAAGGGAGAGAATGCGAAGACCCTGCTACAAAAGTCCGCATGAAGGAAATGGCAGCAAGAGCCCTTTGGCAACTTTCTAAAGGAAACGTCACTATATGTCATAGCATAACAGAGTCGAGGGCGCTTTTATGCTTCGCAGTATTGTTAGAGAAGGGACCTGAGGATGTTAAGTCCTATTCAGCCATGGCATTGATGGAAATCACAGCTGTAGCAGAGCAAAACGCTGACTTGAGACGCTCAGCGTTCAAGCCAACTTCACCTGCTGCGAAAGCTGTAATCGAGCAGTTGCTTAAAATAATCCAATTGGCCGATTCAGACCTCCTTATACCCTGCATCAAATCTATGGGTAACCTAGCGAGGACTTTTCGAGCAACAGAAACCAGGATTATTGGCCCATTAGTGAAATTGCTTGATGAAACGGAACCAGAGGTTTCAACAGAGGTTGCAATTGCTCTTAACAAGTTTGCCAGCCCTGCGAATTTCCTCCATGATAATCACTCGAAAGCAATCATCAATGCAGGAGGTACCAAGCATTTAATTCAGCTTGTTTACTTCGGCGAACAAATGGTTCAGATTCCATCACTGATTCTCCTTTGTTACATCGCGTTACATGTCCCTGACAGTGAGACGCTTGCACAAGAAGAAGTACTTACAGTTCTTGAGTGGTCGAGAAAGCAAGCGCATTTGGTTGAAGATCCTACCATCGAATCTGTATTACCAGAAGCCAAAAGTAGGTTGGAACTCTATCAGTCTAGAGGATCAAGAGGATTCCATTGAGTCACATTGTAAAACATTTTCATCAATTTTTTTCGGGTTTTTTCGTCTCTACGTTCTCATAAAATGTATATACATTAGCATTATTGTCGTTACCACAGTTGTAGTAGATTGTGTAGCAGTCACCAATTTCCTGTAGTCTTCTTTTTATCCATGTAGTTTAGATGTTTATCAACCATCATTCTTTTAGTTTTCTTTTGTGCTTTTTGCTGGCACTAACTACTTTTTGATTTTGTTCTAGCCTGGAAAAATCTTGCCATTTCCATTATTTTTATGTGCTGGGTCTTATTGAGTGGCATTGCTCTTTAAATGATATAGAAGGTAACCCCAGATAGGGAACATCCTCTGACCTAGAATTTTAGGGCTAATATGTCACGACAACTGAGAATTGTAGAATATAGCTTGTAATTTGTCATACTGTTTTGGATTTTTGGTACCATTTTTTTTTATGACAGTTGCATTTCCCATTAAACAATTTCTACAATGCTGGCTTTATTTCTTTCCTTTTCTACTATGCTAAGCTCAAAAACAGAACTTCTTTGTCTGCAAGAATTTTATAATATAAAAATGCTCAAGACTCTGGTGTTACCATTGTCAAGTAACTTCTTATATATTAAATTTGCAATAAAATTTATAAAGTAAAGTTTACAATTTATTTTGTATACTGTAAACATTATTTTACAATTAAAAAAAGTGATCTGCCTGTGTTATAATGTCATCAAGAATATTTGCTCAATTTTAATCATGACTTCACGTTGAATTTGTGCGTCATAATTGTATAGACGTGGGTTCAAAGTTGGTTCATGCAAATCTATTCCATCATGGCCAGAAAATGCTTAAAACAAACAATCATTTTACAAAAGCATTAATTTTTTCTGTTCCTCGTCATGGGTTGCATAAAAAAAAGTAACTCTTCCACTTTCTATTTTATTCTCTCAATTTTTTTTTTGATAGGATTTAATCTTTTTTTATGATAATAAATAACTTTATTAATTAACATTAATTTTTTCATCGTACATTTTCACGTGAGGCAAAAAGTTATGGTGGTTAATTGACAATCATATGACTTAATGTGTAACAACAGCTTTTTTCTAGTGCTCTATGATATTTCATAGAAACAATTGTGTCTTTGTCACAATCGAATCTATAAGATTACCTTAGAATCCGGTGCACATTAACCAAAACACTGACAATATGTTATGAAATACTAACTCATGCCATTTTCCAAGTATACTGTGCATTGAAATAGAATTTTCAAACCTTATCTCACATCAAATAGAGGAAAAGATAGAGGTATTAATTACAAACCAAAACTCAAATTAAAGAATTTCTCAAAACACAATCAAATAAAACCATATAATTGTAATTACATAAACATTTTTTTTATTTACAACAAAAAAAAATAGTCCAATGAAAGTATGTCATACATGAACACCTATACAAAGGAGATGTTAGCAAAAAAAACGTCTAAAACTCTTCCAAACCTTATTATTTTATCATAAAATGACTAGTCAACTTGAAAGGTAGATATGAGTTTAAAACACCAATAATAGATATTCATAAGAAAAATAAACAACACAAGCAAGATTGGATTATACAAGAAAACATATGAACAAATATAAACATTGAATTCTGAGCTTGATCCAAAAAAATCGAATGATTCTTACCAAAAAAAAAAATTCAAGATAAAAATACTCAAGAGAAACCCAAAATCATAACTCATAGCATGTTTACAACTTTAAGTGCATTTAATAAATCATTCATAATATTAAAAAACATAAATTTAAAATAAAATTTGAGTATTCTCTTATTACATTTCTTGTGTCTAGAAATATTTTTTTTTCAATTTTTTAACTTAAAATTTGTTGAAAATTTTAGATCGTCAATTTTAAAGATTCGGTGTGTGAATGCACCACGAATTGAAACGTACAATCTGAATCGCGGTTCTAAAAAAGAATAGGGATCTCGACAACTATGATCTCATCTATATATTTCAATAATCATATAATTTGTTCTTAACCAAATCAAGCATTCTTCCATCTAATAAAATAAACCAAAACATATCTATTTTATTTAAATCCAAAGTTAACTACTAACAACAAAAGTACCAATAGAGATGCAAAAAAATTGTATAGAGATGCAAAAAAATACATAATCACATATTCAAAGAAAAGAAACAAAGGGATTAAGGCGCTCATATCATATGAGATTTAAGACTAAAAATTCAATAATTTATATACCCAAGTTGAATAAAAACACAAATATACTTTCAAATGAGATCAAAATGCATGATATTTGTTACTTTTTCTTAAAAGTTTTGCTATTAACTTGAAATTTTTGAATTTGTCCAATTTGATGGAGACAAAAGGCTGCTAACAATGTGTAGAGATGGCTGAATATTTGTTACCCAAATTGAATTTCCCTTTGAAGGGAGAGAACCCCTGAATTAGAGAGAAACAGAACAAAACAAGAGAGAAAATTGAGAAATAGAAAGAAATAGGGAGACAGATGAGAAAAGAAAAGAGATGGAAGTTTACTTCCACTAACCCATCATGTGGGTAATGGGAAAGCATTGCTGGTGGCCGGAGTTGATGGCTTTCAAAGAGAGAAAGTAACTCACAAAATCTGACAGGATAAAGACAAATGTTATGAGGGAAATTTTGTTGGTTTTGAATTTCCCTTTGAAGGGAGAGAGGAAGAAGGCGAAGCAGGTGAAGAAGTTTAGGAGCTACTACTGTTGCATGAAGAGAGAAGGGGGAATAAAGAAGAAGGTGGTGCTGTCGCTTGGTGAAGAGATTATAATTTATAAACATTAGGCTGTGTTTCGCCTAGCACAATTTTTCTCAAGAGAAAAATGAGTTTTCTTGACTTATTTCAAACACGGCTCAACTCAGTTTAGATAAATTTCATTATGTGTAAAACATGCCATCTTAATGTAAATTGTACCCGCTTAACTTTGAAAAAAATTACCAAAAATATGTATAATTTTAAATTTATCCCACAAGTATTAAAAATTATCTAATCTTAACGTAGATTTCACCCGCAAGTATTAAAAATTACCTAATCTTAATGTAGAAATTTCTCAAACTTTCAAAGGTTTTGGGTTTAGAATTTTCAAAAACATTCAAAGATTTTGGGTTATGTACTTACGTGTAAATTATTTAGCATTTTCCACAAATTGTTCCGTGTAAAACATGCTATTGATGAATTTATTTATTTGTAAATAAAAGATGTCTCGAAAAGTATTTATTTTAATATATTATAATAGTAAAGAAAAAATGATAGGATATATATTTTAAAACAAATAAGCCCGAATCAAAATAGCCTGAATGTTTAGATTTAGATCTATACGCTTGGCCCAAACCCAATTTGACCTAATGTTTGATCATCTCTATTTGAGCAAAGAACTGAATGTGTAACATAAGGGGCCAAGACCAAGAAGTTGGATCAGCCCATAAAGAACGGGCCATGACATGAAATTTTGGTCCATGAAGAATAGGTGAATGTATGGGCCTTGAGTAATATGGATAAAATGGACCCATGGCCCTCTGGTTTGTTTAAAGCCTAGAATGAAATAGTTAAGAACTATGAAATGATTATGATACTGATACAGGACAAATTGAATTGGGCTTGTTTTAGGTCTACCAAGCAAAACCAGGGGCATGCTTAGAAATACTTTTCAAAAACAGTTTTCAATTTTCAAAAATTAAAACTAGTTTTCAAAAACCTAAAACCATATTTGGAAGTTCATTTTCAAAAATAATTTTCAAAAACTGTTTTCTGAAAACCCTCGTCGGTGTTTTATGATATAATTTTCGAAAACATTCCAAAAATCACTATTTTTTAATTTTGAAAAAAAAATCAAGTTACAATTATCCAAACATTTTCTTTAGAAAACTTTAAAAAATTATTTCAGTTTTAATTTTAAAAACTAAAAATAGAAAACTATTACCTAAATATGGAAATTCTCTTGAGCCATGCTAGTTTTATAAGGTTCCCTTATTTTATTTTATCGATTAAAAAGGGAAAATTCATAAAAGAAAGTCACAAATTACATGTTCATCTTTAGGAGGCATACCCCCATAAGTTTGTTAAATGCAAATTAGTAATATATTACTTAAAAGGCTAGCCGATATAAGGGTGACATTTGTGAAGTCTTTAAAGCAAACTTAAATCAGTTTATTTAAATCTTTTCAAATCAATTTTTACTTTAAAGATATTTAAATAAATTGATCTAAACTTACTTTAAAAAAAAACTTCTCAAATGACTATAAAATTTGGGAGACCAAACTGACCTATTTTTTTTAAGAGCACTGTTAGACATAGCTGCAGTTTTAATTATTAAAAATTAAAATGATTTTTAAAAAAATTATATATTACGTTTAGTCTTCTGAAATTAAAATTTAATACTAAAATGAAAGTAAAATCATACCTTTTCGATTACATCGTGAACCATAAATTCGATTGGTGTACCATTCTGCCCTTTTCCTAGTTTTGTGAAAGTTCTTAGGCTGTGTTACTGATAGCTTCTTCTATGATTATTTTTCCATTTCCTACATTTAGGAATCTGTGTTTGTGGTCCTCTTCCCCTGTCAGCTGGTTTTTTTAAACATTTTCCCCCTCTTAAATACACATACAACTCCGCTACCAAAACTGTTTGCCTGTGAGCTTCCTTTGAAATAAGGATATAGAAAACAGTGCGACAGTGTCTTATTAATGATTGTATAGTTTGATAGCAATCAGATACTGAAGTTTAATGAAAAATGGGGAAACAATGGGTGTAAGAGTAAGTTTTTTTTTCTTCCCTTTTTAAATTTTTTTTCTTATCCACCCAAACTTTTCCTGAGTTGCATAAATCATGACAGTCAGTTGATCTTTATGAAAGTGAATTTCAAAACCGTCTCTGTTTTTTGAAAACAAAAATTAGCTTAAACACTTTTTAGAAAACTATTTTTTAAAAGGTTTAAAAATTGAATTTGTGTTAAAAACATTTTTTTTTATCAAAGGTTTAATAATTTTCATAAACTAAAACTATAAATAAATAACATACGTAAAAGGAGATTAGGAGGGAAGGGGACAAGAGGTCCCCCAAAGTTTTAAAAAATCAATATTTATATTTGTTAAAATGAAATAATTTTTTTAAAATTTTCGTATTGGTCTCTCTCCAAAATTTTCGTATTTGAGCTCGAGTTAATTTGTAGTTTGATTTAAATTCATTAATAATTTAACGAATTGAATTAAAAATTAAAATTCGATTCGATTTCAAAATATTTTTTTATCAGTTGAGTCGGGTTGAAACTTGCTCATAGCCCCACAACTATAAGGATACCCTGAAAAAGAATGAAATAGCATCGGAGGAATTGGAATTTCATTTTAGTTTTTAGCTCTCATAGTCCTCAAGATTTCCAGCTTTCTCTACTGCCTCATTATCCCTTATTCATCTTCACTTTTTGTTGTACGTTTTAAATTGGCCTAATTGTAATTTTTGTTTCTTTAGAGGTCAGTTATAATTTAGTCCATGAATATATAAAGGTAACAGTTGACTCATTTAACTTTAAGTAACAGTTAAATAAAAGTGGTCAAACGTAATTATTTTCACAAGTTAAAAGGTTTTATTGTTATTTTTACAAGTTTAAAGACTAAATTGTAACTTACCCTTAAAAGAAAAAGGAGAACTTGTAATTTGACCATTTAAATTTTACAAGATTAAAAATAAAAAAAATAAATAAATTTATTCACAAAATTTTACAATTGAATCAATTTAATATTAAGTTTTGTGAGAGTGATAATTAACTTTTAAATTTTATTTTTTAAATTAATTAAATTTTTTATCAAATTAAATTTCCAAAAGACACGTGAAAAGTACGTCAAACTTTTGTTTTTCAGATCAATTTATTTATAAGTTTAAATTTTTAAATCAATTTACTCTTGTTTACGAGAATTAACATAATTTTTATATATTTTTTAATGGTCAAATTTTAAAAAATAAATTCAATTAACTTAAAAAATAAATTAAAACTCTAATAAATAAAAATCAAAATGACTTAATCACGAAGCTTCAAATATAAATTTATAAAACAATGCCACCATTCCTTTACAACAACAAAAAGTGAGTGTCCCTGACAAGGCCTTAACCAGTGAAAAGGACAAAGTTGTTGATTTTTATTTTAACTTTTTTCACTGCTGCGCCTGTGACTTTGGTGCATACCCTGGTTCTCAAAGAAGATGCTTTGACCACATAGATAAGCTTTGAAAATTTGCAGGGAATCTGTTTAAGAATTTTCCCACTCTTTTTTATATTATGAACAAATTACTTTGAATCAAATTAGCCTATAAATCCATTAAAAAGATTCTCTTTAAAAAAATCCACAAAAATCAACCTAGCAATTAAGAACCCGTTTGAGTAAATTAATAAAATGATTTTGTTTTTTTATAAATAAAAAAATAGATCAAACGTTTTTTAAAAATGATTTATAAAATAATACATAAAAATTGAATTAATTAATCACATTCTGCATGATGCATAGGAGCTCGAACTCTTTACATTGGAAGGACAAAGACTCCTTGAAATGTCCCATCCCATTCCACACATGCCTTGGACTGTCGATTGACCCTTTGACCAGTCTTTCAACCTTTTAATTTCTCTTTTTTAACTTTTAATTAAAAAAAATTTATTAATCTATTTCAAAATTTTACATGAATAAATATACATGATTATTAAAAATAGATTAATAAATATAAAAATTAGGTTAATAAAAAGATTTACCTGATGTGAAAAAAATAAAAAATTTTAGATTTTAACTTATTTCGAATTATTTTTTTTACTTAATTTTTTAAAATTATAACTCAGATTTTGTAACGATCATATTGTCAAGATTTATCAGTTACTTCCACTTTTATGGTATTTCTCGTCAGTGCTCATTTTACATATAATGGAAAAAAAATAAGGAAAAAACTTGGGATTTCAAAAGTTCCTTGCAGATAGGATAGTCTTTTCAAGAGATTTTCTGCTTGGCCCTACCTTCTCTGTCCTCATGCACACCTGTCCAGTTGTTAGGTTACAATAGTAATTTGAGTAGCTAATTAGGGTCCTATAAAGAATGTCTCAGAGTAAAGAAAAAGTGAGTAAATAATTTCCACTCTATTCCCAAAGTACCCCACCCTCCACCTGTTAGATATTTTGGCTACATGGGAAACACCGAATCCACACTCCCCCAAAAAAGAGAAAAAACTCTAAAAAAAAACCAATCACCTTCCCAATAAAAATCAGACGGTCACTATTCATTCCGGAGAAGATCCCTAGCCGTTTGATCACATGTTGAAACCTAAAAACACAGCCGTTTTCACAGAAGGCAAAACAAGTAGGCCCCACTATACCCCCTGAAAAGGTCAAAAACCATACATATACAACGCTATATATTCAATTATTTTTTATAATGCTGACGTGGCACTCACACCAATCTCCAACATCTGCAATATAAGCACCCATCACCACTCACACCCCCAAATTACATCCGCTCCCTTGTTGAGAGAGAGAGAGAGAGAGAGAGATCTCTTTCTTTGGTGGGTCATTTTCTAGGGTTAGGGTTTTCTTTGAGATCTGAGTGAGGGAGCTGAAAACATGAGTGGATCGGAAGACAGATTGAGTGGGAAAGTGAAGTGGTTCAATGACCAGAAGGGTTATGGGTTCATAACCCCTGACGATGGTAGCGAAGACCTCTTCGTCCACCAGTCGTCAATCCGGGCTGAGGGATTCAGAAGCCTTGCCGAGGGGGAATCGGTTGAGTTCCTCATCGAGTCCGCCGAGGGACGAACAAAGGCCATTGACGTCACCGGACCAGATGGCAGCCCCGTCCAGGGCACTAGCAGAGGCGGATCTGGCGGAAGAGGCGGTCGTGGAGGCGGCGGCGGCGGATATGGAGGTGGTGGCTACGGAGGCGGTAGCTATGGTGGAGGTGGTTACGGAAGCGGAGGTGGCGGCTATGGTGGTCGCGGGAGTCGAGGTGGGGGTGGTGGAGGCTATGGCAGCGGCGGTGGTGGTTATGGCGGTGGTGGTGGAGGAGGTAGCGGGTGCTTTAAGTGTGGTGAGATGGGTCATATGGCGAGGGACTGTTCTCAGGGTGGTGGCGGCTATGGTGGCGGCGGCGGTGGGTACGGCGGCGGTGGAGGCTATGGTGGCGGAGGCGGTGGCGGCGGCAACTGCTACAACTGTGGGGAGTCTGGACACTTTGCTAGGGAGTGTCCAAACAGCGCTCGTTGAGTTTGTAGGGAGGGTAGTGGGCTGGGTGTGTCTCTTCACATCTCTGCTCATACTTTTCTATGGTTATTTTATTTCGGGTAATGTTTTTGTCTGGTTTCTTGTTGGTTACCTAAATGGTTTGGATGTTCTGGCATTTGGGTCACCTTTGCCTATCTAGTAATGGTTTGGATTCTATGTTTTCTCTCGAGGATTGATATGATGATATATCTTTTGTTTTTAGCTTTTTTGTTTTTTGTATGTTTTTAATGTTGCTTGTTAGGGGGCAGTAGAGAGGATTTGATAGATGAGGAAAAGGTTAAAGATGGATTTTAATCTCTCACTGTTAATACACATTAATACAAGCTGGTTTGGTTTCAATATTTTTTGTGTTCTCTTGATCTCTATTTTATTCTTTCTGCTTCTTTTAAGCAATGTTAACAAATGTTTTGAGTGTCTTATGCTTTTTGATATGCGTGTCTTGAATGGGATGCTTGCCTAATTTCCGTGTTTATTGGTTCAAAGAAAAAAAGTAAAAAGATCCAAGAAACTTAAGCTTTTGCTTGATTGATTCTTTATCGTAAGACTTGGTCGCGAAAATGAGGTTCTTGAATAGGCCTGCTTTTTCTTAGGTTTCTTTGTTGTTATCTTCCCTTTAGCAATGTGTAGGGACAGATTGCCGTTTAGAAGAATAAAGACCTAAAACCCCTCCAATTATGGATGCTTTGCTGTCTGTTAGTCGCTTTTAAATGGATTGGTGGTCCATTCTTGTTTATCTTAGTTTGGTGTTGGTCTTTTTGGTACAGTATTGTTGGTAGAACTGTTTGGCTGTGGGTGTATGATAATTTTGAAGTGAGAACTGGGCCAATAAACTTGAAGAAGGAACATTTTATTTGATACTTATAATTCATTTTAGTATTCAAACTGGTAAATTGTGCTTTTGGAGCACATTGAGATGGAACAAGTAATTTGTTTTTTAAGAGGACGATGCGAGTATGCTTCAATGAGAAGTTTAGTGGGACTAAGTCCAGATTTGGGTATGGAGCCAAGGATCAATCGATATTTGCTTTTGATTATTGAGCACAGGTTGCCCACTTATTGTGAGGACACAAACACTTATTGTGAGGACACAAACAATGACCAGCTTGCTGTGTAGGTTATGATCATAACATTTACAGTGACTCTGATTATGACAGGAATGACATAATTAATTTTAATTCAATAAATACTCGAGTACTTGTTCTTTTCGATTGATTAGAGCATCTATTCTAAAATTAGCTTTTGGTTTTAGTTGACATTTGAAAGGTAAGTGGTGCATAAATTAATTGTTAGCGTTTGCTTGCTCATTTTTGGGATGCGTTCTAATATACTTATTTGTTTAGATACAGAATAAATCAGTTCAATGGTAAAACGGATGGTGTACACCTGAAGTTCACATTATTAGACCACAAACAACTCAAAGAATGGGTGGCCCTTCTCTTGTTTGGATGTTTTAATAAAGGATGAGAGGTGAAAGGAGGATAAGGTACCTTTACCTTGTTTAGGAGAAGAGCGAAGTGAATGGGAAGGAAAGTGGATTTAAAATTGAAATGTTAGGTTAGTACAAAAATGTAACCTTCAATCATCTATCTTCTCGCACCCTCAAAAGGGGTAAAAATGTAACCTTTACCTTGTTTAGGAGAAGAGCGAAGTGAATGGGAAGGAAAGTGGATTTAAAATTGAAATGTTAGGTTAGTACAAAAATGTAACCTTCAATCATCTATCTTCTCGCACCCTCAAAAGGGGTAAAAAAATATATAAAAAAAGGAGAAAAATAACTTAATTTACTTTTTCGCACTTCAATTCTTTTAAATTTAAAGGATTATGATTTTCTATATGAGAAGAAATTCTCATTTTTAACCTAGATAGAAAAAAAATTTCTATTAATTTTCTAGTGATGGCAAACGGTCAGGTATTTTCTGATTCTGAATTTATTTGAACCCGTTTAAGAGGGTATGAGTTGTAAATAACAAAGTTTAAGACGATTATGAGTATTAAATTTATATACGTGGATGGGTTTGGCTAGGGTTTGGGTTGACTCTTGGGTAAGAATAAAGCTTGTTATTGTTATTGTTATTGTTATTGTTATTGTTATTGTTATTTATTTATAAAATCATATTTCTTATATCATCTTCAAAAAAAATAATTGGTGTTCTGAAGGTTAAAGATGTCAAGCTTTATATTGATGGTTTAAGATTTAAATTGTATTATAATTATGTTTTTTTTTATAAAAAAAAAATGGAATGCTTTAATATGTGTATGGTAGGGCAAAATTAACAATATTCTATCTGTTTTTTTTTTTGGAAAATCTCGGAAGAAATTTATTGATTATGAAAAAAATACACATAGATGGGGGATAGTAAGGATCATACGCAAAAATGTTTGAAGGTCTTAAAGCTTAATTCTAAACAAGAGAGATACAATAGATTATACTTTTCGATAAGTATACAAATGAAAGTAATCAAAATGTAAAGTCTCTAAACTAGAAGTAGGTAACTCATCTATACTCAAAAAAAATTTTGTTACTACCATGAATAAGACAATATTTAGCAAGAGAATCCGCAATCATATTGGCTTCTCGAATTATGTACTTCAAATCTCATGGACAAGTACATAAATCGAGAATTAAATCAACAAATAATTTTGAATCACGTTCTATGATAGTCAAAGTAAAATTATGTTCATGAATTAATTTCAAACCAAATAAAAGGGCTAGTGCTTCCATTTTATTATTAGAGCAAGATTCAAATGAGTAAGAGTAAGCTAGGAGGAATAAAAATCCATTTCTAATTATCCTCTTACCCGCATTACTTTTAGCTAAACAAGAACCATCAGTGTTAATTTTATTTTGTCCAGGAGGCACATGGTTCCAACGAATTCAAATACCTTTCCGAATTGAGGGAGAGATGATTTTAATGTTAATAGCATTAATGCATAACATGTCATGAAAATGTATAAAAGATTTGGGCTTAATGAACTTAGAACTATCCATTATACCTTCTTTAGTACGAGCAATCAATATTTTTAAATAAATAGATTTACCTTCTTGTCTAATTTCATTACGCATCCTCCAAATATTACAACATCCCCATAATAAAGTACAAATTTAAGTGATACCAAACTGAGATGATAAAGAATTATTACTAAGTCAATTAGCAAATAAAGTATGAATGGAATGGGTATGATTAGCATCAGCTCTAACACCAAAATAATCCCAAACTGCATTAGCAAGAATACTATGAACAAAAAGATGATCTATTATTTCAATGTTGACTAAATGACAACATGAACATTTAGAAGTCAATAAATGCCTACTTCTTTTATTTTTGAGTCTACGAAAAGGCTACCAAAAATTAATTTCCAAATAAAGCAACTTACTTTTGGTGGAATCCAATTGTTCCATATTTTTTTGGGCCCATTTAAAAGGTCTATTTTTAATTATAATTTTGTTTCAATATTCTTTAGTTGTAAATATACCTAATTGAGAATGTGTCCATATTAATTTACCATGTGTACCATTAACATTAACGGCTTTTGCAGCATCAAATAATAGACGAAAATCGGATTTTGCTATGTTCATTTTATCTACATCTTCAACAACCTTCTTAAAAGAAGAAAACTCAAAAGGAGGAAAATCACTAGAGATATTTAAACTATTTCATTTATCATTCCAAAAATTTATAGATCAAACACCTAAAATCCATTTAGATTGTTCTTTTAAATAAAGGGCAGATGGTGCTATAGACTTCCAAATTTTTGAAGCAAACCATGGAACCCTAAGACCTAGAATTTGGATTCCATACTTTCTCCTCATAAAACAACTCCATAAAGAATTAGATTGTAAAAAATTCCAGGCTAATTTGGCTTGAAAACTTTTATGAATTTTATGTAGTCTTCTAATACCTAGACCTTCTTCTTCAAGAGGTTTGCAAATATGGTTCCATGAGATCCATTTTTTTCTAACTTGAAATCTTGAATTCAACAAAAATGAAGTGAATTTACTCTCAAAGATTTTAGAAAAGCTAAGAGGAGGCGAAATAGCTACTAGAGTATGAATAGGTATGGATGAAAGAACACTCTTAATTAAAGTAATTTTACCAACCATTGATAAGAATTTAGATTTCCATGAAGCTAACCTATTTTGAATTTTATCTAGCATATCAATGAAATAAAGATTTTTACTCTTGCCTTTAAATAAAAGTACTCCTAAATAACGAATTGGTAAATGAGAATGTTTAAATGCTGACCAAGAATGAATATGTGCAATCCTAGATGAGCTACAAGTATTACTAGTTATGCATGAACTTTTTTCCCAATTAGTTTGTTGATCTGAAACAGCTTCATATTATTGGAGAAGTATTTTACAAGCACTAATGGAATATTTTCTACCATTTAGGAATAAAAGCATATCATCCACATATAATAAATGAGTAATTCCTAAAGCTCGTATTGAAACTTTGAATCTTCCAGTTAGTTCTTTATTTACCCAATCATTAAAGTTACGAGAAAAAACTTCTTCCGTTATTATGAATAACAAAGGTGATAATGGATCACCTTGACGAAGGCCCCTTGATGATTGGAAAAAACCATAGGATGAACTACTTAAAGAAATTGTATACCATACATTAGATAAACATTTTAATATGAGATCACACCATAATTATGATAAACCAAATTTTCGGAGCAATCTCATTAAAAAAGCCCAATCTACTCGATCATAAGCTTTAGACATATCAATCTTAAATGTGACTTTAGTTCCATGGACTTTATTATTTATATCATTTACGATTTCATGAGCTAAACATATGCTTTCATGAGTACTTCTACTTTTAATGAATCCGGATTGTTCATCCGAAATTAGAAAATGAAGAAGATTCCCCAGTCTAGTAGTTAGAATTTTTGAAATTATCATACACATGAAAATATATAGACTAATAGGTCTTAAATCCTTCAAGTAGTTAGGATTATCAACCTTAAGGATAAAAATTAAGTTTGTGATAGTGTAAGATTTAGGAAAATAATCTCCTTTAAAAAACACATGAACAACCCTAATAACATCTGTTTAATTATAGACCAATATGCACAAAAGAAATTACCATTAAAACCATCAATGCCTGTGGCACTATCAGGGTCTAGATCATCAATAGCTTGTTTAATTTCTTCTTCTAATGGAATTTTACACAAATTTTCATTTTGAGAATCGATAATCAGATTAGGAATACAATCTAATAATTCGTGAGATGAAGGAGTTGGACAACCATTTATAAAAATATTTTGAAAATTGTTGCAAACAACTTTTACAGTTTCATTATCATTGGACATAAAAGAACCATCATCCATTTTAATTTAAATTTAGGTCTAACTTATTTTTCTTTAAGTGAAGCATGAAAATATTTGGCATTTTTATCACCCTCTTGTAGCCATTTAATTCTTGATTTATCTCGTAATAAAGATTCTTCACGTTTCAACCAAGTTTCAAATTCTAGTCTAGCAGTATTTAAAAGAAGTAAATTATCATTCGAAAAGGTTTGTTGTAAATTATATTCAGTCCTAATTGTATTATCTTTTACTAAGTTAATGTTATTTTGAATATTTCCAAAGGTTTGACAATTCTACATTTTTAATGTTGATTTAATTCTTTTAAATTTTTGATGACGAACTACCATAAGAGGACCCGAGAAATCCTCATTCCGCCATTCAGAAACAGGTTCTAAAAACTTCTCACGTGATATCCCATTTTATAAAATCTAAATGGTCGAGGTTTGCTAAGTTTTGGAACAGCCGAAAGAATTAAAGCCGTATGATCCGAAAAAAACCCTTTCAGCATGTACTACTTTTAACAAAGGTATAAAAGATAAAAAATCATCATTGATTAAAATTCTATCTAAACAGCTCTAAACGCGTGATGCATCTTGATGGCCATTAGACCAAGTGAATTTACTACCCTCAAAACCAACACCTAAAAGACAATTATCATTAATAAAATCATTGAATTCCTTTGTTGCATATATGTTAATAGGATTTAATCTATATTTTTCATCCAAAGAAGCAACTACATTAAAATCCCAACCAATTAACCAAAGACAAGGGAAAGATAATTTGAGGTTGGATTATGATTCCCAAAAAGGTCTACCAGATTGTAATTTATCTTTAGCATACACAAAAGAAGCATAAACAAATGACGCATTCACCAGACTATTAATCCTAACTGATATAGATTGAGATATGATATTAATTATGTCCAATTTTAATTCATTTTTCCAAAGAATCCAAATGCGTGTGTTTCTGGGATTACCATGTGTAAAATTAGGAAACCTAATTTTTCTAGATCTTCTCCTTTACGTTTTGTTTCAAGTAATACTACAAGAGATTAATTATGATCTTTAATTAACTTTCTTAATAATCTTAACTTGTTTGAATTTCCCACCCCATGAATATTCCAAATAATTGTGTTCATCATTTATTGATTGATTTTTTGGTCCTACTATACACATTAGGCTTAGCGTTAGACTTTTTAACCTACTTTGGAAACGATTTCTTAATGTTATGAAAAGACGGAAGTACTAGCCCTTTAAAATCTTTAGCAAATTGAGCAATTTGATTTGAGGACTTAATAAAATCCTCAATCAAATTGTGCTTAAAGGTTTGCTTATTATGCATGTTAAACGAGTCATCCGAAGACAAATAACCCTGAGAACAAGGTAAGTGACTTATTTCCATACAATGACTATCTTCCAAACAATTCAAATAAGATAACTCACTAGCATATGCACAAATAGGAGAATTGTTTAGACTGACTTTATTTTTGGAGAACTGTCCATTATAGCTGCTAGATGAGAAGTTCTCCAATAGTTTGACATCTATATCATTCTCTATAACTTGCGCAGTATCAGTATTGATCGTGATGCACTGCTCAGCTTCCATACCAGGTCCGCCATTGATATCTCCATTTCGAGCATCAAGAACTATTTGATATGGAAGATCACTCCCATCATCTAACTCATCAAAACCATTTTTTCCTTCTTCCAATTTATCTTGAATAGAAGGAATCTTATTCAAGATATGGACTGAAGCTGCCGGAATATTTTTTATAGGCTATGATGTTGCACGAGGGTTGAAAATGGAATGATCTGAACAGATGTTTAACTGAACATGTTCATCTACTTTTTTTCTGCTCGACGAAGAAGATGAGCCCCTTAAGATAGATCCCGAAATGTAGTTCTTCTTTGTACTGAGAGATGTTGGCAAATTCAACTTAGTGTCATTTAGAACCTCATTTTCCTTTGTTCTTCATGAATGTATGGGTTTGAAGAGCCTTTGAATGAAAAGTTTGAAGAAGACTTAATCTTTGCGCATTATTAATTACTTTATCATTCTCTTGATAGACCGCAGAAGATCTATTTCTACAATCATTGATGTGATGACCATGCAAACAGCAAAAAGAGCAATAGTTCAAGTTACCTTCGTAGAGGACTAGTTGCCAAAAGCCATCATTACTACTGGTGCCGATCCAAATCCGATTTGGTATTGGTAAAGTGAGATTTAATTCAACAAATACTCTCGCAAAATTTGGATTTTCCATGAATTGTGTTTTCTCATCAACTGGAAGAAATTGCGCAAAGGAGTTGGCAAGTTCCTTAAGCAAAATTACGCAAAGGAGTTGGCAAGTTCCTCAAGCAATGAAACGTGATAATAATGAAGATGAAGATTTGGAAAACGGATCCAAACCACAGCAACTGGAATTTCAATTATGGAGTTAAAATTTCTAATCCATTTGAATAACCGGTAAGGAGTCTTTCCTATCTTTCTTGAACTAGAAGACCATATCAAAGAAAAATCTTCTTTGCATCCCAAACGTATTAAAAGATGTCTTGAATCAATAGTACCAATACACGGATTTTCTTTAAGCTTCCAAGAGAACAAATGCTAGAAAACTGAATTCATAAGAGGTATAACCGAATAGAATTTAAGAACAATTGCGTTTTTGAGGGAAGAGGTGGCAAGGTTAATGTCAAATTTTGATAATAGATAAGCTGGCTCACCTTCTTTATTAGATGATAAAGAAGAAGAGCATAAATTTGGTAACTTTTGACGAAATAGAATATTGAAAAAATTAACTGAATCTTGATGAGGGGAAAAGATTTGGTGGAGAAGGTGCCTGTTGTTACCAACACTGCCCATATCCTATATGTTGTTATCAGTACTATAAATTAATGGGGCTTCGAAACCAGGCGGATTATTTTAGTAATGAAATGACAAAGCTACTTTTATCTCTTTTGATTTGTGGAGCTCAATTTCGTGCCAGGCCCGTTTTGATTGTTACTTTGATTGATATATGGGCTCAAATGTCTCCACCTCCAAGCCCAAAAGAACTCAAATGGTACTTGGATTGGATCAGAGATAGCTCAAGCATTCGTGGTTTACCATTCTGACTCAATGGGTCAAGTTAATATGAAATTCACATGGATGCGAGAGGGATAGCTACTAATTTTTAATTTTTTTTTTAACGTTCCGTTTTCTTAAGATTTTACTTTCCAGAAAATTATTGCCAAATAGTTCATTCCGTTTTGTGCTAAGTGACAATTAATAACTATATAAAAATAAAAACAAAGATATATACACTAGTAAGAATTATGAGATATGCAGTTATCCTTAATAATTTTTTTATCTTTTTCTTGCGTAATATGATTATCTTCTTATCAATATTATCAGTAATAAAAAAAGGACAATAATACTGACAAGGACACATTATCTGTTGTCGCACATGACTTATTCATTTTGAACTTGCATGATATCATCATTTGATTCCCTGATGCCCCAGCTTTGTCCCTCTTCTCGACTCTTGAGCATATCTATGATTCTACGTAGCTGATGTAAAAAAAGACCGGGGGGGGGGGGGGGGGGGGGGGGGGGAAGTGGGAAAGGAGAGGGAAGACATGGTTAACTGGTATCATGACCTGATTCAGTAATTGTTATTTCATTCATCAATTTCAAATTGGATTATCCTAATTTGATTTCAAATAAAAGAAGAAAATGAATTCTAACTTGACCCAGTTGAGAAAACTTATATAAAAGGTAAGAAACTAAATGGGCATTTAAACTGAAAAGATATGAGACTTTTATTTTTCATGGGGTCGCATGCTCTTCTTACAAAGTGAAATGGGTTTCTTATAAAAGGTAGCTTTGGAGAACTTTTGCTACTGTCTCTGCTATAAGCTTTTCAATTGACATGTGAGATTATTAGATTCTCATATTGCAGCCTTTATCACTCCCAACGTTTAAGCAAACATCCCTAAAACCCTTACATCATTCACTTCTTCTTTAATTATTAGGGTTTTTGTCTGGTTAGCCTTTTATCATCAGTCTTTCACCTCTTTTGATCATGGAAAACATAGTAAAACATTGGGGGGGGGGGGGGGGGGGAAGATTCTTTAAAAGTTTCTGATATTATCTCTCTACTGCAGGTAGTAGCTTTTTTATTTTCATGAATTGTAATTTTCAAGGCAAAGTGATCGATCACCCATTTCCTAAATCTTTGTAAGCAGGAAGATTGGGAGAACATATCAATCGTCAAAATATTAAAAAATTAATGAACAATGTGAAGGAATTGTTCTCTCATTGAGCTTTAGCAATTTAAGAGGGAAAGTGAAGGAATATAACGGTAGTAAGCGGCATTGTCTTCATTGCAGTGTTTTCTTCTGGATTTTGCAGCTTTGTTTAAGAGTGGTTACTGTCACAATAATAGCCTGAGTTCAATTATTTTGTTGTCTCATTATTTGCAAAAGAAAAGTACTCCAGAATTAATTACTCCAAAGAACCTTTTTTCCATGTCAAAACATGTGGGACAAAATTAGTTTATATCCGGGTGAAAATTGGCTTATGAGAACTTTTTAAAATTGTTGCAAGGCCATTGCCTTATAGTCATAGCTTGACCATAACTCCTCAGCAACCATGCATGAAAACAAAAATTACAAAAACATTTTTACATTTTGATATAAATTATAATTACACTATTTTATACTAAAAAAACATATTAATGCATCTCTTAAATCTTAATCATAATCAGTATTGACCGGTTAAAAAAGTCTCATAACAATAATTTGTTAAGAATTGAATGTTAAAGGATTAAAATATTATTTATTTCTAATGATTTTTATAAGATATTTTTATCGATTTGGACTAATTATAGCTAAGATTTCATGGTGCATTAATAAATTTTTAATATAAGAGAGTGTAATTGTAATTTGCGCTAAAATATATAGGTGTTTACATAATTTTTTCTACTTAAAATAATGACATGATCAAGTATTAGGAATTTTTTTTTTAATTTTATTGGACAAACTCGTGAGAAAAAACCATGTTGCAAATGAAATGAGAGTTTAAAGATTTAATTAAACTGCTTTCTTTATTTAGGGATCAAATTGTAACCATCCTCTAAGTTTAAGGATGAAATTTACATTAATTTCTGATCTTTCAACCAATGAATAGAACACAATTTTTCGTTACTTCAAATGCTTTCTAGTATGCATATTTGTTCATAAAAAAATTTGCATATTTGCATATTCTCTGGTTCTTGGAGTATATACCCAAAGCTCGTCGTTTTGGGATAATTGCATGGAAGGTTTCTAAAATTTTAGCATATTTGACTGAAGTTTTTGAAATTTCATTAAACAATTTAGAACTTTAAATTGCAATATGTGGAAAAGTATCTTTGTATACAGTATTTACAAGACGATATAAAAGTATTTCATAGCTTGTTAAAGGATCAAGTTGTCAAAAATTGAAAATTGAGAGACAAAGAGATTATGAGATTAATAAATAAGCGTTTGGCATCATAGCTAAGAGTACACATTTTTTTCCCATACAACTTTTTTCTTTTCTACTCTTAAAATGCACAGCAAACTCTCCGAGCTAAAAATAAATAGACAGGAAAACATAGAAAATAGGCTGGCAAGTGACGTGCGTCTGTGTATTACTAGCCAAAAGACATTAAATGGATGGTTTTTAATTCCAACTCCATTTTTTTTCCTCTGCCTATTCTAAATGACATAACCATAGGCATTTTAATGGTTGCAATTTCTGAAGCCACAAGAAGGAATTCTCTGGGATTAGCAATTTTGAGAGTGGCCAAATCAAGGGCTGCGAGTGTGGTTTCCGGAGTAGTGGAATGGAGGAGCCGCCGCAGCAGTGGCGTTGAGGTGATGAGGCGGTGGTGGGGTTACTGGCATTGATTGTGGTGGGCATTGGTAACACTTGGTGAATAGTCCAAATGTGTCAATTTGGTGTATGAAGTTTGTCATGCTCGCCCAGCCACCAAATCCAAACCCTACCACCAGGACCCACACAACAATAAACACATTGATCGTGTATGCCCCCACCCATTTCCCTACAAACTTTGGTGGCTGCTCCACTGCATTCTGCAAAATCACAACCGTCCATCAAATCAAACTTGTTACACTTCAACCAAACAAATGCAAAATCTGGGTTTCCATTGATCAAACGGTTAATAATCAATCATTCAATCATCCAATTGGGTATTCGATCCTGATGTGGGGCTTACATCTCAATGCTTATCTTGGTGCTTTGTTGGGTGCTACTGTGTAGTGTGTACGTTGGCATATAACAGATGAAGAAAAGACAGTTTATCTTGGTGCTTTTTGGGTGCCACTGTGTAGTGTGTACGGTGGCATATAACAGATGAAGAAAAGACAGTTTATGGAGTTATAGTCCCTGATATGTGATATCAGGTACGGGCAGATATTCTGCATTATTGTTGCAGCAAGGATCTCGTGTCTTTTGCACCAATTGGGTTCTTTTTTTTCACGAATTAAGCAAAGTGAGAACCGAATAACATGAAAAACCCAACTATCCAAATGTTGATATGGAAGTTGATGAATATGGTAGTAAAAGAAATTCAAAGGATTATCAATTTAGGAGAAAGGGCAGGCACTGGTCTGCTTGACTGTGACCACACGCTACCACTCTGTTTTACTTATTCTTTACACTTGAGCTTTAATAGTTATTAAGTTAATCAATGAGGAGTCAAACTTTTTGACTCTGACAAAACTACATTTCTGGGATATCCCACTTTGCATTTTCTATTCTCTAATTAGCTAATTGTTAAGGTTTGATTAACTTCTAGTTGTAGCGATTTTAGGGAATAGTAAATATTATAGGGTATTCACCTCACGGGCAGCGGCAGATTTGAAGGTGAATATGTAGGCGAGGGAAGGGATGATGTAGACTGTGAAGCTGACAAGTAGTGATCCAACGGTGGAGTTGATGGGTCCAAAAAATGGGAAGATGATAGCCAAAAACCAGATTGGGATCACCACAGGTAATCTTGCTGCTGCTCTCTTGCACAAGCTCTTGCACTCATGCATCCCTATTGCTTTCTCCCACACAAAATACAGTGGCGTGCATGCAAACCCAAATGTTATAAACTGCACAAACCGCAACAAAAATGTCAATTAGTACTAATAAGTAACATTAATACATACATGGATAATGATTCTTTAAGCTTATGTTTAATCAGAATCTGTATTATGATCCAACAATTGTGACACTCTATGTATATGTGTATGCATGCCTGGTGGATGAGCATTAAAATGACAGCCATGTCTCTGAGAGGGGATTTTGGGAAGAGGGCGAAGGCATTGGAGTGATTGAGAAGCATGTCTCCAAATGCCCAATAAACAGCGGCTGCAGACGGAAGTGTTAGTGTCAGCACATACAGTGTTGCCAGCAAGTATATGGCCTTGAATTTCTGCGGCTTCCACATTGCGTGCATGATCTCCCTGCATATTTAATACCATCTTTAATTACACTATTACATATTTTGCAAAAACAACAAATAATTTTGTTTCTGTAATTATTTTTTCTGATGCTTTAAACACAACTTTATTTAGAAGGGTCCATAGCCTAAAAAAGCTGATTATGAAGCTGGACCCCACATTGGCCTCTTCTTCCTCATGATAAATAGCAAAAGCAAATAAGGAAAAAGATCACTGGCTTTCTACATTGAAAAGGAAGAGTAGGGTTCCCAAGAACGAAAAAGAGAGGACTTTTTGCCTCCCACGCTTAACAAGGGCAATTTGGGAATGCTAAAGCTTTACTATAATGTTCAACATTCATTTAGCATTATTATATATATATATATATATATATATATATATATATATATATGCTTTTGGATAGAGATTGGTCATCAGATCACATGGTCAGATCACGTCTAAAGAATTGAAGGTTTAGTCATTTTCAAAAATGACGATATGCCTTGTTTCATGCATTGATGTATGATCATATTTAAAACCATAATTCAATTATAAAAACATGGGCAAATTTGTAAATAACGTAAAAGACACGAAAATATAAATGCAAGATTGTCATACACTGTAACAGCATGTCCCCCAAATGTGTAGAGAATGTTTGTGGCCCCAGTGAAATATAGCACCAACTTGGTTGGACCTGAATGCTTAACTCCCTCAACCTAGACATAAATCCACAACAAATACCATATTAAAAGATCAATACTTAATTTACTACAAGATTAACAATACCATTAAGAGATTAATTAACACTTCATGGCTTTGAAACTTTTCCTTCTTGACAAGAAATGGGGCAACCTATGTTTTGTTTGACTGAATTCAAAGCACAAAAATATACTACTAGGCTAGACAGGGTACCCACATATGATGTGAACATGCTTTGATTTATATATAAATTGAAGTAAATATATGGTGAGATGGTAATTAAAGTTAATGAAAGTTTAAATAATTAATTACCTGACCATGAAGGAGGGAAGCAATGGTGAGGTACCAAGCAGTGTAAGTGGTCATGATAAGGCCAAGAAATGACCAGATTCTGTAGTTGTGAAATGAAGGAATAAAGACTGTTGTTGCACAACAAGCCCCGAAGATGTAAGTCCAAGTCCTCTTGTCCAGATTATCATTTATGTAATATATATTGCTGCAAAATTAATTAAATAACATAAATTAAGCTAAAGATACCCCAAAACTGTCAGATTTATGATTAAAAACAGATTTTTTTTAAAGGTAAGGATACAGATAAAGCAAGAGTCAAGATTTTGAGATACCTTGCACAAGCAATGAGTTGAATGACAGATCCAAACAGAAGAAAAGTGCAGTTAAATGCCAAACCCACGTTCCTCCAATGCTTTCCAAGGAGCCCATCAAGAACTTCAAACCACTAATAATATGATTTTAAAAATTAAAAAACACAGAAAAACATGAAAACCCATGTTAGATTATGGATTAATAAGATCTAAAGTAAGAGAAATATGGTCATTTTTTTTTATCTTAATAGAGATACAAAAGAAATTAAATTAACCTGAATGACATGGTTCCTGAAATCAACTTTCTCTCTTTCTTTTCTTGTTCTGTATTCAACATAGAGTATGCTAATTAGATAAGCAGTCCAGCTACCCAACAACCCATAGAAGAGCTGAAATAATATGCCAGATAGCATCCCCAACTGGGAAAATGAGTATGGCAATGTAAGCAACACTTGTGCCACCTGAAACAACACCAACCAAACACATTAAATTAATTAGTAAATGCAAACCATATTAAGGATACCATTTCAATCAGCTAATTAAGATTTTACAGTAACTGGGTTGTGACAAAAATGGTACTCATGTTTTAATTTGATTGAAATATGAACAATATGTTGAATCTTTACAAAGAAGTAACTAGAAATATATAAGAAACTAATTTACCTGATTTGAAGAACAACTAAACCAAGCATCATAAACAGAACCACCATGCCAAAAGAAGTTAGAAAGCTTTGATTTGATGCCCTCTGGCTTCCCTTCAGTCTCCATCTCCACATAGTTTCCTACTATTACTGTCTCCACCACCTTATCACTTGCCATCTCTCTCACTCACTCTCTTGTTTTCTCTCTCTCTCTCTCTCTCTCTCTCTATCTATCTTAGTACAATGTCTTATAATTCTATTGCTCAAATGGGTGAGTGTATATTGGAATTTTGTTTATAGTGTGCTATCGATCTATGAAAAAAGGGAACTGAGTGATGAGAATACAAGTAGTGAAGGTGAAGAGAAGCATATAGATTTAGTGATATATATAACACAAAGAAGTAGAGGAGAAGAGGTCTCGAAGGGTGAGAAAGACTGTGTTTGAAAGGTATATTACAGAGAAAGCGGTTTTGGGAAGCGCGTAAATCCGCTTTTAGGAGGTTCACCTTTTATTTTTTTTGGGTTGGGTTTTGTGGGCTTTGACGAAATCCCATGGTTTTTGGAGTCCTTTTTTGCAATTAAAACTTTTGTTGTTTAGCTAATAAATTGATATTGTCTTATCACGTTTTTAAAAAAACTAATCATATTTAGAGAGCGTGATTGGCTTGTCCGCACGAGCGGCTCTCCGCGCTTCCCGAGCTGATTATTACTATTTACTACTAATTTAGTCTTAATTTTGTTTTTACCTATTGATTTATTGTAAAAAAAAAAAAGGAACGGGGATATTATGGTAAAAGGATGGGATTGGGAGGAAATAATTTGTAGAATAACAAGGTACATGGGGGGGAGACCAAAAAACAAAACATAAGTAAACAAAGGGTTGTAGTGAGGGAAATTATAACAAAGTAGACCGCATGATTGCAGCCAAACGGGCGTGGTCGCTTAACAAGAAGAAGAAAGCTGCTTTATCACATGGCCTTAAGCTCTGTGGACTCGAGAATCCGCACCCACCTTCAAGCCCAAAACCCAAAATTCCTTATTCGCGTGGAACCATTGGACCCACACATTAAGGACATTTTTTTAATACCAAATTCATAAGGACATATATATATATATATAAAAAGCCATTAGAGACTTGTTAGATTTTTACATGGGTAAAAATTTGATTGATAATTTTAAATTTTTTTATTAATATCATTTATGTATATTTAATTAAATTATTAATAAAATTTTAAAAAATTATCAATCAAGTTTTTATCTTGATACAAATAAAAATCCTTTCTTAGAAACATCCCTTGTTATTTTATTTTTTAATTCATGCTTCATACAATATTAATTATATTTTCATATGATTTGCAAAAAAAATTATACTTTCATATGATATAATTCATACATGACAAAAAAAATTCATTGAACAGTATCTCACATCGAAAAAAATATATTTAAAGAAAATTATATAAAGTATATATAATTATTATTCTGCGATTTTAAAAGTTAGATACGAAGTATTTGTTTTTCTTAATAAATTTTTTTAAAAAAAATATTCTTTTAAAAAATAAGAGATTTACTCATGTTAGTACATTGATATTTGAAATACTAAGTTAAAAGGGGAAAAAGTAAATCAAATCAATCATTTTTACATTTTGCTCTTAGCTAGTGACCATTAACGTAAAAACTAAGAATAAAGGTCGAGACAGCATGCTTTTACATTATCAACGTACATTCAATCTTCAACACTCGAGCAGTAAATTTTTGGAAATAAATTTAAGCTAACTTTTCAAATCTCGAGTAATATGGACGTTTGTGTTTTAGAAATACGTGGTTTCTCAATCACCACTCAAAAACTAACATTGGCCAAAGTGTGAGAGATCCCATTTCTGAAGATCAAGAATTATAAATATTTTTTAATTAATGGCATTATAAAAATAATATAGGAAAAATAGAAGTGCCATTTATGTAGAAAATGCATGCCAAACATAAAGGATGAAATTCCAATCTCTCTCTCACTCTTCTTTTACTTTTTATTTCTTTGCATAAATTTTTTTTTTTTTTTGTGAATATGAGCAAGTCACCAAGAGAGATTATTGATGATCTTCCAACTCATCATGATACACCATAATGAGTTTGTCTTTTTACCAATTAGAATAAAAACCACCCATGTCATTGCTGATATAATTAAAAACAAATAATGATTTCCCATCTCCAAAAGAGGTTTTGCTTAGGTGCAGTGCAACATATTCATGGGAAATGTTGGGCACCACAGTCACTCCTTGTTAGGTCATGTTTTCTAGTCGTTGGGACCAGAAACATTCCTCTGTAGCTTCTGTCTCCTTGATTTCTAGTGCATTGTAAAGCATCATATTATTGCTGCATGCTTTTTCTTATATCATAATCTTTGTGCTCTCCATCAACATGCCATAATTAATTACCAGGATGAGTAATGATGGGTCTACACTTATTTGATCATTTGTGTCTTCTTCTCCTCTGTGAAGTGAAAACTTGTAGTTGATGATGAAAGTTTCTGACAAGTTTTTCCTCTCATCATTTTCTTGTGCGTGCTTATATCGAAAACTAATGAAAAGTGACAATTTTATTGGAATTCAAAATTTACAATGAATATTGGCTTATATCAGTTTCTTGTGCATGCTTATATCAAAAACTCTATGTGAGACAAATGCAATCCTTGGCCTTGACAATAAATAACAATGTTGAGCTAGTGAGATGATAATGCCAATTAATCATTTAATTTGGTATGGTAAAGTTGATGAATAATGTAGACAGAGCATGCTAATTGAGCTAAATTTTGTCTTTAAACTACATTTGGAGTCATTAAGAATTAGAAAGGTAAATAATTAGATCTTTTATATATGATGATTTAGATCAACAATATTGTTAATGAACACAAAGACGAGCAACCAAAAATTTAAGCATGCCCGCCTGTGGATGCTGGGTGGAAAGCAAACTTTTATAGATCATGCTGTATATTGTTTAGTCAATCTATGATTAACAATAATTCCTCAAAAACTACTGCTTCATCGACGTTAACAGCTTAATTTGTTCATCTTGGGAGGAGAAAATGATCATCATGCTACTCATCAGTATCTTGTTAAACTCTAATATTGTCAATGATGTTCAGACCAACTGAAATCACAATGCTGCTTCTTTCATAGCTAAATGTAATTTTTTCTTTTTCTTTCTTTCTTCTGCTTTGATATATCCCTTGTGTTTTTATGGTCAATGATTAAAGTTGTCAACTGGGTCAAGCTTTTTGCCATTGCGTCTCCTTTTACAATGAACAAATTTTATGGGTACCCTCTTAAATGTTGTTGATGATTTAAGGAACAGCTTTGCTTTTTGGCACTTAAGAGGATTGAAATTAGAAGCCTGCAATATTGACTAAGGGATGAAATCACAAAATGTGGGTCATTGTTCTTGTTTTCTCCCTATTGATTCAATTAAGGTCAACTCCATTAGAAGGGGAGAGCATTGGGTCTGCCCATATTTACAAATGCAGCATAATTATTTTGGAGTCATTTATCAACAAACACCATCATGTTAGATTCCTCTTTATGGCTTCCATATTGGAAGCAATATTTAGGAGTAAAGAATCCAATACTGAAAAAGAAAAAGAAAATGATTCCACTTTTTTGCCCTTGTGTTTACATAAGTAAAGCTGCATTTTTCACTACAAAGCACAAGAAAGTAAATATATCAATATGTTTTTGTTAGAATTTCTTGGCATTTGAAATGACTCCATTTGTTTGTATCATAGTGGAAAGAGCACAAGGCTTTTATTGAAAAAGTTTTTTTCTTTCAATTTTTAATAACGAAAAATGTTCAACAATGTACATTCAAATATCCAAAAAAAAAAAAAACTTAAAATTCAATGGGGAATTTTACACTCCCATTTGAAGAAACTTTTAAAAAAATATTCTAAAATTAAAACATGATGATTAACACATGCAAATGTTACAGAACAAACTTGAAAATTCTTGCTTAAAATAAAGTAATTTTCCTACATAATCATACATTTACTATGATTTTGTTTGCAATATTAACACAAATATTGAAGGCTCACGTAAAGAAAGAACATAATGAATATTATCAGCTCATGGTTTTGGCTATTTTGTGCCCAAATTTGAACTTACCAAACATCTTTTTTTTAATATGAGAACTTACCAAAGAACTTGACTAGCATCCACTATTTATTATTTGCAATAAAACTTTTTTACAAATAAGTCTACCTTTAAATTCATAATTTCTTATCATGAACATAATTTGTGTGGTTTTGCTTTTGCAAATTGTAATCAATACTTTGGAGTTTGGATGATTAGTGGGCCCAAGAAAGAAAGGGCCGAATGAATATTTAACACGAAGGTAAGGATTTGTTTGGGCTCAATCAAAGGGCCCAATATTTTACCAGTCTGACTTATCAGGGTCCAGGTTTTGAACATACCAAAAAAAAATTGCTTAGCACACATTCAAAAGAGGAACATGATACAAAGATTATCGTATTATTAAATTGTATAAAAAAAATATTTTATTTTTATTAAAATAAATATTTGTGTCATGTATCTTTCCACATGACATCAGATAACTTATACACACATAAAGACCCTGTTTATAAAGTAGTGATACTACGAATCTGATTCCGTGAAAATTACCATGAAATTTGAAAATTTTATAAATAATTATGAAAAAATTAAATATCAATTTTGGTATTTAATTTTTTAATATTTTTAAAATAATTATTATTTAATTTTTCCATAATTAGTCGCGTACCTTCCGATTCTGCAGTAGCCCCAGAACCCGAGTCCGTTGGATATCACTCTCATTTATAACAGTACTCCCGCCCAACATCTCTCTCATTTTTCATGCGACACTTATCGTTTCTCCCTTCCCGTTCTTAGCCCTTACCTAGCCACTCAAAATCCTACTGTTTCACTCTCTTTGGGTTACCGGAGCGCCAGTTCACCAGTCACCGTAAATCGGGTAATGTTAATAGATCTCCCTCTCTCTCTTTTTTATTTTATTTTAATAGAATCAGCGTTATGCTCTGATTGGTCCTCGAGAAAATGAAGGTATGGTGCTGCCATGTGGTCTTGTTTAACCCTTTTTTGATTATATTGATTCCTATATTTAGTTTGGATGATTTTCTTGATTGCTAACTTTAGATTGGATAGATGAAGTAGCTAAATTAGAGTTTTTTTTTTGGTGGGTTGTGATGGAGACCATTGTAACTAATCAATAACCTCATGGCATGCGTGAGAGGAACAGAAACCGACATTTGGGTTTTGATGGGGTACAAGAATTTAGCTTTTGGTGTAATTTTAAGGCAGCGTATCCTTCATCAAGTTAAAGTTGAATTTACACCAGAAACGTTTTGAGTAAAAAATTAAATATAAAATGACGTAGAGGAATGAAGTTAGTTTGTTATTTGAATAAGTATTGTGTGTTCTGTTTATGGTTTTATAGTAATATATTGAGATTCAAATATAGTTTCATTAAGTTTCAAGCAACCATAGTTTATGGAGATTCAATGCAAAGGAATCATTTTGTTTTGTTGATGAGTGTCTTGAGGAATCGGTCATGTTTTTGTGTACCAACTTGTTTTTTGCTGATGTGTATCACATAATGAGCTTATTCAACTGTTTGAGAGCATTAGAGCACCTCCGTTACATGCTTCAAAATCAAAATGATTTTGATTATGCAAGATATTGTAGTGTCTCTAGGTGAAACAAGGATAATCTACCTGCTTTTGACCTACATGTGGGAAATAAGGAGCTGAACCAACCTTGTTAAATATGTGTTCTTGTTTGAAGGGAGGTGCTATTGTGGTCTCATCAGCAAATGGAAGCTGGTTTTTCAGACATAGGGTAAGATTAGAGATTTTAAGGGAAATCAGGTAGAAATTTTTTTTGATCTTAAGTGTCTATCAGAACAGCACTGGCGAGCAAACAAATTTCATGTCCCGGGAAGAAAGCAAGAAGTAATGGAATGGTGAGAAAGGGTTAGTCAGGAAGTCAAAATGTGGACCTCTATTCTTGGATTAAGAGCAGAATTTTCAATCTAGAATCAAGAAAGCTTATGAAAGCTGGTGTTGAGGAATCTGTTTTTCATAGTAAAGGAAAAGCCGGGCTTCTTCTGATCTCTTCTGGGAAGGGGAAGTCAGTCGTATGTGTTTACATTAGCTGTATGATCTTAGGTATCGGCTATAAAGTTTTTTTTTCCAGGAAAAGGTAAATACATAAATCATTATGAATAAATCCAGGGTTTTTGTGTGGTGCCTATGGCTCTACCTGTCGATTCTGCTTTCTTTATGTGTAACTTATGCGGAGCTATTCAGTCAAGCCTTATCCTCCGGTGTAAGCCTTTTGAATCATTTTCTACGTTATGATCGAAGGAAGTATATGATTAAGGGAACCTGATTGTTAAATGAAAGCGTTAGCCCTGTCATAGTATGATATTACAGAACCTTCATCTGTATTATTTTTCAAATCTTGTTCTTTGGAAAGAAAATTTCATCACCTTGACTATTTCCCTATTACCAGTTAACAGAGACAAGATGTCTGCCAGCCAGGATGGAATCCTGGTTCTACCCAAGGCAGAATGGACACCATCTCGTGATGCATATATTGTTGAGCTTTTTATTAAGCAACACAATTGTGGAAGAACTGCCTACAATGATTTAAAAAATGAGGTGATTAGATCTGTTACGCACGATTTTAATAAGAAGTTTGGCAGGAATTCGGAAGAGAACCAGATCAAAAATCGTTACAACGTCATAAAGAAATACTTTGGTGTTGTTAAAACCCTGCTTAGTCATACTGGATTTGGCTGGGACGAAACACGACAAATGGTTGTGGCTGATGATAAAGTTTGGGACAGCTATACTGCGGTTTGTAACGTCCTTTACAAATTATTTTGCATACGCATGAAGAGGCTTAGGACATATATTGTAGGTGCGAAGTGAGGCCTGGCCTTTCCGTCCCGTCGTAAGACCTTCCCCCTAACATTTGTCTATCGTATTTAAAGGTAAAAGTTCTTTCTGTGTTTCAGTTGTATAGCAAGTCTTGTGGCAAATTGTGACACTTTGTGCTATAGGAGAAAGAGGTGCTTGAAAATGCCAATTTCCTAGTGGAGTCCCTGTGGCTACTGAAGACGAGAATAGCAATACAGAAACAGTGCCATCTTCAGATCCAACAAACCTACCTACACAATTAGTTGATGGAACCCTTGATTCTGATTCAATAATTCGTATAAATGAAACACAACCGAAGAAGTGCAAATCTGTTGCTCCAATTAACAGCATCAGGTCGTAAGAAAAGATCAGGCTATGATGTCGGAGAAACAATTGAGAATGCATTATATGATATGTTCTCAGCAGCCATGTCCAAACTCGTGCAAAGGATTAATGCATCAAGTGATAACGCTTTACCAAAAGTGCTTGGAGGAGTTGCAGAGATTGGAAGAATTGGATGATGCTGAGTTTACCAAGGCTTTTAATGTTCTCAAAGACGATCCGGTTGAGGACTCTATGGCAAGAATGGTAATCTAAATCATAGGATGTGATCGACAGAAACCTTTGGAACTTGTAGTCATTGATGTTGCTGTTTGTATTGTATGCATTATAGTTAAAATTATAATTATTTAAAAAAAAATATTCTTTAAAAAAGTTTGGCTTTGTTAAAGTCATTTTAACATAATATTGTGTGCCTCACTGTGATTATAGGCTGCGGTTTCCCAATCAATTTTTCTATATTAAAAATCCAAAATTATACGAAAAGAAAGGAAAGGCAAAAATTATCGAAAAGCAAAACCCACTGCCACTGTCACTCTCTCCTCCCGCAAGAAAAAGTAAAGTTCTTTGCTTCCACTTCTTTTACTGAATCACTCAAATCTTTAGTCTTTATTTGATCTTCAATTAATAATCAAAGTCTACTAATGGATCGTCTTCTTCCCTTGGCCACCTTCCTCTCTCTCCTCTCTCTCTCTTCTCTTTCAGGTAATTTAATCATTATAATCCACCCACCAAGAATCACTTAACTCTTTTTAACGCTCTGATTTTTTCTTAATACAGTATACTCTCAATTACCCGTTAACCTATCTCTCTGTTATTTTTTTTAACTTATTTTGGCCTCTCAACAGAAGTAGAGCCAGTATCCTTCAAGATCACCAACAAGTGCCGGCACACAATATGGCCCGCATTTCTATCTGGCGCCAACAGTGCTCAGCTCCCCACAACCGGCTTCTCTATCAGGAGCGGCAAATCCAGGACCGTACGCGTACCCAGTTCCTGGTCGGGTCGGGTCTGGGGCCGGACCTTGTGCGGCAGAGATTCCTCCTCGGGTAGCTTCGCTTGCCTGACTGGCGATTGTGGGTCCGGGAAGATTGAATGCGCCGGGGCTGGCGCGAAACCCCCTGCCACGCTGGCGGAGTTCACGCTAAACGGCGACGCAGGATTGGACTTCTATGATGTCAGCTTGGTCGACGGGTACAACCTCCCGATGCTGGTCTTGCCCAAGAAGACTTTAACCGGTGGTTGCGGCGCCACGGGGTGCCTCGTGGACCTCAACGGCGCGTGCCCCGCCGAACTCAGATTGGCGCGTGATAAACACAGCAGGAGCGTGGCTTGCAGGAGCGCGTGCGAGGCGTTCGGGGATCCACAGTATTGCTGTAGCGGAGCTTACGCTACGCCCGACACGTGTCAACCGTCCATGTACTCTCTGTACTTCAAGTATGCTTGCCCACGCGCGTACAGCTACGCGTATGATGACAAGACCAGCACGTACACGTGTGCCACTGGAGCCGACTACGCCGTCATATTTTGCCCGCCACCTTACACCAGGTGAAATTACTTATACTGACCTCAATGTATACTACTATATATATGTATTTTTGTTTTGGTGTTTTTAAAGTATACGAGGGTAGTTAGATAATTTCACAAATGTGCATGATTAGTCACGGGGGAACCTCCAAAAAAATCGCCTTCTTTTGAGGATGAACTAGAAGGGGAGGAATTAATTAATTTAGCTGGTTATGGACCATGTTTTGAGAAGTATGCTGTTCATGAGATAGTGACGTATCCTGATACCAAAATTTCATAACTTTACAAGCAAATAAAGTTTTATATGATTATTTGATTCATAACTTTAATAAAAAAAAATTACTAATTTGATTAAAATTTCATATTCAAAAGAAAAAAAATTCATATTATAACATAAAATTTATTGAATCTAATCCAAGTTTTAAAGTAGTAATAACATATCCCATATTCCTAATAGAACAACAATAAGTGTAAACTGATTTAGTTGGCAGACTCATTTACTATCGCTCGCACAAGAGGTTAAAGATTAAACTCCACGCATACCAAATAGGAGAAATGCTACATAGATCCAATGAGTCTCTTTTGAAAAAAAAAAAAAAAAAAAAGAAGTCTTGTGAGACTAGTAAATTTTACCCGATAAAAGTTTAGTCTATCCAAAATATTAAGTGGATATATCAACAAACAATAAAATGATTTAGTTTTAAACAAGATAATATAGAATTAAAAATGATTATCCAACATGGAAACGAATATAAACATTTAGATACATACCATATTTAAATGATCATTTTTTTAGTATATTAATTGACGGGTAGGGAGATCGAATCTGTCTTTTATACGGAGGACCTAGAACTAAAAGTGACCATTAGACCAAAAAACCCAGATAACTTTTTTTTACAGAAATCAAAAGTGAGGTACATATTATTTTTCCCATTCTTGAATTTTTATTTATAATAGATAAATAACCAATTAGCAAAATCGTAAAGTGAAAAAAAAAGAAAAGAGAAGAGGCCTCCAAAATCCCAAATTTTTTGGTGGTTATTAGAGAAAGTAAAGAGAAGAGTTCTCATTCCCATAAGAACTGAGAAAGAGTAAAGAGTAATTTTCTTGTCATGAGAAGCTATAGTTAGAGAATTTCAACTAAGTGAGAAGTACTTGAGATTTTGGGATCGAATTTCAACTAGGAGACGATTGACCCCCCACCATAAAGTGTGGCTCTGCCCCTGCCAAGTGAGAAGTACTTGAGATTTTGGGATCGAATTTTCACGCCAACAAGTGTTACTTCCACTAGTTGAGGTGAAATTAGAATCATCATTGTACTAAAAAAACTTTTTTAACTCAGTTTGAGAGAGTCAAAGAGATCACAGCTAGTGATCCAGTATTGCGATACCCTTTGTTTATGCTATTGGAGATGTTGAAACTGTTGAACCATCAAGTCTAGTTAAAAGGACTTATGGGTCCAAGACAATTGATATATATATATATATATATATATATATATATATATATATATATATGCCATTATTAGTTCATTGAAGTATAAGGAAGTTTTTCCAAATATAATTTGCAAGGTATTTGATTTGAAGTAGAAATTGAATTGTGGTTGACTTGCAGGTTGCTGTAAGTCTGTAATATGTCTGTCCTATGAGAACTCTAGGGTTTTTATCTTCATTTATAATGAAAAAAGGTTTTTCTTTGAAATTTATCAATTGTTGTTATGTACAAGTTTCAATGGAGATGCATTAGAATTGGTGTTAGGACTTTAAAGGTTAGATTTAAGGCATAGGGGTTCCAGCCATCATATTTTCCAGTTATTAAGTGCAATGTTTGCTTCACATATAATGCTATTATTATTCACACATGGTCGCGCGCACACTCTATTATTGTTGAATGTTCAATGATAGGAGCAAGCTGTCGGGTAGTGGTACTGGTAGATGGGTGGGTGATCATAGAGCATCTCTCAAAGGTGGGATTGAGATCCATATAGATTTACCAAAAGCTATTGCTGATTGCATTCCATGAAGTTTGAATTTTTGCCATTATATTTATGTTGCTGCTCTAATAAATTGCAAATTCTAGCATAGGTGCTCTGTTCAAATCCCTGCAACACCAAAAGTCTATGTTGAGAGAAGGTGACATATCTCTGTCTTAGCTTCAACATTAGAGATATGTCACCTTTTGTGTGCATTTCACATGTCCAGAGTAAGCAGTTGCTCAAACTTAAGTTACAGAAATGGATGATTTAAAGGAACTTAAACAGACACGAACACCATTAGAAGTATTTATACATATGAAACCATGATGGAAAATCATCATTCCTCCATCCCCCCCCCCCCCCCCCCCCCAAAAAAAAAAATAAATAAAAGAAGAAACCATTATGGTAGCGTGATCCTGACTTGTGTTAGCTACTTAGCTTCTTCATAGAAATGGCACCATGGATGTAATGTGGCGGGCTTATATTCTTGAATCTTATCCTGGTAATAGTTCCTTCGTGAAGTGATCTTCTTGGGCCACATTTTTCTCTCCTATTAGTAATGAGTAATATTTTTACATTCTCAAGTAGAATTCACTCATGTAATAATATGCGTTTGTTCTTAAAAAATCTGCAGCCAAAAGTTATTAGGATCACGAAGAGATGGAGCAGTGCTGCCGCTTGTCAATAAGAGTATGATACACATATCAAACCGAGCTTCACTTTCAGGTCCCTGCTTTTCTCACTGCTCGAATTAGATGCTAGCTAAAATAATCACACGATTAAAGCACACAGTGGCTAAATCTATATGGAATTAACAAATGCCACAGGAAATCTTGTACATGCCTTCTTACCTCTGTATAATTTTGTTTTCATAAGTTTTAATAATGTTTAACGGAAATCAGAATGTCAGAAGCCCCAAATCTCTATTCCCTGAGATGAATGCTGTTGATTTAAGGAATCGGTGATGTTACCCATTTTCTGTATTCTAATTCTATGATGATGTTGTAGATGGTAGATGGTTTGCTCTTCTTTTGTCTTTTTCTCTTATGTTTTTTTTGTCACGACTTGAATGGCAATGTCTCGAACTAAAATGACGTTCTCTTTTGCCATTCAAGTGAGATTTTGTTGAATCTGTTAGCATCAATGTCTAAAAAGTCCCAATATCTGGAATTCACTCAACAAGGATACGGTTGCCTACATGTTTGTTGAAGACGGCTCTGCCGTGACGCTGCAATGGTTAGTCGGAGTTATGGGTGTTGGGGTAATATCAAAGGAATATGCAACTGTTTGTGATCCTTTCTACTTGTTTTACCATATAATTTTTGGTTATACAGCTCTCTGTATATAGGATGTAAATTTGTTGAACTAAAAAAGAGTTAATAAAGTGAATTAGCTAAGTACATTAAGGATCTAATCTGTAGAAAATGAGGAAGGAAAGGAGAGAAAAGGGAAGAAAAAAAAATTAATGTTTTTCATCATGTTTTTGGTAGGTAAAGATAATGAAAAAGTAAAAGAAAAGAAAAAAATGATAACAAATTTTAGCTTATTCTAGTTTTTATATCTTAGTCATTAATTTAAGAAAATTATAATTTATTTACGTGAAAAAAAATATTAATCAGTGTTATTCTTTCTTCACATTTCTTCATTACTAAATGATAAAAAAGCAGTTTTGCTGTTTTTTCTGTTTTTCTTTTTAACCAATCATAACTCAAGGGCAATAAAAAGTTTAATTAATTAGTTTGAATTCCGTTTCACTACCACATTCTTCACTATCAATAGTAAGTTGCAGACAGAACAGAACAGAAAATTCTGTGGCATAGAGAAAATTATAAAGATAATAAGGTTTGCTTGATGATGATGAGGACTAAGGTAGAAACAATTATACCTGAAGTCGCTTGTAAGCCATCAATTGGACCTGAGTCTCGATCTCCACTAGTGGGTTTGGTGGTACATTTTTTCCTTCTCAGCATATTTTATTTTTTAAAGAAAAGGAAAATTCTATACTTCAAAAAGAACCTTTGGGTAGAAAATGAAATTTGCCCAAATATGTTATCATCGTGTTGTTCTCTTCAGTGGCCTTTATAATTTAATTATTTTTTTAGTTTTATTTATATTTTTTTAGTTAAAAATTCCTGCTTTCAATGGCGGGCCAAAAAAAAAAAGGTGATTTATGAAAAGAAGAGAGAGTAGGGAATCTAGTGCTTTTAGGCATAATTGCAGTACATTCGCATATAGCAAGGCTCCCAAACCCACCTCCGACGTGGCAAAATCTAAACGGTTAATTTATCATGACGTGGCAACAAAACACTATGTAACCAGTGCAGATGTTATTAATAAAAATCAATATTTTCAACAAAACAAGCATAAACCCAAGTCCAATAATGTTGCTTACACGACATCCAAGGCCTTCTTCACTTGTCCCCTTGATAATCCATGATCAATAATGTTTTCTATGTAAAGACTCCGTTTGCCAGTCCACCATGTGCATCCACGGGATAGACCACGTACCTTGACGTAAATCTAAGAGAGACCAATCCACTAGGTGAGGTTTTCTTAATAATGGAGATGGATGAGGTTTTCTTAAAATTAGTTTACCCTCTCAAAAATTACTCTATTTTTTTAAATATCTGATTACTAAAAGAAATATTAAAATTTTTAAAAAATTTACAAGAGAATTTTAAAGAGATTCGAGAGAAGCTTTAAGAAAAAAAAAGAGTGTAATAATGTAAATTTTGATTTTTTTTTTTAAATTATGCATACCTGAAAATACTTTGAATTTGATGTAAATGTATGAATTACTGAAGAATTGAAAAACAAATTAAAAATTTTAATATAAATATTATGTCAGGTGTTGATGATTAGCAATCGGGTGAAATTTTTGAAAGGAGCAGGAAAAGCAAGGAAGTGATCCACGGGTAGTTTTAAGTGTTACATGGTGAGTTAGATTTACTTTTAGTAATCGAGACCAAGAAAAATATGAATTTATGATATTTAAATAAATTAATGAATTATAACGATTTAATGATGTATTTTTTGTTAAATATGATAATTGATTGATTTATTGATTAGGGGTTAAATATTATGTTGAATATAAATTATATAAAAATTTATATTTTAAAAGGGATGGATTAATGAAAAATATGCTGAGAAGTTATATGAAATTCCTAAAAATATGACTGAAAATTTATATGATATATGAGGAGACAATTTAATAAATATGATAAAAATAATAATTTTGAGAAAGAGCTAGATAGTTGAATTAAATGTTTTGATGTATGTTTGCTTGCATATTATTGCTCATATGCATAAAAGAAAAAATCAGGAAGGCAGTTCATCTGGCTGAGAAGACCATGAAAGCAGCTGGTCTGGTTGAAATATGTCGACATGTGGGAAGACGATACCAAATGATAATACGAAATAATGAGATGATGTGATGAAAAAGAAATAAAAAAATAAAAAAAGACGATTTAAACATATGCATTTATTTATTTGGTTATTTTATTATTATTGATTAAGATACTAAAGTATCAGTCTTGATTGGGAAATTGTTGCTAGAAAAATGAGTCTCACAGATGTTAGAGTTGGTGCATACTTCATAGGACCAGATATGTAGAACCCCAAACGAATACGGGGATCCCGCTCCCTAGAGATCGGGCGGGGATCTCGCTCCACGGTGAGCTAGCGAGGCCCCGCTCCCCGGAGAGTAAGTAGGAGTTAGGGGGCAGTGCCCTCGAAACCTTTTAGGCCATATACATGAGTTGGACCTGATTTTTTGCTTGGTGGTTTGGGCTTGGGCCCATGAAGAGTCGTAGTTCTGCAGCATAACGGAAATCCTAATTAGACCATAATTACGACGTCTTAAGTTGCATATAAATACTCTTTATGTACTGAGCATACATTGTAACAGAGAGATTTGTGAGGTTAATAATAAGAAACTTCTGACAGTATGTAGCCCTATTTTTGGGTGAACATGGGTAAATCTTGTTTTCTTTTCTTTCTGTTTATAATTCGTGTTATTGACAGGTCTTGAATCGTTCAACAAAGAGACAGATATGATGAGAAAGAAATATGAAAGTATGATATGATAAAAAATTATTTGATTGATTATATGTTGTGAACTTCATAGCGAGTAAATAATGATGTTGAATTGATAGTCTCAAGATGATTAAATAACTAAGAAGAAAAATTGATATGTTTGATGATTAATTTAAGAAAAGATTGATAAATGGTTGGAAATTATGATATGAGTAGTGATAATAGAATGTTATTATTGAATTATGTAAGATAATAGATAAATGAATATTGGAAGATTATTTGAAAGATTGAATTATTATATGCAAAAAAATAAATGATTAATATTGATGAATTAGAAACGATTGAATTGTAAAATGTGACTAGAAGTATATAATTGAGTACTTCTAGTAAATTTAATTCATTGAGTTTGTGAAGCTCACTCATTTTTGTTGAAAATTTTCAAGCAGTGAACATGGCAGATAGAGTTTAGAGCTGATATGAGAGTAATTACCTTTAGTAAGTCCCGTTATCAAGTCTTCAGACATTATAAGAAAGAAAATTTATAATAAAATCTTTTCATGCATTTTGTTATATTTATATATTATTTATGATAGGAGAATGATGATGTATCTCTTTTGAAAAGAGTTGAAGATTTGATGAAATTTTTAATTTCAGTTGACATATTTTTATATTGTTGCATGTATATGTCGTGTTGGAATTTCAAAACGTGACGATACAGTCTCGAGAGTGGCCAACCCAGAATAGGTTGTTACACCATCTTACCTTTAAATTAATGTCAAGCCCTATTCTTTTATCAATCATTCTATGTAATTTCTTAATTGAGTTGGTCTCTACCACCTCATAGAGACCAACTCTACTATTCCTTTAATTAATAGTATAGACTATTAAGAAAGCAAGAACTAACATTTGGTGTCCATCCATCGGAATGTTCAATAAGCCCTACTCAAATATATGATCCACATATTTAATTAAGATTATATATGTAACTTAATTAACTCAAACTATTCACATATTTCTCTCATGTTTTTCACATCTAGTATCCTATTCAAACTTAACTTACACAGTCTCCTTATCTATTTTATATTTAATTCACGTTGATTTTCTTCATTCCTATTTGTCTTTGGGGTTTATTTGTAGGATTTAGTTTTTAGTGGAGAATACACAACTATCATATTTGACATATTTATAAATTAAAAAATAATTTTTAATATATTATTTCATCATACAACATAACAGATCAAAACACGTTACGCATATACTGAAATGCTATTACCAATAATAGATGGGGAACGGAAAATAAAATTATAAGAAGCAAAATAGAATATACTCTGCAATAAGTTATCCAACTACCATTCGTATATATAGCTTAAATTGAAGAGGAAAATTGGAACTTTTTATCTCATGATTGTCTTACCGTCAATGTATTTCAATATCATAGTGGTAGAGAGTAACAACAATTGAGAAGTGAACTAGATTACTCCCTCAAAATGATACACACGGTAATAATATCACTAAATAGACTCATGAGACTGTCAATACTTTATACTTTACCAACCTTACAAGAAAGGATAGCTCCCAAACGCGAGATTAAGGCCTTAGAAAGCTACTGGAGTAAGAGAAGATATCTTAATCAACACTCGAGTTAGTGGTTATAGAAGGATTAATTTTTTTTTCTTATAAGATAAAAAGATCATCGTATCATCTCTCGTAATTTCTTTTTTTCTCAAATTACAAAAAAAAAATAATATAATTTTATTAAAATACTGAACTTTCTATTGGGCAGAGTTGTTTTATTGGTAAGCTACAATCAACTCTTAGAAACTATTATTTAATTTCAATTTTTTTAAAAAGTTTACGTTTATTTTGAAACTTTCAATTGACATAATTATGTAAATAATTAATAATCAAAATAAAAAATTAACAAAAATTGAAATGTTTTAAGATATTTTTTGTTAACCACATAACATGATATATATGTTACTTCATTTAAATTAAAAAAAACAAAAATATCTATAAAAGAAAAAAAACATATAATCGTTAGCCATGAAAAAAGTAATCATGCATACACCGAAAAAACCAAATTCTTCATATTAAAACAATACTCATCCGATAGATAGATGTTTGTGATTACTCATATTTAATATTAATTATACAATTGAAAAAGTCACGTGACCCTAATATAAATGGAGTTAACACGTTTGTTTAATAGACATGTGGTGTTACAAAGCTAGTATTGAGAATTTGAATTTTATAAAAAGAGAGTATAAATTTCGGCATGAGAGGCTTGGAGCTAAGAACAAACGGTAATTAGGGCAAAATGGAGATATGAGGGGCTTACTAAACTCGGGATAAATATTATTTGAAGAGTATTTACGTCATTGTCATGAATTTTTATTAACATATAACACCGTTAAAACGATTTTAGCGAAATCTGTGTTCCAACGAATCCACCCGAAAATTTTGGATTGCAATGAATCCTCAAGTTTAGAGTTTAAATCGTCAAAATTAACAGAACATGGGAGTTTAATTGTAGGTTATCCACAGTTTGTGTCTAAAATGAACTTAAGCCAAATGGTAAAAGAGCCTGGGAGAGAGAGAGGTACAATTATATTAGACTCCACTAGCAGATTGCTACTAATCTACTGGTCTATGTCTCTCTCTTTTTGTCAGACACTTTTGTCGATTTATGGGCATCGAACCCCAAAACGGCAGAACCCTTCACGGACATCATTCGTCAATATTCAATATTTCCAGCTGCTGTCTCCATACAGGGCGTAAAGCCCTGCATTGTCATTCTCCTCCCATCACCATTTTAATTCTCATCATCAAAACCACGCCTAATCTCACCCAGCAAGCCATCTCACTACTCTGCAACACCAACTTTATTGCCCAAGAAAAAGAAAAGAACAATAAAAAGAGAGAAACTCACATGGATCTCTCCCTTAGTAGCTTCCCCACTCTCCTCTTTGCCCTCATTGTTCTGCTTCTAACCTCTAGAGGTAAAAGAAGTTTGTTTTTCTTTCATGGGTTTATCCCACGTTCACATATTGCACACTAAAAAAATGTCGTATAAAATTATGAAAAATTTGTTTCTTTTTGTTTTACATTTCTATGGCTAAAATTAACAAATTTGTTGTTTTTTTTACACGGGTTTTGTCTCTTAGGTGGTTTAGGTGCTACATTCACATTTGTCAACAGATGCGACGTCACTGTATGGCCAGGCATTCTCGCTAATGCAGGGTCCCCTAGACTCGACAGCACTGGATTCGAGCTCCCAAAGGACACCTCACGCTCCTTCCAGGCTCCCACGGGGTGGTCCGGTCGCTTCTGGGCCAGAACCGGCTGCAACTTCGACGGATCCGGGTCCGGATCCTGCTCAACAGGGGACTGCGGCTCGGGTCAAGTGGAATGTAACGGGCTTGGGGCCGCCCCGCCAGCTACACTCGCGGAGTTCACTCTTGGATCGGGCGGGCAGGACTTCTATGATGTCAGTCTCGTGGACGGGTACAATCTACCCATGATCGTCGAAGGGAGTGGCGGGTTGGGTATTTGCGCTTCTACTGGGTGCTCTAAGGACCTGAACCAGCAGTGCCCTCAGGAGCTTAGAGTCGGTGACGGAGACGCGTGTAAGAGCGCGTGCGAGGCGTTTGGGAGCCCCGAGTACTGCTGCAGTGGCGCGTACGCCACGCCCGACACGTGTCGGCCGTCAGTTTACTCGGAGATGTTCAAGGCTGCTTGTCCCCAATCGTATAGCTACGCCTACGATGATGCTACGAGTACGTTCACGTGCACTGGCGCTGATTACACGGTGACGTTTTGCCCTTCCTCTCCAAGGTAAAAATCTCTCTCTTGTTCACTCTTTTAGTTCCACTGAACTTTGCTATTGCGTTAGCTTGTTAGCATTTTGTTTTGTGTTCAATTTTTATAACAGTTTAAGCATCTTTTTTTTTTAAAAGTAGATTTTGGTTTTTGTTGGCAAATCTAAAGATTATTCTTTTTCTTGTCTATGTTGTGATTATGCCTATGTTTGTTCGTGAGGTGTTAGAGACAAACGGGCAAGACCAAAGATTCCTTTTTTTTATTTAGTTTATAATTTCTGTTTTAGTTCTGATTGTTTAGATTAGATTATCTGAGTTTAAATGAGGTTGTTGGGTTGCTTTCAGTGTATGTTAATTATTTCTATTCTTTGATGTTCAGTCAAAAATCTTCAAGCTATTCAACACCAGTGACAGGAGCAACAACATCACAGGGGTCCGGGTATTCGGGTGCTGGTTATGGGTATTCGGATAATGGGTCCGGGTCTCAGTCAGGGTCTGGATCTGGAGAGACCATGTTGGCAGATGGGTCATGGTTAGCTGGATTAGCCATGGGAGATTCACCAAGAACAAGCTCTCCTGCTGTACTACAATATCTACTACTCATGGCATCTCATTTCTTTACTTGTAGCACAACTCTTTCGATCAAATTATGTGGCCTTTTGTTGTTTTAATGTGAATTCTTTATAGATTTGTAGCTTTAATGTGCTTTGTTGTCTTTTTGTTAGGAAAGCTGACAGATTCTTCACTCCAGATTGTAAACCACCCACTTCCAAGATTCTGCTCCCAAATTTTCAATGTTACATAATGTCAAAAAGCTGTCTTTGCGGGTATTGCAAGTTTTTTGTTTTGCTTTTCTTCTTTTTTCTTCGGGTATTGCTTTGAAGTCTAACAAATACGCCATGCAATCATTTCATTTGACAGGAAATACGTGAGATGAAATAAATTAATTTCGAAATATGTTGAATATTAAAACGCAAATGATTTGATCATCAATTTAGATATGGGCCAAATGCAAATCTTCTCTTTAGACTTTCGAGTATTACTAGGAGGTAATAAAGTCAATTGAGTGGGGATCCTTTGTTACTTACTTGATAGTGATAGAACTTAGACCTAGCTGTCCTCTAATTGGTGATGTGATTATTGCCCCTAAACTTTTTCCTGAAATTTTTTCTAAATAAAGGATTTAATGTTTAATAGGATAGGTTTAAAGGGCTTAACTTCAAAAGTATTTTGAAAACGTTGTTCTCTCTTTTTTGACCATTTTAGCTACTGGGTTTTCAATATGATTATGTCATTTGATGTTAAATCCAAGACAGAGTAGCCCTTATGGGTTCAAGCAAGTTGCAGTTTATGTTCAAGGGATATATACATTTTCTCACGAAGTTTGGGGTTTGGAGACTCTTACCTCTTTTATCTTTTCAAAACATCAATTTATTTTCTTTAGTCGAGTTTGATCAAACAAAATTTGTGATAATTTGATTGAAGAAGGGCGGAAGATACAGCAGTATCCTTGTATAAAAATCCTTCCCCACTGATTATTTAGTAAAACTGTTAAGCCAAATTCTTATCGAAATTTTGGACGGAATGTGATATATACCTCAAGTTTGATAGTATTTACAATTTAATCTCAAGTTTTTAAAAAATAACATTCTCTCCAAAAGTTAGTTACTGACAAATCAATTACATCCAAATTAATTAACAGTAAGAGCAAAACTTAATAAAATTTCTTTCGTGCCAGTAACGTAACATTGGGTTTGTATTGCTCTTTTGAGATGTGAGTGGTTTGTTATACACATGAATGTATATGATTGAAGACATTTGCATTTCATTTGCTTGTCTTTTAAATTTTTTTATAAATGAAATGTGTTTGACGTTTTTTAAAAATTCAGGACTGCATTGTAATTACTATTGAACTTGAGAGATGTGCTTGTATTTTACCCGTAGAAATGTACTTGCAAGTGAAAGATGACCCTGCTTAGAAAGTTTTGAAGGAAATCAACAATGGGAATAGACTACATAAAAGGATATTAAAGATGCAGAAATGTGTAATTTGAGCTGCCTGCTAATTCATTGCTAAAATCCTATGAGAATTAATCTTCAGTCATATGATAAGAATTTTGTAAGTGGGTTACAATTGAATACTAAAATGTTTAGTTTCATCGCCTCGACTGAGTGAGAATGTTGAATTTGCTGTCCTGTTACAAATCTTGACATTCAATTTATATTCACCTAAGAAACCATAAAAGTTATATGAACCATGTTCATCTGTCTGCCCCTTTACCTCTCCAGTTTGCCATTCTTCCAGGAGCTTGTCAACCACATCACCAGCAGGCAGGTTTCGAAAATTCCCATCGGTTAAGCACATTTGATAGCACCCCTTAGGATGAAGTGCAGTCCACAGCATTATCCCATTCACAGAAGGATGTGAGAAACCTTCTCTTAACACTTGTTCAAGATAAACAGCCTGTTAAAAAAGACAACAAATAAGCATCCCAGTAAGATACCGTTTAGCCGAGCTGCAGTTTCAGCTGTCAGGGAGGTCAAAAACAGTTTTTGAAAAACAACTGTAGATCTAAATTATAATTGCTCACCTGGGTTTCCTTGTCAAGTTTACTGCTAATATCCACCTCTGTAAGCCAAATGGGAAGTCCAAGTGTCGCTAATTTGTCAAGGATAGCTCTCATTAGAGCAGGGTTTGGTACTGTGAAGTGACCCTCCAAGCCTATTCCATCCATAGACACGCCCCCTTTTTCAAGTTCTCTAAGCCTTGAAATGTAGCTGTCAACAGTTGAATTCACATCACTGCAAGTTTCTACAACATTATATTCATTCATAAACAAGGTTGCTAATGGGTCTGATTGGTGTGCTATCTTGTAAAAATGCAAGGTCGCGCCATGGCCTAATCTTTGCTCGTAGAAATCATAATGAAGCATCTCATTGCTTACATCCCAATGCATGAATTCTTCTTTGTATTTGCTCATCAAGCTTTGTATTCTGGAGTTGACAGCTGATTTTAGCTGAGAACCTGTAAGGTTACGAACCCATGCCGGTGTGTATTTAGGGTCTTCCCAGAATATATTGTGGCCTCTAGCAATAATCTGGTTAGCTCGAACGAATTCCAGCATATTGTCTGCATTGGTGTAGTTGATCTTCCCTTGTTCAGGTTCTGTTGCGTACCATTTCAGTTCATTTTCAAACACTGTTGCATCGAATCGCTTAATAAACCAATCCTGTAACAATTAAGAAATAAAATTAGCATTTCAGTGTGCATCGTAGGCTTTTATTTATTCAATTTCTGGTGTGGGCAGTCATATTGAACTTAATTAATATTGTAAGTTGGCTAGAAGTTTGATGAACTGTAATACTTACTTGATAGGGCAAATTCCCAAGAATGCTATTTGCTATTGCTGATCCGAATGGAAAAGCTTTTGAGACTTGCTCCACTGTAATTGCTGCTCCTTGTAATATATCTCCATGTTTATCAGAGACATGGATTGTTACCGCACGCTTCCTTGCCTGAAAAATATTAAAATTGTTGCTGTAATTAATGATCAAGTAACCGGCTTTCAATTGGATCCATTTGTGAGATTTATCATTTCTTAATCTTGAATGGTTTTGTATTAATTTTGCATTTTTTTTCAGTGTCAAAGCGTAATTTTTGAATGTCCATAGCTCATTTTTCTGTAAGAAACAGTAAAATGTACTATTATACTGATATAGTGATGTCCTCATTGCTATAAAGTAGAAGACAGGAGGAAATGACAAGAAAATATCTACTTTTCTTCCTCCATTTTCATGGCAATCAAACAAGAACTGAAACAAAAAGTGTTGCCAGTAATTACAGTGTTAATTATATATTGCTGGTTGGTCCTCCATTGCTGTTGAGTAAACGGCTGTAATGAAGCGCTTGCAACTGCAATATTGACATCTCTATCATCCGAATTCTGTTTAACCAACGCAAAAGCTAAATTAATCCCCTTTTTTTAAAAAAAAAAAAGAAACAAATCAGCTAGATTTTCAAAGCAAATTTACTCATCAATTTTGCACTGTACTAGAGGGAAAATTATGTACATTGGTTGTATTTTGAAAGAAAATTTACCTGAAAGAACAATAAAGCTAAATTTGATGGTGAATCAACAACAAATCCACCCTTGAGAAATGACCAGCATCCAGGTTTTGCCAAAACAGTCCCTACACAATCAAATGTTCTGTTATCTGTCTTGAGGCTTGCCCTTATCAGAGCTGAATCTTCACCCTCTATCTTAATCCAACCTGTTAATTAAACACCAAAAATGACAATAAGTGAACGCAAAATACATTTAATCCTTCACCTACCAAAGTGCATGAATTTTTTAAACTTTGCTTATAATTTTCATAGTACATTTTGTTTAATTTAATGATTATGATACTGCAATTTGATGGTTATAGTAAGACTCACGACTATATTATTTGAATTATGATATGAAAATACGTGTTAGTGTCAGACTCGACTATTTTTAATAATCATAAACTCACGGCATTGATTAATTTATTAGTATTTAGTAATCACTATGATGATGATTAGTTTTTTTATATATAAATAAAATATAGAAAAGGAAAAAGACCATAACTGGAAAAACTGTAAATGGTGCCCTGAGTAAGATTGTGCAATATGAAAGCTGTTGTATAAACATTATTATAAGTGTCACTAATTCTTGGCCAGACAACCAAAGGCTGATCTTTGAGAATCCCTCCATTGTAAAGGGGCTCTTCTGGTTGCAATTTACACTGTCAACCAAGTAGTAAAACACCATTAATAGTCATAAAACAACATTGTGAGTTTAACACAAAACCCAAGTAACATAATTAAAAAAATAACTCTGTTTCTAAATTGCTCATAGATGAAAATTACCTCAGTGTAAGCAGTAAAATCATATAAAGGCCCATCTGCAGTACAGAAAAACAAGTCAAGAAATTGATTAACTATCATGAAAACCCCATGATTAGGAATTTAGAATAAAGTACTTCAAATTAAAGAGAGAGAAGAAGGGTGGACCTGAACCATATGAAGCAGCGAAGGCAGGGCCTATAAGAAGGACTAAAACCAAGAAGCCACCAAAAATAAGAGAATGCTTCATGTTGTTTCAGCACAGAAAAGAACTGTACAAAATGTAGCACCAGTTAGAAGAATACCATCAGAGTTTGATGGATTATAAATATATAGGGAAGTTTACCCTTCAAGTAAACTCTCTATATAATGGAGGTAACAAGAGAGAGACAGAGGAGCGTTTAGTAGTTAAGATTGTGGAGGTGAGAATCACAAGGGAACAGTGTTGACAGGCCTAAGTTGCCTCGTGCCCTTGTTCACATGTTCTGTAAGAAAGCTGATTATTTGATGAAAATTTTAACCTCTATGTTTTAACTCATTCAACTGGGTAAATGCCTTTATTGGCATCTTTTGAAGCAGAGAAACATAATTATATACAAAAGGGTTTATTCACAACTCGATTGACATCTTCGTCCCTTTTTATGAATGAATACTGCAGTCCACCATTGCTTGTGACAGTCCTATAACTGATTCTGAGAGATTTCACGGCTACAACTTGCATGCGTGCATAATTTGGGGGACCATGAATTCACATGCATCCACAATGAGTACCCTCCAATATGGAAAATGAAAGAAAACGAAATCGAAAACAATAGTTTTGTTTTGAAAAGAAAAAAACAAAAAACGAAGCCTCTATATAGAGTAAGAAATTTCATTAGACAACAAACCCATTCAATGAATAAAGGACCTAAATGCAAAAATTCCATTGTTTGATTACCTACCAGACGAGATGTAGTAATATTTCCATCTTTTGATGAGAAGTGCTTTATACATCTGTCTTCTATTTTAAGATTATTTACCTAACCAAGTGTATATCAAAATTGGAAAAAGAAAAACAACTGTTAGTGGATATATATTTTTCTTAATTGCCAATTTACCTCCTACTTATGCCACCACCTTTCCTAATATTTGAAAAAATATAGGTTTTGGTTTATTCATGGTTATAGACGAATGTTTATTGGTTGAGTGTGTGCTAATGGCCTAATGGGTTAGGCGAAACACATTTTATTCTTATGGATTTGAATTCTTTCCATTTTGAATCATATCTTCATTTAATAATTGAGATTAAGATCAAATTTTCAGTGAATTTGAATGTTTTCATGATTAAATTAAATTTAGATATCTTTCATTTGGTAACATAAAATTCAATAACTTTAACTCTACTTTAGTTCTTAAACGGAGAGAATTTGAATCTTTCGTCCCACTAAAACTTTTAAGTTTAACAGTGAAGTGGATGGTGATCAGAGGGCCACTAGTTGCCAAATGGTTTGAAATCGTTACTGGTTTAAAAGTAAAAACCTCGGCACCTTCATCCAGTGAGAGGGAAGGAAACGAGTAAAATACAGGAAAGGTTATATAATCAACAATAATATTGCCAATTTGAAGAACAAAAAAAGCAAAAACGACAACAATATATCAACCTATAGAGTAAAAAATTCGTCAAAGGAATCACTAGTACAGATAATACATACAAAGACCATATAATATTCTGAAGAATAAGCAAAATAATACCTTGCACTGAAACGTGAATATATTAGCTGCAGTTAAATTCAGGATTTCACCGAGCACATATGCCCATCGATCCGAATATTTTTTGTCCTCTCCCGCGGCTACGAATTTTATTACATCATAGACCATTAGACGTTCCTGTTGATTTCTTCCATCTCCTACTAATGTAAATCTTAGTGTAAAGCTTTTTGGTTTTAATGGCAAGTAAGATGTCTAAACCAAATCCAACAACGCATGCTATGGCCATAATGATGAACACAAGCCTATAACAGTGAACTCCAACACAAGTGTTGCCGCCTCCTGGCGTTGGGGTAGCCTGTGCGTCATATAGAAAACCAGCAAGCAAGCCAGAAAAGAGGAAAGAACCAAGGGGAAGGTTGAGAATTAAAACGTTGTACAGTAGACCATAGTATTTGAGACCGAAAAGTTCAGAGGCGGTTGGGACTGTGACGGCTAGACGGACTCCGTAGCAGATACCGACCACAACCGAAACAATGTAAAGTGAACCAGGCACAGCCAGGGCCATTAGAATATACCCAACTGCCATTAAAATCTGAGAAGCTGCATTCCAAAGAGGTCTTGGAGTTCCAGCTTTCCTGCAAACAAAAGTCAAAGGATCACGATGAACGTTAGGTAAAGGTCTCATTCAATAAAATTAACAAGTAACATCATTATGGATGGACTTGTAGCTACTACTAGTTACCAACTTATTTTCAGTTGAATACGCTGGGCCAGAATTTGTTGAAGTTCCTAAAGATGTGAAATCTAACAACAAGCGCTCAACAGATTTGTGGTTGATTCACAAACATCACGACTTGGAATGGTAGGAGGATGACCTAAAGAATCAAATTAATACATAATGAAGATAGTGACAAATTTGTTGCTATCTGTGAAGTCCAGCATCTCAACTGCTGACCCCATAATATTCAAATCTATTCGACATCACCAAGATTACAAGACAACACTAACATGAGTTTACGAAGAAATCTCATCCGGACAAGGATTTTGCTAACCAAATGCATCAGCATCGTCCAAAATGAGAAAATTTCTCTCTCCCCAACAGTGGATGGTGTTGATGCACTTAATCCGCAAGGACCCATCCAGATAAAAATTTCTCTTAATTTACATTTACTGCAACAGCTTGTTCAAGTCATGACTCGTTAACTAGAGATCTTATGATCATATAAATACCATCTTGGCTCGCAATTTTTTTTCTTCAAAACAGGAATCGAATACAAAAGTGACCAACAAACAAGAGGCTTGGGTCGGCTCACAATTTGATAGTTCCATTAAGAGGCAATACTTTGCATAACTCATTGACCGAGTTAATTTCTTGACAGCCAATATTTCTAAGATCAGTCATGCATATATAGAAGATTTCGGAACCATCTGACTAAGATAATCCCGATGAAACTTAATTTCATAATGATCCATCACCGAATCAATCATGAGCAATCTTTAAGCTGACAGAATTTGCAAGATTTTTTAAGCAATTGGGCAGGCAAGACAAATGGTTTTATGGTCCGAGTTTAGACTGTCACTACAAAACACGATAGCGATCTTTGACCAAACACTGTGTCTTGTTCCTCAATGGTAAATAGTAATGGAGCAGGGACATGATAACTACTCCAATCATGTCAGTTCAGGTCGGATAAAATTATATTAATAAAAAATATATATATATTTAATTTAAAAATATTTTATTTATATATAATAAAATTAAAAAAATTACATTGTCAAATGTTTAAAAATTAGTTAATAACAAATCAATATTTAATTTTTAAATAATATATTTAATTTTTTAATGTAATATGTAATGTTATGATTTTTAGTCTCAAAATTCAATCTTAAATGATCAGATAACTAGTCTACATTTTCACTAATAACGTCTTGTACCAAATTTTAGAGATTAAATTTCATACTATCACTTCATTTCATTAGATTTTTTCAGAACAATTAAAAATAAAATTTTATTGTGACTTGAAAAACAATGAAAAATTATTATTCTTCTCGATTTTTTATTTGAAATTAATGAGATTACTCATATTAATATAATGTTGAACCAGGTATATCAACACATGTAAATCAATAATTAATTAATTGTTATATAATTTATTTTATTTGACAACAAATAAATTAATTATTATCTCAATTTCAAAAAATAAATTGTTTTTAATAAATAAAATATATGTTTTTTTATAAATAACCATTTTGACTCTATTAAAAAATTTGAGGATATAATGGATTTTACCGCGAGTCACGTGATGGAGTGGCTGTCTAGAAAATTAAGGGACAGAGAGTTCTAGAGATTAGAATGCATCGAGTTCATGTCAGCGTAATTAATAAACAGCGAAAAATTTATAAACTACGAATACAATACAAAATTAGTAAACCACGACAAATTCAGCCAATACTTGGAATATTCCATTAAGCCGAGGAAATAGTCGTGGGAAAATTGAACTAAAAGCAAAGATCTCTGCCCCAGAAAAAACAAAATAGAAACCTAGTCTCAAAAATGGCGACAATCAAAGATTTTGTCTAACATTATAAATGAATTATGAATTCAATTTTTTGTTTCCTTAATGAGAACGCCAAATCTGCCGATTATTCAAAATCCTAAATTCATGTTGACCAACAACAAGTTTCTATTTCAAATTTCTGCAGGCCATGAAAGTTAGCATTACTTAGAAGGATTAATACTACAAAAATTAAATAGAAATTAATTAAATCAAATTAAGAAAAAATCTCAGTTTAAAGCAGCGATTAACTTACTTGAGGAAGTACTCGGAAACCGAACCAGAAATAATCCGCCCAAAAAATCCCCAAATACTCGTAAGCGAGACGAAGATTGAAACGTCGACGTATCCAAGCGCCAAACCAATCTGCGCCATATTGTTCATCACCGTCAAGCCTGTTCCCACTCCACACAGAAACGACAGGAACAAGATCCAGAAGTCAACGGTCCACATCGCCTGGAAAATCGTGTGATCCTCTCCAATCACCGGCTTCCTCTTCACCTCAGCCGCCGCCGCCGGCGGCTGCGCTTCCCCCGTCTCTGTAGCCTCCTGATCCGTCTGCGCCACCACAACCTCCTCATCAGCCACTGCAGCCGCCGCCACCTCCGTCGTCTCCTCCGCGAATTCTGCTCTTAGCAAAGGCTCATCCACCTGTCTCTCTACATCTGCTGCTCTAGACCGGCTCGAAATCCAACTTCGAAAAAATGAGTAAATAGGAACAGCCAACGGAGAAACTAAAAGGACAAGGAGAACAGAAGCGAACACACGCGAGATAATTTTGTTTTTGGTTCCGATGAAATCGTAAACGAGAAGATAAATTGCGATAACTACAGCGACGACGTTGAACACGGTGAAGTACCGAGCATCTTCCTTCTCCTCGGCGGCGGTGGAGGCAGGAGGAGTCTCCCGGAGGAATAGTATGGCTGCGAGACAGACGGCAAAGGGGACAATAGCCAGCATGAGTAGAAGCGTCGCCGGATCGTCATCGAACAACGCGGTGCAGAGGTCGGTGAAGATAGCCGTACTTAGCCCCACGTATCCTTTCAGTATTCCGGAAACTGGGCCTCGATTCCGCCGGAAATTCCGGAAACACGTCACCAGTATCGCCGTGTTCATCCACGTCGTACTGTTTCCTCCCATGCAAAGGACTATGCACATCTGCACTTCACGGTAAAATTAATTTTATTTATTTATTAACATTTTAAATAGTAAAGTAAATATCTTTTTAGTCGGCGTAGTAGTAAATATAAGAAAATTTACAGTATGAATCACATTATTACCTGCCAGTAAGAGAGGGGTTTGATTCTACGGCTAACGACGAGCCATTGAGCACCGTAGCCAAGAAGGCCTTCAATTGAACCAATGAGGAGAATCACATAGGTGGGCAAGCGGTCGGAGGCAAGCCCGGCTAAGATGCCAAAGGCTTTACCAACGTCTTTGACTACAGATAAGTTGTTGAGCTCGAGCTGGGTGAGATTCATGAGAGTCTTGATAGCATCTGAGTAGTTTGAGAATGTGTAGTTGTTGCCTGAAATGGCTTGGACCCAAACAGCGGTCACGAAACCAAGCCATTTTCCGGCAGAGGACTTGTAAGAAACTTCAATACCCATTTAGAAGAAGACGAAGATTGAAGGAATGGTGGACTAGAGGGAAAGTTAGGTATTTAAAGAGATTTTATTTTACTAGTATTTTTCTTAAAAAGTGAAAAGAGTGATGATGGGGTTTTAATTTTTGGGTTTGATTCGGACTATTGATCGTAAAGCGACACGTACGGTTCTTATGGACTTACGGTTTCATATAGGATGTCCACGGTCGATGTCGGTTTCGGAGGTGGAATTCTTTATGGTTTTTTTTTTACTTCTTTATATTTTATATTTTCAAATATGTCCTTATTGGAAGTGTTTTCCAATATCAAATTTATGGGTTTATAGTATTATATTTTAATCAGATTAGATATTTTTTTAGATAGATGTGAAATATATCTTTTTACATAATATTTAAGTAAAGTTAATTTGTAATGCAGTGTACACTAAACTATTATTTGACAAATGATTAGTGGACTTAATCACATGAGCATTTCTTGTTTGCTTTGCTACAAATTGGTTCGGTTGATAGAAATATATCTGTAGCTGACTGTTAGAATATATGACGGCATATGAACACCGTAAGCAAAATATAGCATGCGGGCCACGTCGCGTGACAAGCGAGTTAATAATGAAGCCTTCTCCGGAATGTGATAGGTGACGTGTAAGCAAGAGAAGCTTTTTCGTGTAAAAATATTCCCTCTTTTCCACAAGCTGTTGCTCTGTTGTGCTGGTAAAGAGTAGCTTCTTGGATCTGGTGGTGGGATATCGAGCAAAAAGAAAAAAGTTGTGGATTTGCGGACTCTTTTGATTCTATGTGCCCAAGTTGCCTATTGATTGGTACAGTTGATGAAATGGGACCGAATTTATTGAATTTTGATCATATGGTTGTTTATTAATAATTATGAAGAAATATAAATAGTTACTTATCAATAAATCCACGAGTTTTGTTCAGCTTTTGTAAGATTTTTCTTTTGTGCTGATGCTTTTTCGGATAAGAGCTTATAGTCCTGTGACAAAGAAAGAGATTTTTTTTTTGTCGTTAAACGTGTCAAATCATATGATTTTTTTTTTATTTTCATTTTTTTTAACTTTATATATTATATTAATTTTCATTAACTTTTTAATTGTATTTTCATGCTTTGCGGTGATACCAATAAAGTGTTCGCTGAATTAGAGATTGGGTTTTAAAGAAATTTACACAGGAAAAAAGAAATTAGTAAAAGGATCGTCGGAGGGAACGCTTTCGAAAATGCTCCGAAGCTTTTATTAGAGTGAGATAAAATGTATGCAGATGACGGGTTTTCTTCTTTTAGGTTAAGAAAAGACCGATTTATTTGGAACGTGGACCTGAGTTTTTTTATAGGGTTTTGAGATGGCTTTTCACCTAGGGCAGTGATGACGTGAAGTCTCAATGATACCTACGAGGCCTAACTAGGTGCCTTGGGATCGTCCGTTGCGTTTCACTTTATTGTTTTGGTTAGGAGCCGTCTAAGTATGAGATGACCTTTCACTCAGGTGATGACGTGGAGTTTCAACTTGGTTGGTCAATGATGTTTAAGAGCCCAACTAAGTGGTATGGAGGACGGTAATGACCTAGAGTCCAGCTGTCGGAGTCGAGACCCGCTGTGTACCGACATGTTGTCTACCCTTATTATGACCTACGTGTCGTCTCCTTATTGAATGTGTATTTTTTAACAATATCACATTGTTTTTTAAAATTTGTATTGAATTATGTTAAAAATTTATATACATAATATTTTAAAGAAAAAAATACATTTACTCCTTAAAATTTAATTAAATGAACACTTAAACCCATCAAATTGAAATATCACCCTATTTGTTTTATGCATAGTTTGCTCGCTTGAAGACAAATATCCCTCGTCCTTGCTTCACTGGTAAGTCACGTGGTGAAAAGTAATCAACCATCAAACCACATCAACATTATTTACCTTCAAGCCGAAATTGTCCAATCAAACTTTTTTCTTTAAATCTCTTTTAATAATAGTAGTTAAAATAATATTTTTTTAATAATTAAGAAAAAATCTTTTTCCTCTATAACATCAATTAAGAAATTACACATAAATCTTATCAGTAAACAGAAAATCACACTAAAATCTTCTTGATTCTTTTTTGTCTTCTTCTCCTGTAAAATCAATCGATAAATCACATCAAAATCTCAAAAGCAAACAGAAATCAAACCCAAAGCTCATCAGAAAACAGATAAATTTTCAAAACCCAAAATAACAAGACACCACCTCTCATAAGGTAAACAAATTCATCCCAAATAAAAATCTGACCAAACGGATTTTTCTTTTCCATATCGCGTCAATTCACCTAGATAATGTCAATATTACTATGAAGACCCCAGAGTGTCGAAAGATAAGATCCAATATGTACAAGTACAACTGATAACCAGTAGCTAGAGGCCGAGGGTACATACATAGCTCTTTGGTTCCCGAAATAGCACTACTCTAATGAATTAGTGCATGCTTAGTTAGCCTTTTTAAAAATCTGAAAATAATTTTTAAAATCATATAATATGTTTGGTATCAAATTTTCAATAATAATTTTTAAAAATTAATTTTAAAATAGGTTTTTGGAAAAATAATTTTCAATTTTCATTGTTTTTTATATAACTTTCAAAATTTTAGTTACAGTTAAATTTGTGAGGCAGGAATTCATATTCATGTAATCAAAATTCTCGTAAAATGTATCAAATTTTTTGAGTCCTTGTAACGAAGATTTTTTGTTTGGTTCAATTTTAAATTATAGAAATTTTAATAAAAATTTTAAATTTTTTATTAATAATGTTAATTTTTTAATCTCATATTTATATTAATATTATTAATTAAAAAAATTAAAATTTTTAATTAATCTAAATTATTGAATTTAAAATCAAACTAACCAACAACCAACATAAGAGAAGATGTCTGGAAACGCCATCAGGATAAGATGTATCCACAATGGCTTGGATTTCGATAAGTTGAGTGGATCAGCAATTGAGAAAATAAACGTAGATATGGTTTTTGTTTTTGTCGTTATAGCAATGCCTGCTTATCAAAAAGGCAACAGAACCGCATATTTTCTATCCACGGTCGCTAAGTACGGACATTGTGTTGCCTGTCTTAATAATAGCACTGCAGATCAATACGACAAAATCTAGTGTCTTAGATACTGCAAAACAAAAGACAAGTTGACAACAATCACATGTTCGTCAGCCCATAGGACATTTTTCTTGCAGGAGAAAGAAGAAAGAAAAAGGATAAGAAATGAAAGAGAATGATGTTTTTCGTTCATTATGGGTTTGACAAAAGTGATAGAAAATAAGAGAGAGTGAGAAAATCAAGATTGCTCTAATTAAATTTGTGTTTATCAAAACTAAAAATCAATCCATTTGGCTTTTCCCTTCTAATTAACAATCAATGGCGGTATCAACAACCACACTGGCCGGCCATGAGACGACGTGCTGATCGCTGCATTTCATGGTGTACTGAGACTTTTCAGTCATAGTCCTGCAGGCCAGACAGATTATGGTAGGCCAGACAGAAAAACTTTTTACTTTTTCTGATCTAGTCACTTTCTTTGGCACTATCCGCCATGTGCGTGTGGGCCATTCTTTTGATCTAGTCACTCACTGCAAAGTATACATATAAAGTGGCTCAGCCAACAGGCACTTCAAAAAACCCTGCCATAAGGTTTCATCTTACATCCTCCCTTAGCTAAAATTGCTGCTACTATTTCATTTTCTTTTCTTGGTTAGATAATTGGAATTTGGACAATATAATATCCAAATAATTTGATCTTTACTGCTATACTCACAATTAAAAAAATTGGCAAGTTGCCAAGTCTGACAACCCAAATTGATCAAATTGGCAAGTTGCATGATATGGTTTGATATAAAAACAGTTGTACTCACAATTAATTAAATATGGTAGTAAATAATTTTCTATTAAGTTGTTTATGGTACAAGTAGCAGTAGTCGGCCAACAGCACTTGATAAAATCATAAGCTAACAAAGAGAAATATCATAAAAAGGCTTAATATTTTAATTAAAGAAAATGTCCACCAATATATAATCTTGATTAATAAAATCATGATTATGCATGTATTTTGTTTTTTTTTTATATTGATGAGAAAGAGATTAAACCTGAGTTTCCAACATAATTATTAAATCAGAAAAAGACTGGATCAAAAAGTTACATGTATTTAATTCATTTTGGTATGCAAGTGAATATATTTAAATGTGTAAAAATAACTTGTCTACTTAATTAAGCACGGCTGGATAATTACATCACTCAATTATTATAACTTAAAATTAAAATTACGTGATGAGCAAACTTTAATTAATTTATCATTTATGTTTGAGATTTAATTAAAATATACTTAACTCAATAAATTCAAAATAAAAATTATTTAGATTTACTTAAAAAGTCCTTACTCTATCATCTCTATATTCATTTAATGTGCAACATTTGTGGTTTGTTTGGCCAATTATTGAAATCTCATATTTCAACACATGCCAATATAAGCAGATCGACTGCAGTACTTATCAGTATTCTTTTTTCTTTTTTTGTGTCTGATGTCTTTGCATGCAAATTCATCAATCGCATGAGATAGCCAGAGATCCACACGCACCTCACTTGGAGAAATACAATTTGGTGTGGTCCCTTTGCTTCATGGTTGTTTAATTGTCATCTAAAGTCGAAGGGACCTTTTGACTTATCGACATGATTAGGTTTGGTTCAAACATTTTAATCAAAGGCATTCGTTATTAAGACAAATTTCTAAAGCCTAAATAAATAAAAAATTTATTGATGCAAATTAATTTTGAAAAATAAAAGAAAGGAAACTCTTTTTTAAAATAATTTTTTTTATATTTATACCCCAATTAATAAAAACTAACTCATGAAATCCTTAAAAGAACTCTTCCATTAGTAGTAACTAAAGAGGGCATAAGTAAAAGAATTTTGAATTTTGAAAACAATTCAAAATTTTTATTTTTCTTTAAGATTTTTTTTTCAAATTTATGCCCCAACTAATAAGAACTAATTCATGAAATATTTGAATTTAATTCCGAGAGTTACACTTCGATTAGTGGACTTGAAGAAAGGAACATTTTTTTTTTAAATTCAAAATAATTAAAAAAATATTTTAAAATTCAAATAAAAAAGATGTAGGCAAAAAACATGTTATCAAATAATCATGTTGTTAAACAATGAAAATATATCAACAAAACATGATTCACATGCAAGGGCAGTTTGCCCTAAAGGAATTGTTCTAGGGTTTCTGTATGTGTTGGTTTTGTCTTATAACTTCAAGTGAGCTCTAGTACATCACTATTAAAAGAATGTCATCATACTTTTTGAGTTAAAAAATTATTGTCTAGCACAGTATCATAAGAAATATGTAGTAAAAAGTTTATCTCACACTTGAAAAAAATAAAATATCTTTTTTTCTTTTTTTGGTATCATTTAACAATAAGATAAACCCTTATATCATATATCTCTTATGACACGTTTCTCTACTAATAACATAAGAGATGGACTACAAAAGTATAAACTTAAACCTTTATTACAAAATAAAGCATAAAAACTGATTTTAAAGCCTTTGCCAGTAAAATACCACTTGGGACCAAGGGAGTCCCTCGCGGTAGACAGAGGCTATGACACGTACCAAAGGGGTGCTGCCGGTATCTATTCTTTAGGAAATGCATGCAGTACATGTGAAAAAAAAAACTAGGGAGAGGGAGCAGTTGTGAGTCACAAACAAGAAAAATAAGTTTGAATATGAGAAACATTTTCGTATTCCATGCTCAAGAGAAAGTATTTAAAAGATGATTTTACCAACCTTTTTCAAATACTTTTTTCATGTAGGGTTGCTGTCCTCAAAGATTTCTCGTGCTCTTGGGACTTGGAGGCTCTGTTTTCTCTTGTAGAAGGACAATCACAAGAAAATGAGTGTTTTTTTGGCTAACGTTTTGTGAATGGGAAAGATATTTTGGTGACAACCTAGTACAAGTTAATCTACCCAGAAAGCATAAGTGTTTGTAATAAAATAGCTAGTTTATGCAGCCTTAAGCTTGCGAGTTGTTGTTTTTATTTGTTAAAAATGGGGGTATTTATAAGTAAATGGAGAGGATAATGGTGTATCCTCAGTTGAACCTTTCCTCAAGGTTCGTTTGGATGGGATAAGGAAGGATACAGCCATCACAATTTCTATACCATTGGATCAGGAAAGGGCGATGTCACAAGTACATGCAAGAGCAACTATAAAAAAGAGGGACATGAAGAGATGGAGGCAAGACCATTGTAACGATCCATCTTAAGTTGGTCATCTCTGAGATAGTGTCGTTATGTTTTGTCATTCTCGCATGACAAATATATGTAACAATATAAAAATATATCAACTAAAATTAAAAATTACATTCAATACTAAACTTTTTTCAAAAGAGATACAATATCATTCTTGTATCAGAAACAATATATAAATATAACAAAATGTATAAAAAATATTTTATTAAAAAATTTATTTCTTTTTTCTTACAATATCTGAGGACTTGACCACAAGACTTACTTAAGGTAATTACTCTAATATTAGCTCTAAACTCTATCTATCTTGTCCACTGTCTAAAATTTTTTAACAATGAGGAGTAAGCTTCACAAGCTCAGTGAATTAAATTTACTAGAAATACTTGATTGTATACTTCCAGTCACATCTTATAATTCAGTCATTTCTAATTTATCAATATTAATCATCTATTTCTTCATATATAATAATTCAATTTTTCAAATAATCTTTCAATATTCATTCATATATTATCTCATATAATTCAATGATAACATTATATTATAACTACTCATATCATAATTTCAATCATTTATCAATCTCTTCTTAAATTAATCATCAAACATATCATTTTTTTTTATTTTATATATTTAATCATCTCGAGATTATCAGTTTAACGTTGTTATTTAACTCGTTATGAAGTTTACAGTATATAATCAACCAATCAAATAATTTTTTCATATCATCATTTTATATTTCTTTTTCATCATATATATCTTTCCATGAGATTTATTTATCTATCAATAATTTCACAATCAAGACTAATACTTTAGTATCTCAATTAATAATAATAAAATAACCGAATAAATAAATTCATATGTTTAAATCATCTTTCTTTCTTTCATCACATTATCTCATTATTTCATATTATCATCTGGGAATGTCTTCCCACATGTTGACATGTTTCAGCCAAACCAACTACATTTGTGGTCTTATCAACCAGACCAGCTGCCTTTCTGGTCTTTTCTTTATGCATATGAACAATAACATGCAAACAAACATATATCAAAGCATTCAATTCAACTATCTCTTTCTCGAAATTATTATTTTATTTTATGCATATTAAATTGTCTCCTCATATCTCATATCAAATTATCAATCATAGCTTATCATGACTTTCATTTATCCTTTAATTATATATTTCATAAATCTATAATTTCAATAATATTACTTCTCATATATCGGATCGAAGCTAACACACAACTAAAGTGAAATGAAAAAAATGAAAATAAACTAGACACAGATATTTTACGTGGAAAAACCCTAAACAAATTGAAGTAAAAAACCACGGGTAAGCGTAGTAAGATTTTACTATTGTAAAATAGAGATTATAACATTTTCTCTCTAATTACAATAAGATAACAATTGTCTAATCTTTATTGTAATAGGAGAAACTACTCTCTCACAAAATCGGGAAAATATTACTTACAAAAAAGGAACAAATTTTCCTCTCTAAGTAGTAACTCTCAAGAAAAATTCTCACACTATCTCTAATACTCTTCTTGGTGTGTAGAGATGTGTTTTTTTGAAACCAAGGTTTCAATGACTATTTATAGGCTCAGCATTGAGTGTGAACACAAACCAACATTGAGTGTGAACATGAGTGTGAACACAAAACAAGATAAAAAGAAATGGGAGTTGACAAAGTCCAATTTTATAACTGTTGGGCTCTTTTTTATCTTGTCTCCATTCCAACAAAAGTTTATTCACATGAACACAATTGTTCATTCACATTGTCACCTTTGTAGTGTGGAGAAAGTGACTTTACCACTAAAAATGTCTATCTCTTATCACATATTTATTTATTTTTTTGGATTTTTACCGGGATGAACATGTGCTTGTTTTTAATATTTATAAAAAAAAATCATTTTAATTATTAAAGAATTTTAAGTCTATCTCTTTGGCACTATCTGCCATGTACGAGTGGACCATTCGTCATTCATTTTGGTATATGGACGGGTGACCAAACTAGGTATAATGGACCCCAAAGATCAACAGTGACCCGTAATTGAGACTTAAAGGGTCCTACCTCTTTATTCAAATTTAATGTGCAACGTTTGTGGTCTGTGATAATTTGTGGCCAATTATTGAAATCTCATCTTTCAACACATTCCAATATAAGCAGATCGACAGCAGTACTTATCAATATTCTTTTTTTGTTATTCAATCCAATCATTTGATTTGAATTCATTTGAAAGTTAATCTCGATTAGTCTGTACTCAATACACAAATATATATCAAAAAAATAAAATCCAACCAAAAAACACTTACCTTCTAATCAAAATTCCTAATCGATTCATTTTTACAAAAATTAAAAAACTTCAACCTCCACTCTCATTTAGTTGATAACAAATCAAAATCTTAATTTTTGATTAATTGATCTTAATCATTTAATTTTAAAAAATAATTTAATTATACTTTATCAACAATTTATTCAAATCAAGTAGAATTATCATCTTTGATTTGATTAAATCAATTCGATAAAATTAAAATTATTTTATTAAAGATTTTTCACAACCTAAAATCAACCTTTCGAAACTTAATCAATGAGATTTTTTATTGATACCAACTAAATGAGTGTTAAATAGAAAAAAAATAAACTTTGAGTTTTGATTTCTTTCTTTAAAAAAATTTCAAATTTATTTCCCATCAATTTGCATTAATTCAGATTAATATCTATTCAAAAAACAAATACTTTATATTATATTCAATCTCAGTCGTCAACTTTGAAAAGGATTCTAATGGGACAAACTTGTTGAAAAGAATTCTGAGGACCTGTAGACTAAGAGAGGCTAACAGAAATCTGAGGACCACATGCTTAAAGCTTCTTTTTCTCTTCGTTTTTTGATTTCGCATGTCCACCACGGATTTTGGCCGTATTGTCTACCACTCTACACCATACACTGTACCCTCATAACCAGCCAATACCAAGACCTTGAGGCAATCATGGGGCATCTAACAGCTTCCCCATGATTGCCAAATACTATCACATGCTTAAAGCAGCTCCAAGTACATAAAAATTTAATGTTACACAAAAAATTAGTCAAATCATTGATCTTTAATTTCAGCAAATATTCAGTATACAGAAAAGAATGCATACGGCTCAAGTTGTTTACTTGCGAGATGCAACTTTGTAAGGAAGCACTGAGTTATATTCTCGCAAAACTAAGGTTTTGTTAGTGATGTAGGATATCATACCAAATACAATTGCGTGTGTGTATAGATATGCTAAGGAGAATGTGATAGTATTAACCCAAAATGGAATTAACAATCCTGAAAGCCATAATGACCCAAAAGCAACTCAGTTTGAGTAGGTTTATTTCGTTTGCATAAAACCTAAACTTCATGTGTTCAAATTGTTTAGACCCAACCATTGTAGACAAGCAATTTACTTGATTACTCCTCTTATGGTTGAAAAAAGAAACACACAGATGCAACCAAGGCATGCAATAATCAAACAGGAAAAAAACGTAAGAAAGCAGTCAGCTTCATTTTGAACTATGTAAAGCAAAGTAGTACACTCTTAACACATTTTTAAATCAAATACAAGTAAAAAAATACAATTATCTACCACATTTATATAAACTAACAATGTATAAAATCCATGCCATATGCGTGAACATGCAAACAACAGAATATATACCTACTTCAACCATCCAAATACCCAGTGTAAGAATCTCTAGCTGAGAGAGGCAGCACGACAGCTGACCAAAAAAATGTCTACTTTGTCACAAATATGCCCGGAAATACTTACCTCTACCAGGAGTGGTACATTCCTGAGAAGCAAACTTATTTCATCACCATCATATGTAAATGAGACAATATTTGTGTCACAGATCTCAATGCTCTTTATGAGACAGTAGCCTATCTCCAAGGACTTCAACATGAGGGAAGGGCCAGCAACTTTAACATTCCTCAAATCATCATCACCGTAAACTGCTAATCACTCTAGTACAGGACAATGGGTTAACAAATATTCAAGAACTTCATCGGTCACATTTACCCATTTTAGACACAGTTCATTGAGTGACATAAAGCCAGCAAAAGTGCCACTAAAACTGGGATTTGGTAACTTCAAATAAGGCTCCCACAATTTTGGGTGGAGTCTTATGCACGATTAAATCACGTTCGAAGTCCAACACAAGCCTTTTAACCCTATTTGATAACGCAAATTCACGCGACTTATCAATAGCTTGTGCAGAACTACTGTCAAAATCAAAGAGAACCCTTAAATTGTTCTAAATTTAGACCTTGGTGCAATCCAACCACATGATTTGCAAAATTGATTAAATTACGCCTTTCTTCTTTAAGTAACTTTGGTTTCCAGGGTTTCGACAATATTTTGTATGCATATATTTTTGTACCATCGAAGTGGAGAGATCCGAGAGATTGCCACAAGTAGCTCCATCGACTTGCAAGGACACAAGTAGCAACAGCCTCCTTTAATGGCAAGAAAGAAAATATTGAGCAAAGCAGATCATCTGGCAGCCGACTAATACTATCCTCAGGATTATAGTCTCTCTCATCAAACTGTCGCTGAGAAGCATAATCAATACAGTAAATTATTTCAACAGATGACTGTAAGGTAAATCTAAGACAAGACCTTGTATGAATAAATTGGCTCCAGCAAGGCAATCCTTTATTTATAGAGAGAGAAAATATTTAGATTTGTTTGTTGTCCAAAAGAGAAAAGACAAAGCAAAAATTTAAAATTTGCCCATTTTACTTTACAATTGAGAGAAGCAAGTAAAGGAATGCAATGCAATACAATGCGAGAGATTGTTCAAACTGAAATCCCATCAAACTATTAGGGCAATCTCCAAATCTTGGTATAACTAATTTGAAATTAAAAACTTATTCTTGGCGAACTTAGAGTGAAACCAAAGGCATATGCTATCTGCTACGTTAAATCTGAAACAAAAGAATCCGTAAGTCACAGAGGATCGAGACTTCTATTATAAGTAAGAAAGTAAAAAAAAACAAACGATCGAAATTTCATGGAAAAGCCTCGTGCTTTACAGATCAATACCCTTAGTAGTCAGTAGAAACAAAATCCCCAAAAGTAAAACACAATAAAATTGCTAAATCATAAGTTAAACAAATTAAATCTTTTTGATTCTTTACTCTCTTCAATAAAAAATATTTTACCTTTTCTTAATCATTCTATCTCAAATTGGGATTCTAATAATAAAAAAATTATAGAAATTTAATTTTTTTTAAAATTAAATCTTGTATCATTTTTTTAAATTTTAATATTGTTGAGATTTTTTTTAAAATTATAGATTTTGTTTAATCCGAATTTTTAGTTAGAATCAATGAAATTGAAAATAAATTAAAACATGCTTACAAACAAGTGGATAAAAAAAAAACTAAATCTTAAAAAACAAATTAAGAATATTTGAACAAATATAAAAAACTAATGCACAACTTAATCTCAGAAATGGACAATGATAATGTATATACACCACGTACTAAAAAATGTAATAACACAAAACCAATATTTAAAAAATTTTGATTTATTAATTTTTTAGAAAAAAAGTTTGAGGTTCCAATTATTTTTTTAAAAATTATTATCTAATAAAAAAGTTCATTTATCTCAAGTTAGAATGCTAAACATAAAAAAAAAATAAAAAAAGAAGATGGTCCAAAGTGCATCAATGGTTGGGCTCATTGTCTTTCTCTTCCCCAGTTGGACATGCTCCACGTGGCGGTCCTGATGAGAGATCAATAGTATCATTTTAACAATACACCTAACCACACCATAAGATTTCTAATTAATATCTTTAGCAGGTAACGTAATGTACAATGCTTTATATGATTCCAATTTTCGAAGCAATAAACTATATTATGCTTTCACTAGGGAAATTTTTGCGAACAAACTTCGCCCTCTCTTTAGCGGCTCTACAGGAAATGATACCTTCCCAGAGAGCATTTACAGAGGCGGCTGATTGACAGTGTGGTCTTTTGTTGTTTAAGAGAGAAAGTGAACTATTGTTTTCTTTTGGTTATTCGATGGAAAATCGAGAGAATAAAGGTTGTTTTTGTTTATTAATGAATTAGAGAAAAGCAAAACCAGCAAAAGATGCGTCGAGAGATCTCGGTTTTGGTTCAACCACGGTGCCTCCTTCTCTTGGTTGCCCTCACAATTTTCCTCTTTTTCGCATTATCGGGTTCTAAAAGGGTACGTTTTTTTACTCATTGCGGGAGTAATTTTTTTTTTTTTTTTGTTAATATGCATTGTACGGATCTGATTCTGGAATTGGGATTTAGTATGGGGCATTTGGTGTGATGGGATTTCTGGGTTCTATTCTATTTTAGTTTTTACAATTTCAGTGTGATTTATGTGTGTGTGTTGTTTGATTGGAAATTATTGATGTGGTGTCACTGGATATTACCTACTCTTTAAAGTCAAATAGTCTTTCATTGTATATCTAAGGAGAGTTTAAGATAAAAAGGGGAGTAATTTGTTTCTTTTTAATTGTTAATTATTACTATACGAGAGTTTAGTATCGTTTGATTGGGGAGCTAAGAGTTTTGCTTGATCTACTTGCAATCTCATATTGGTTTTCTGAACTTTGTCACTGGAATCAACGACTTGTTGTGTTGTAGTTGAGTTTGTGTTTGTGCTTTATGCTTTCCACTTCTTTTTTTGGTAAGTTATACTTCCCACAGTGGCCTGTGAAGACATTTCATTGGTTTTTATGAAGAAAAAAAAAACTAAATTTAGTTGTTTCTTTTTTTCCCAACAAATTCATTGAAGGGAGCTTTGTATGATCATAGGTGTCTATTTTTTCTTCAGGTTAGTTTGCTAAGACGAATGCTGTTCATTACATATTTTTAAGGAGGAATGCTGAAGTGATTGATTGATAGGAAATTTGAAAAATAATTGCTTCTTTAAGAAGAAAAAACGTGACAAGGATGTTTTAAATTGCTTTAAGTGGGTAGAGGTCGGGAAAACAGAGAGGAGAAATGTGGCACATTTGGTGGGAAGAAATTTAGGCTATGTTGTTCTTACCTTGTGCTAACAACTCACGACGAAGTTCCAATGAGTCTGAGAATTATATGCAAAATGCTTGCATAATAAGGTTTGGTCCAGAGCAATAGCGTAAGTTACATGTCTGTGGTGAAGACCTGAAGCATTTTGTAAAGCAAGAGTTTCTGGGCAGTACAATCTCCTACAAACTGTAGTTGGACTTGGCAGAAATTACTCTAGTTAAGGCCAATTGCAAGAAATTTTATAAAGCATATTATTGGGGATGGTAAGATAACCTTCCTTTGGTATGCAATTGGCACCCTACAGGGCCTCTTTTGGATAAATATTCCAGGAGAGTGATTTATGATTCAAACCTAGGTGAATTTTCTTAAGTTGCAGCGGTGGTGAATGAGACAAACTGGCAATGGACAACAGCTAGATCAAATGACTTGGTTGAGATTCAAATTGTCTGCAGTACTATCCTTCTTAGAGTGTTGTTTGGATTCCCTCTCCACGTGGTATCTTCCAAACTAAAGCTACATGGAATGCTTTAAGGTTAAAAAATCCTAGAGTGGCATGGTGTGATCTCATCTGATTCCATGATTCTATCCCAAAGCATAGTTTTATCTCTTGACTTGCTATTCTTGACAGGCTTGCTACCAAGGCTAGGCAGAGGCTTGGGGAAATGTTATCAATACTTCATGCTTATTGTGCAATGGTGCTGAGGAAACCAGAGATCATCTTTTCTTTGGTTGTCCTTTCTCAAATCAGATTTGACTCCAAATTATGAAGCTGTTCAAAATTTTTAGACCCGTAAATGACTGGAATTCTGAGCTTACTTGGGCAATTCAAGCTTGCAAAGGCAAAGGCTGGATGATTGTTTTACTAAAGCAGCTTGGTGTGCTTCTATCTACCATTTATGGAAGGAGAGGAACTGTAGGCTTCATCAGCAAGCTTTTCATAGTGTAGAAGCTTTTTTTTGTCCCTAATTATTGTTGATGTTAAGGATTAATCTGTTTAGTGTTGATTCTATTGATCTTGAGATTGCTTTAAACTGTTAACTATGGCTTCTTGATTTTTTTTTCCTGTTTAATCTGTATGCTTTTGGTAAATCTACATATGTGAGACATGAAAGGTTTTTTTATGTGTTGTGCTTGGTTCAATTCAATGTAGGTTAGAGGTAACAGTATTTTTTTTACAACAATATACATGTTGCTCTATATCTTATGTTGATAAAGCGTTAATATATTCCTTCCAAATTGATGCTTAGGATGAAGAGAAGACAGTAGAAGAGGTGTATGAAATTACCCACAGAGTATACTTGGATGTTGATATTGATGGCCAACGTTTAGGTACAGCTTTCACTTTTATTCTGTTATATGATCAGAAATTAATAAAAATGTTTTTCGCTTCTTCTTTTCTTTGATGAGTAACACTTCTTTTTCTTAAAGAGGAAATCAGTTGTCTGAAGTGTAAGAGTTCTGTTGGCAGTTATGTAGTCCTTCAAAGTTCCACGGTTTTTCTCCTTCCTATCTCTTTTAACTTCCTATTTTGTGACTGAATAAATGCAGGTAGAATCGTCATTGGATTATATGGCCAGGTTGTGCCAAAAACTGTTGGTATGCCTTTGATCTTCTGCATGAATAATTTCAGGATGTTAGAAACCTTATTTATCTAACATCCAAAAAATGGAACATCATTTATCTAACTTATCCAAAAAAAGAAACCTTATTTATCTAAATCAATGACCAGGTGGTCTCAAATTAGCAAACTGTATGGTTTATGTGCATGTTGCTTACTTATCTATTGTTTGTGTTGTCTGTTTGCAGAAAATTTTAGAGCTTTATGCACAGGTACTTGGGCCTTATCTTTGTCTTATTACTTTCATATCTTGTTGAGCAGTTTTTGTTTTTAATATGCTTAGTTTAACATATTCTTTTTTTTAACTGCAGGGGAGAAAGGCAAGGGTTCAAGTGGAAAAGCTCTCCGCTATAAGGGAACGCTATTTCATCGTATAATATCTGGGTTCATGATTCAAGGTGGAGATGTAGTTTCTGGTGATGGTAGGGGAAGTGACTCTATATATGGTGGCACCTTTCCTGATGAGAACTTTAAGATAAAACATTCACACGCAGGTTCTCAGTTTAATGTCTTTTGAATCAACTGATTGTCTATTTGCTTTATATATGATCTGTGGACATGAAAACTTTTATTACCCTAAAGTTGCAAGTTTTTCTTGTTATCAGGAAAACTAAAAAAGCTGTACTATTGATTTGTAATCATGTTGTTTTCTGGTATTGTTTCTCATCAATTATCTTTCTACTTTTTTTAGGTGTTGTTTCCATGGTTAACTCAGGACCTGATTCCAATGGCTCACAGTTTTTTATCACTACTCTCAAGGCTAGCTGGTAAGCTATTCTCTGTCTTTATAATGATTGAGGTAAAATCTGGAACTGAATTGTGAACACCATGAAGATGACCGATCGATCAATGGTTTTGCCTTGTTTATCCGCATTGAATTTTCCCCATTGGTGCATTAGAAATTATATGCTTCTGTCAGTTATGTCCCCATTTTTGTCTCGTCTAAAGTGAGTTAAATAAAATGGCCAAAATTATACTTACATTTTGATCATATGTCATCAAGTTCTTAGTGGGTGCATTCTTGTAGTTTGGCATGCACTACTTAAGCTGTGAATCAAGTACTAGGTCTGCAAGTCTTCTTCTCTCCTCTCTCAGTCTCTTCTTTTCTTTTGTTTTTTTGTGGGGTGGGGGATTCTATGCTTAAGGTTTTTGGTTCTCTTCTTTTCTTTTGTTTTTTTGTGGGGTGGGGGATTCTATGCTTTAGGTTTTTGGTTCATGTGTTTTTTGCACTTAGATTAGACCCCATGTCAACTTTTTGACGGTTGCTATAATTTACATGTCAACTGTCCAGGTTGGATGGAGAGCATGTCGTTTTTGGCAAGGTTATTCAAGGCATGGATAATGTGTATGCAATTGAAGGTGGAGCTGGAACCTACAGTGGAAAACCCAGAAAAAAGGTGGTAATTGCAGATTCTGGAGAGATACCAAAGAGCAAGTGGGATGAGGAAAGATGAAACTTTTTATATTAACAATAACAGATTTTTTTTTTTCTGGTTTTGAGTTTGCTGATTTCTTTTTAGATAATTGATTCACATACTGATCTCTTCTATCATGTCCATGAAATTTACTTGTAATGATTTACACCCTATAGTATTAGGCTCTTCCTGGAAATGTTCTAACTTTTTTCTTCTTTCTATCGTCTGGTATTTTAAGTGGCAACTGTTTTTAATACAAACATTTTCATCGTTCAGTAATCAGAAGGAAATTATCTAGTTTCATTTTGCACTCTGGTATGTGCATCTGGACACTATTTTTCAGGACCGGGAATTTGTAGTATGCTAATAGTAAAAAGAAAGCATAAATACGTTAGTAAAACTCATTTTATTAATGCATATCCTTTTGTGTAAATCCAGGGTTTTATTACAAAGCAAAACCTGTACAGTCTTTGACATTCAAATGGAACATAAAACACTTTTCAGGGGCGGAATTTACAGGAAGTTTTGAGCTCTCCTGCAAATCCACTGTCCACCCATGCAGAGTAACCCCCTCCCATGTTAGTCACATGCTCATAGCCCTGCCGGCCACCAACGAAAATTTTCCAATCTATTTTAGTCATTCAAAAATTATAAAAGAAAAACAAAGAAGAAATTCATAATAAAATGATATTGAAAAACAAATATTAATTAATGGCTTTTGTTTACTATGAGTAAAAACTCCGTAAAATTGATAAACTTTGCACCAACATGGTTTAAGATGTACTTACCGCATTGAGAAGATCAACACAGGCACGTAGCGCTCTACCTCCAGAGTTGCAGGCCTTTACAAAATGTATCAAAATTCTGAAGTTAGATTAAGAAAAATTCTGATACCGATTGCTCCAAACAAATCCGAATTTTTTTAGTTACATAATTAACCCTTATGAAATTTTTAATCATGCTGTTTAAGGGATAAACAAAAACAAACACCAGAGAGTTGGAATTAATTGTTAGTCTTAATTACCACAACTAAGTAATCATCCTTCTTGCAAACTGACGTTACTTGAGTGAGAAATTCAGGGTTTTTCACTCTACCTTATCATTGAAAAAATAGAAGAAAATAAAAGAAGTTAGATAGATGATATAAATTTTTCCAAAAAAAAGAGTAATACATAGGAGTAATTAACAAACAGTATAATTAAATTACCTTCTTCTGTGATGAACATGTAAGGCACATTCAAGGCATTATCAACATGGCTCTTGCTGAACTCCTCAGGTGTCCTATTGATGAAAGTGAATCAACTGATCACTCAGAATATCTAAATTCACAATCTTCACCACATTAACATAAATTCCCTTTTTCTTTTTTCCTTTTTTTGGGTTAAAAGGGAACAGTTCTTTGTTAGATTGGGTTTAAAACCAATGTTTTAGATAAGTTCAAAACTTTATTGTTAAATTTAGAGAACTTCACTGATAACATTATATTTTGGACCTCACACATATACTAACGTTATTAATAAAAATTTTCAAAATAATCAATAAAATTCCGAACGAACCTAAAACACTAGTTCTAAGTCAGCCAAGAATTTTTGGCTAAGCACACCCTAAAACAGAACTATGAATTGAATATATTCAAAATTTGGCATCACCCACTTCACATTTTGATTGGCACTAAGACATTAATTGCCTTAAGCTCAATATTTTGAAAGAAAAAAATAAAAAATGAGAAGCTGAATAATTAAAATTAATTTGCAAAATACTACACCTCACATCCAGATAGAGGTGACCAGAGCTGAGGAGATCTTTGGCAGTTTGTGCATCAACAGTGACAACATCTTCAGGCCTACAAACCATATTGCCATATAATTACAGAAAAGAAGAAGAAGAAGAAGGGGAATACTGTTTTTAATTGAAATTATGATTTTAAAGAATCTTACCTCTTTGTGGCATCCATGATAGAATGTAATGGAAGGGAAAAAAATGATGATCTTCTTAAGATAATTTTGTCAAACCTGAAACTTCAAGAGGAAGACACCTCTGCTAAGTCATGTAATTAAGTGCCTAGCTAACCAGCTTATTATATAAACAACTTGATATTAGGGATACACACATTGCTTGTTTCTTAATTAATTAACCTTTGACTTTGATATATTTTCATATATTGGTGATGATATTAGTATAATTTAGAGGGTCATTTTGCTTAAGCTCCAAGACTATATTTATTTTATTAAGGGAAAATACACATTAATATATATTGGTTGTGTGTGTTGAGTTGGCTTTGGTTTATTCCCTTGTTTGAAAAATCTTTTTTCCACTAGGGGAAGGCACATTAAATCATATATTTTAAGATGAGTGACTTCCCTGATTGGCTAAACTAATAGTATTTAAACAGTTTCAACTTGTGTGAGTGTGAGATAATCAATTTTAAAAAATATATTTAAAAAAAAAATGTTTTCAAATAATACTCATTTAATACATAAAAGGAAATGAATGATAAAACACCAATAAAGCTTTGATTTTGTGCTAAGAAAGATAAAATCGAAACATTGAGACCATAAAATTTTAAATTTGATTCTTACAATAATTTATAAAGATTATTTAATATTATTTTCTCTTTAATTTTATCATTTTTATAATTATATTTAGACTTAATTATAAAAAATACTTTATAGTTTACTTTATTTTTAAAAAATACTCCGAAATTTTTTGTGGTAAAAAATGCCTTATGGTTAACTCTATTTTTAAAAAATACCCTGAGTTTTTTTTTTGTAAAAAATACAATGTGATATGTTACAATTAGCAAAAAATATTATGTAGTATATTTCTGTTAATTAAAAATACATTGTTATATATTTATTTTAGTTAACTATAAGGTATTTTTTGGTAACAGAAACTTACCACAAGATATTTTTACCATAAAAAATTCTCAAAATGTTTTTTTAAAATAAAATCAATTACAAGATATTTTTTATAATAAAAATACCGTGTGGTATTTTTTAAAAATATAACCAACCATATAGTATTTTTTATAATTAAATCTTATATTTATTAGATGGTGATACTCTCCAATAAAATAATTTTTTTTTCTTCAGTTACATCATCTGATAAATTTAATGTCATTTGTTTTACCTTTTGAGAAAATTTTCCGTAAGTTACTTAACAGAATCTTCACTAACTCGATTTTTTTATTACAATATTTTAGGGACTCCATAAAAAAGTGTTCTTTCTATTTTTTCTCTTTAAAGAATAATTTTGAACCTTCACTTTTTGTCTAACATTTTTATGTGAAAAAAATGGAGGGAGTTGCCAAATTTTTGGTAAGAACTAATAAGAACCCAATTATCACACTCTATCTTCTCATCTTCACTGTACGGTATAAACCGACCCGTCTTCTTCTTTCTTCAAATTCCATTAATAACAGTCAAAACCCAAAAGAAAAATAGATAAAAAACTCAGTTAGCACCACCTTTTACCCATCTGATTCTTCTTTAACTCTCTCTCTCTCTCTCTCTCTCTCTATAGAACAGGACTTTATCTCTCTAAAATGGGTAGCAGTGAAGAGGACCCCAACAAACCCATTTCCCTTTACGAGTCATCGTCGCCATCACAGCCTCTCCTCTCCAAACCCAACCCTCCAATCGAAGAATCACTCGCGCGACCCGAACCGGAAGAGCCCGACCCGACCCAGTTCCTCCAGATCTCCTACAATTACGAGCCCAGGTCCTTCAAGGACCTTCCCTTCCTCGCCCTCTTCGTTCTCTTTGTCATCTTTACTTTTGCTTTTGGTATCTTCTCTATCTTCCACAGGAACACCAATTACAGCAACCTTTCTTCTTATACTTATGATTCTAGTTCTACTTCTTGTGTTAAACGCACACTTTCATCATCATCATCAGCTAATTATTGGGTTTTGGGTATTGAATTATCTTCGTCGGATTCGGGCTTTTTTAGGGATTTGATATGGACCCTTGTGGTGACTCTGATTTTAAGCGTGCCCATCTGCTTTCTTTTACTTTTGTTGCTTAAACACTACACTAAGCAAATTGTGTATGTCACCCTTCCTTTCTTTATTATCTTGCCAATCTTTTTTGATGTATACTGGTTTGTTGCGTGTACTGTTAGCTCTTCTTGTAGCGATGCGTTCCCTTTGGTTTATAGGATTTTGGTGCTCGTGTTTGTTTTGTTGATAATTGGGATCGTTGTGTGGATTTTGGTTGCTAATTGGCATCGAATTGAGTTGACTGTGAAGATTATTGGTATTGCGTCAGACGCGTTATCGAGGAATTTGTGGTTGTTTGTGGTGCTACCGTTGTTGACGGTTGGATTGGTAGTTTATTATGCGCCGATTGTTGTGTTTTTGGTGTTTGCAAGATATAATGGGAAAATTGTACCCCGGGAATCGAGTGGAGAGTATACTTGTGTTTGGAAGCAAGGCAGTTGGGTGCCCGCTTACTATACGCTGGCGATTCTCACAATGTTGTGGTCTTTGGCTACAATGGTGGAGGCACAGGTGTATGTGATTAGTGGAACTATTGCACAGTGGTATTTTTCGAAGGAGGATTCGGCTCCTAAGAGGAGTATACGAACTTCTTTGAGGTGATTTCTGCTTTTCTTTGCATAGTATAGTGGTATTTTTGTGCTTCTATGTAATGCAATCAACGTTGCATAGAGTAGTTCTATTGATTCTTGGCTATGAGGAACACGCTTTTAGATTATTAATCGTTAGCTTAAGATCAGATATATAATGGGTTGCGTGAATTCCTTTTGGAATATTGACTGGAAAGTGTAGTTTTTGCAATTTACTCTAGGGTACAATATTTATGGATCACACCATATAGAAAACCACACAAACACTTATTTTGTAGAACTCGTTTCTCTTAAATGTAGTTGTGAAATTATGATCAACGAATTTGATATGGATTTTGCTTCTGCCAAAGCACCATGGATACCTACTTTATTTCTTTCAGCTAGCATCTTGGAAACACTGTGCGTTAGCTAACTTAGCTTAGACGTGACATTTTGACATTAGAATAGATCCTTCCATTGGGTTGTTTAGCCTTGTGTCCAGCCAAAGTTATGAGTTATGACCTAGATCTTGAACTATGCCGTGGGATGGGTTTGTTGGTTCAAGGGCCTTGAACTTTTCCAAACAGTGCATCATTACTGATTACTCTTGCTTCAGGTGATTAATCCTTTGGATTGGGCCAACCCTTTGAACATTAAATTAGTTCTAGTACGTTCTCAGCTCTTGTCTAAATTCTTAGATTTTAAAGTCAGATTACTGTGCTTGTTTTCTATGTAATTTACTTAATGTCTTGTGATAAAATTCAGGTTTGGTCTCTAGACTGATTTTTCCCTGCTTAGTACTTCAGAAATCACCTCACTTTGGGAAAAATTGCCTACTTCCTAAGCAGTCCTTCACAAAACTTATCTACAAATGGAGGTGTAATAGTGGTGGCACTCATGTAGACTTAGGAGTGGATGCATAATATCTCATCTTTATAGACAATTATTTCTGGGATTTTTAGGAAGAATCTACTGGACTCTTGAATTTTTCAATATTTTGAATGCTTGTGAACTGTAGATGCGATTATACTTTCACTTCAAATGATTACTTCAATTGTTGTGTCAGTTCTATGTTCATGAACAAATCAAATACCTATGAGAAAATATTAATGCACAAAGATAGGCAGTATGGTACTATGATTTTCTCAATGGCTTACTTCATCTTATCCAACTTTGTGATCCCTTTGGGGGATTAAGTGCCAAGACTAAGTATTGCTGAAAACTAAGAAAAAAAAGGGAGGAAATATTTTTATGGCCATATGGTTAGTGGGAGAGACCACTACTTATGATGAGATGAGGGCGCAGACCTACCTGGACCATTATGTCTGTACCAATGTTGCTCCAACTTTTCATTCTACTTGAAGTATCCGTGTCAAACACATATCAGAAACGTGACTGAAAATATTGGTATGGCTCTTAGACTTGTCAAATGAATAGAAGATTTACCAAAAAATAGACGAGTATTCATGTCGGATACGTACCCACATCCCTTATCCATACCCTAGTCGGAGTAACATAGGTCTATACAATATAGATATAGTGTGCTCTAGTTGTGCTTGGAACTACAGTGGCATTTCCTGACACATGTTTTAGCCAAAGTAGAGGTCCTTTTTTTGCAAAACAGATGTTTGGTAAACTCGCAACGATTGAATTTTACACAATGCGAGCACAACGCAGAGGTCCACACTACAGATTTAGAAAAACGGCTCTTAGTTTGATATGCATAGCGTTGTTAGTTAACAGCTAAAATAATGAATTTGCAGGATTCCCTCCACTGGTTCTGCTTAATCTTGGGGTTTTGTTAACTTCAGTTTCCTTCTGAAATATAGTAAGCATGAGCCTGCTGTTTTTGTCTTACAGTAGATTACGTTGATATTTTCTTCATTCTAATGTGTCTTCACTCTTCACTTGTCATTATGCTGCTTTTCCTTTCATTTAACTTCTTGTCTAGAGGAACATCATGATCATCATAACATGTTTTTCTGTCTCATGTTACTGTTTACAGAAATGCCTTTGGTCCCTCCTTTGGCACTATATGTCTATCTGGATTGCTTATTTGTGTTGTTCGTGTGGTGCGTGCTGTTGTTGATAGTGCAAGACAAGAAGGTGTTCCAGGAATAGTGAACCTTATTCTGCGATGCTGTGTTAATGCGTTACTGTCAGCTATAGATTTTCTCAACAAGTTCACCATAAGCTTTGCAGCAATAACTGGTGAGGCTTATTGTTCATCTGCTAGGATGACATACGAGCTTCTAAAACGTAATCTTCTCTCTGCTGTCTTTGTGGAGACTGTTTCCACTCGTCTGTTAGCTGGAATTATTTTCGTTCTCTCAGCAGTATATGCCATTGTGGTGAGTAATAGTTTCATATTCCTACCTGTATCACTTTTTATAAGCTAGTGGTCCAAGATGGATTTCTCATGAGTTCATTCTGCAAGAGAAGCTGCGAGTGTTTCAAATGTAGCATTCTTGCAGGTTATCTGACTGCATGAATTGACTCTTCGATTACATGATGATAACTATCTTAGTTTTTGGATTTGGGGACAATCAAGAGAATATTTTAAGCAATCATCCATGAAATATCTGTATCAGTACAGTGGTCTTAGTTAACTTTGCTGCATTTGCATTCTTGATCACTTGTTCATCTTGTGAAAACATAGTCATTTGTTTCCCAGTTGTGTTGTAGCTTATGATGATGGTTTTGTATTGCTTTCGTATGAACCGCTAAATCAGTTCACAGTTATCACCATTCTAAAACAATGGGGATGAATGCATTGAAAGCCTATATTTATCTTTCCGGCTGGCTAAATTTTTTTTCTTTCTGCCGTGATTATTTCCTGATGTTGGATGTTGTGTATGAACAGGCTTGGGCTATCTTAAAGGGTGTGAGCAGTCTTGGGGTTGATTCATATTTTGTGGCTGCTCTTGCATGGGTTCTGCTGATTGTGGTGCTGAGTTTCTTTGTCCATGTGTTGGACAATGTGATTGACACAGTTTATGTCTGCTATGCTATAGATAAGGACAGAGGAGAAGTCTATAAACAGGAGGTTCATGAAGTTTATGTTCAGTTACCGATCAGTAGAAACAATAGATCACATTTTGTCCCTAGAACTCTTGATGTGTAAATATCAGCGACTTTGTGTAACATGTTGGGTCGGCTATTTGTTCTCTGAATTAAGTTATAAGTGCTTGTTTCAATTCAATCGTTTTGTTGTACAATTTTTAGGCATGTTCAATAAAGAGCTTGGTTTTCTGGCAACTTTGGGCAGATTATTTGAGTAGTCTTGTGATTTCTGGTCAATGGAAAATGTTTGTATCTTGTGTGAATATGGTTGGATTCTTGTGTGCATGTCAATTGCCATGAATAGTGGCACTGTTGGTCAATTGTTCCATTAGATTTCGCTTTTTAATATTTATCATGTAAATCAATGATAATAGCTTGACAATCACAACGACTAGTCCTATGACTATCAAATTTTACTTTATTAGATAATTTTTGTATCCGAGTTGACGTATCATCCTTGTAACATGTAGAAGTTGACATGCTAAAAATGATGTATGAGAATTTTGTGTAATTGTTTAAAAGGAAATTAATTGCTTTAAAAATCTTGAAAAAATCAATAAAGACATTGTATGTTGGATAAAGAATTCAGGCAACATAGCATTATCCACAAAATCAATGTAATGTAGGAATTGCAATAAGTAAATTATTCGTAAAATTTGATATATTTATTATTGTATCCACTTAGTTACTCTGTTAGTTAAATTCAAACTCTTAACCGTTAAAAGTCATAAAATTTTGTCTTTAATTACGAAAAACTCATTTATTTATAACCATACGCGTTTAAACGGATACGATTCAAATCGATTAATCGCAAATTACCATCCTTAATCTCATGTGACGACATAGCTTACTTGTGCCCTATATACCTAAATTAGAGTTCATAAAATCAAACAAAGAAAGCTAGCTAAGAAAAGAGAAAAAAAAAAAAGGAAAAAGAAAGAAACAATATGAAAATCTAAAATTTGACAGACATGAAAGGCTAAACAGAGAGAAATTTGAAAATCTAGGGAACATACACAAATAAACTAAAAAGTGGGGGTATATTGATATAAATGGGCTAACTCCTTGTATATGAGCTCTCCGCGACTACAAATGTATTGCTACTCTACATACAAAAAGACGCAGCATCGAAGCTCCATAACTTCTCTTCCACGATACTGAAGACTCTCAACTCTCCTTCGAAATCATGGTTCTCGAGGTAATCAGTGTTCATTAATTAATAGATTTGCTTGTTTCATTATACCCAGTTCTCAATTTTTTAAAAGTATAAATTAGGGTTCAATAGAAGATTATAATTTGATGCTTTTATGTCCATCAACCAATCATTCAATCAATCAGGCGACTATGATATGCGTTGATAACTCTGAGTGGATGCGAAATGGGGATTACAATCCTTCTAGATTTCAAGCTCAAGCGGAAGCTGTTAATTTGATCGCAGGGGCCAAAACACAGGTACTCATATATGTATATGTATATATATGGTCTGTTTAAGTGTAATTAGGTTTTTTTTAAAGTTTATGAAAATTTAGAAATGATAATATATGAATGGCAGTCTAATCCGGAGAATACCGTGGGGATTTTGACAATGGCGGGCAAAGGGGTTCGTGTTCTGGCGACTCCTACTACCGATCTTGGCAATATATTGGTTTGTATGCAAGGTATGCCCTAATTTGTATCTTTCTCTTTATCTTCTGCTGTTTGATAAGTTTGTGGCTAGCATCATATTATGAGGTTACTTTCGTTTAGAGGTGGCGATTATGAGCCTTTACTTTGATGTTTTGATTATTTCATGATTGAATTCTTTCAGAAATGAGAGAAATAAATTAATTCATTAACCTTTTTGGCGTGGTTACAATGAATGCCATATTTGAGGATTAATGAGGATTTGCACATTGTTTCTTTTAGTGATTGAATAAGTTGTAGAGAGCTTTTAATTGGATTTTTTTTTCTGTAAAAAAACATGCTTTTGCATCGAAATCAACCAGGAAAATCTAACTGTTATTGAAATATGTAGAATAGTAACAGAACAAAGCTATAAGAGTGCTGACTAACAGCTTACCTGCGGGAATAAAACAAACTGAAAAACTGAACTACTAAATATTAACTCAAAGAAAACTTTGTGTAACTGTAAATTTGAGTTCTGTGTTAATAGAAAGGGGTCTCTCAAGTTGGTGGATATGTTTGCATTTATATGGCTGACATCAAAATTAAGCTTCTAATGATTGGATGCTTTCACTGTCAAATTCTTTTAGATGAATTTTTGGGTTTGTAGCTCAAAATTTGATGGTATCAGCTGTATTGTATACTCTAGAAATTCATTACTGCAGCCCATGTAGACATGTGGCTTACTGCCTGAAGAAAGTATTTGCTGCTTTATTTGTTAACTCCAAATTTGAAGAGCTCTAGGCTTATGGACTCGAAACTTTCAGTTTTCCAATAATGTTGATCTTGCTACCAGATTTCACAAGTTCTTTTGCATCTCTGTCATCTTATGGCATTGATAATAAGAAATTCTCACATCTTTTCGCAATTGTCAATGTTTATGTGCATCTTTGTATCTATATACAATTTTCTTTTCTTCTTTTACGTAGATCTTGAAATGGGGGGTGAGGTGAACTTAGCAGCTGGGATCCAGGTTGCTCAATTGGCACTTAAGCATCGCCAAAACAAAAATCAGCAGCAAAGGATTATAGTTTTTGCTGGAAGGTAGATTATGTTGCCTTTTTGACTTGCTTGTTCGTTTCTATTGTTATCTAACATTTTTGTTAATATTTATGCTTTCAGTCCTGTCAAATATGACAAGAAGGCGTTGGAGACAATAGGGAAGAAATTAAAAAAGAATAGTGTAGCTCTTGATATTGTCAATTTTGGTGAGGAAGATGATGGAAAGCCAGAGAAATTGGAAGCTCTCCTTTCAGCTGTTAATAATAATGACAGCAGTCACATGGTTCATGTTCCACCTGGTCCAGATGCCTTTTCTGATGTGATTCTCAGGTGCAACATAGTCCCTTTTTCCCCTTAGCTATTCTGTTCAGTCTTAAGGTGTTAATGAGCATGATTTAAAATTTTAGGTGCAATCAGGATGCTGTCATTTGTCAAGCAAAAAGTGAATAAAGTAGGACATAATTTGAGTGGGGTGGAATAAAATATAAACCATAGAATGAAGATTATTTGGGTAGTCATTGTGGACTTAATTGGGAATAGCTGGGGTTTTTTTAGGTAATGGAAGAGATGCTCTTGGTAATGGGTTGTTATGATAACTAGGTACTAAATCATACATGGTGAAACCAGATTATGCTCACTAACTTAAGTTTTCAGAACATGGTATCCTTTTTAAGAATTTCAGACAGTTTATCACTATGTTTAACACAGTTAATACATATTTCAAGTAATAAATTTTTTTTAACTTCTGGCAGCTCATCTGTATTCACTGGTGATGGTGAAGGAGGAAGTGGCTTTGCTGCAGCGGCAGCAGCAGCTGCTGCAGTTGGTGGGGGCTTTGATTTTGGTGTGGATCCCAATTTAGATCCTGAGCTGGCTCTTGCACTTAGAGTTTCCATGGAAGAGGAGAGGGCAAGGCAAGAAGCTGCTGCCAAAAGGGCTGCTGAGGAAGCTGCTCAAAAAGAAAAAGGAGGGGAACCGTCATCCAATTCAAAGGATGTAACAATGACTGAAAATACTAATGCTACAGCTGCTGAAACAACTGAGAAAAATACTGATCCAATGGTTAGTGACTTTCAACTCTAATACTTTTCACTGCTTTGAATGTCACTTTTTCAACATCATTTTTTTATTAATTACTTTTTCATCATTTTTCTTGCAATATTCGTTTGGTATGCATTTTCACAAGTAACATTGTGGCAGGATGAGGAAAAAGCCTTACTGGATCAGGCTCTTGCAATGTCAATGGATGTCCCTGGATCTGATTGTTCTATGGATGATACCGATATGTCAGAAGCAGTCAACGAAGATCAGCAGTTGGCCTTGGGTAAGTTCTGTTGAGACTTTACGATTTATTTAAGGACGTTTATATAGCAACTGTCTCTAACTCCAGTTCACTGGGGTTGCTTCGATGTTCCCTAAACTACATTCCTTTATACTACTGTAGTAGATTTTTTCTGTTATGTTCAAAATGTCAAAAGCTCAGATCCTGAGATGATGGGGTTAGTTAAATCCTGCTCCTGGACATTATTCTGAACCCAAACACAAGAAACATTTTTTTGTTACTTAATGTTCTTCTTCTGCTATTTGTTGCTAAATGTTAATAGACATTAGTGCATTTGCTCATTGGTGGAAGTAAATTTGTTGTATCTTGTGTTGGATTTTTGGAAGTTAATATAAATATTTTGCCAGCTTGACAAAGTGGCATATCTAAGTCACAAACAGTTAAAGTTTGCTGAGATTGAGATTCCTGCAGATTCTTTTTTAAATGAATTATTCAACTATTAATTTTCACGATATACTGATTTGTTGTCTGGTTTTCTTGCATGCAGCTCTTCAAATGTCCATGAAGGAGGAGAGTGCTAGAGATTCATCAACCCAGTCAGATGTGAACAAGGTGTTTGTGGATCAGGCTTTTATGTCATCTATGCTTGCATCTGTAAGTTTACTTGAACCTACATTAGTTGTTTCATAATTAAGGAGTTTTATAATATGTTCCCTGTGTTCTGACTTTTTTATTATTCCCATAGCTTCCAGGAGTTGACCCAAACGACCCTTCAGTGAAAGATTTACTTGCATCTTTGCCAGGTCAATCTGAGGTGTGTTCATGAAAACTTATATTTATGTGCGTTTTGTCATTAGAGTTATCTTTGTGATGCACTTAAATTTCTGCAGTTTTGCTATTTATTAATGTATACTTTTAAGTTTGCAACTAGCTGTAGTTAACCTATCTTAATTTTTTGGTTATTGACAGTCTCAAGAAAAGAAGAATGAAGATGAGGCACCAAAGGATGACAAGAAGTAAAAGCTGGTTTTGTAAGTGCTGCCTGCATAGCCTTCAAGACCGAGGCTTCAATTTCAGATTTCAGTTCTACCTTCCTAGGATGGATGATGCTTACTTATTTTGTACCAAATGAGGGCTCCAAGTCATATCACAAGAATAGACCAAAGAGAGCTTGTGGAAATTTCGGTGAAGCTATACTGAAAATTTGAAATCGTTATGCATGTTTCTGTCCTAAAGCATTTTGCCTGAAGGTCTCAAGGTTGCAGTTGCAGAATAGACTGCATATTTATGTTTTAAAATTTGTTAGCTACTGGGGTCAATGCCCTAAACCATGTGGATTAATTTATGATATTGCTTCTTTGAAATTGAAAAAGTAATGTTGTGGTACTTTTAAGGTATGTTTGGATCGAGGAGAGAAGAGGTAAGGAGATGAGAGTATCCTTCAAATTAAGTTCTTCGCACTAAGTCACCCTACGGGCGTTGAGAGAGAAGAGAATTAAAATAGTTCAAGAGAATCATTTCTGTGAGGAATGAACCACTCCCTTTTGCCTTCTAACATACACTAAATTAAAAGAAATTTATCCTAATCTATGCTTTACAAGTAACAGATACTTAATTACAAACGATATTATCAAATTATGTGCCAAGTCCACAAGTAATATGACTTAACAGGTTGCTTGCTGTCTTTTGGTCACAGATAATGAAATGCATCAGCTGATATTTGTTTGGCCAGTTTTGCAGCCACAACGTAACTCAGTTATACTCATGTAATCCTCTTCTTTTTTGTCTGACGTTTCGTTAAAATACCGGCCAGGCTCCTGACAGCCAAGATGGGTATCCATGCCCATCTCTCTCTTTTTTTATGCCCACCTTGTGAAAATATTAACTCAGTTTGTGTAATAGGTTTTGTTTGGAATTTACTTAAATGTCATTTAAAACATCAAAACTTAAAATTTTTAGAGTTAAAACAATCAGTTTGTTTAATCCACCTCATTCTCTTATGTTTTTTCATATCCTGATTTTGCCAGTCAATTTAGCAAAGGCAAGGCAAGCTAGTAAAGTAGTGTTTATATCATTTTTTTTCTTATGAAGAGAGAAACAAATGATAAAAATAAATTATTTTAATATAAAATTATATATATTAAAATTGAATCTTGCTCACATAAAATATTAAAAGACTCGAGATGAGAGAGAGCTGTCTCCTATTATGTAACACACCAATAAACCAAAAAAAAAAATTAAGAAGAACATAGGAGCCTACAAGCGGTCACAACGATTGGAAATTTCTTGAAAACACTTGGATTGCAAGACTAAAACCAAACCATTGGTAAGCCTGCTGGAATAACAAACCCAGCCTTATAACATACACACAATGCGCCAACCTTATTAGTAAACTGACAAGAGGAAGGTCTATAAATTCTTGCGTAAGTCAGATTTCGAATTATAATATGTCTCGTCAGCTTTTATCCCAGATATTTATATCAAAAAAATTGAAAATGAAAGTCTGATGTGGTAGAATAATTGAAGATAAATTCAAATAAAGAGAATAAAATTAAATTGATTACTTTGATTGAATTACGTAATCAGATGCGTAAATATTAGGGTTTGTCCAAGAATCACACAGATCATTAACGCCTAAACTGGCCTAGTGTGCTTTTTATAAGAGTGGCTACAAATAAAGCACCCCACAGGCCCACATTTACAAATTTTCAACCATTTCAGACAGATTAAGCTGCACCAACAAATTTGAATGCGTCCATTAAGAAGAAGTTAACAACAAACGGCACACATCCTTGACGTCGAACCCTCCAATCTAGCCCAAATCAAGCCATTCCACATCAATGTTTTAATGAAAACTATGGATTTGGGCTTATAGCAACAAGTAATTCATTGGCACATAGTTGTGGACCTCACGGAAAGATGTTTTGTTCTGTTTTCCACAAAAGGAGACCCACACCCACATGAAGGATTTGTCTCCTCTTGCACATCCATTTCTTCCCTTTCTAGATTTTAGTGTTTGTACTATTTTTTTTTTTTCTCTCTAGCTATTAGACTATTACTACTCATCTTTATCTCGAATATTAGGTAAGCATATGCAACATTATTTTATGATATAATTGATTGGATGTTGCTCCTATCCACCACATTCCCTAGGACAATCTTATGGGGAAATTCAAGCTTGGGGATTTCAAGTCTTGGAGTTATACATAGCTAGAGGATTATATTAATTAATGATATTTCCTTTTTAAAAAGAGAAAAAGATATTAATCACGATCAATTCAGCAAGACAACTAAAAAATTTATGAAATGATAACTTAAAGTTGGATTAAACATTTTTAAAAATTAAAATTCGTAAAAATTAAATTTGTGTCAATCGGGTTTTACCAATTAAACAAAAAACAGATTTTAATTCTCTAATTATTTTATTAAGAACCATTTAAAAATCATTTTGACACTCATAATTATTAGCTACAATTTAATCAAACAATATTCAATTAAATGAAGAATTAGTGGTACATGCATGTATGGGTGGGTTCATGTATATATTATTACCAAGAAGGTTGACCTTTTAGCCATCTTTTTCTCTCGTGGTTTTTCACATAAGGTGATGAACATGAACCCTTTCACTTTGCTTCTTTGCTTTCACGCAAAGACTCCTTTTGGGTAACACAAAGATGGAGAGATGGGATGTGGGTATGCGATCCAAGATGGGACCATCCTATTATTCACATAGATTATGTTCTTCTTGTTTAACTCTCTTATTATGTTCACTTTAACTAGCAAATTTTATATACCTTGATCAAGTGTAAAATTGGATGCCTATACTTTTATGGGTTTTTTTTTAAACAAGATATATGAGTTTTTGATTCGACTAATCTTCGAATACATATGTTGTCCCGCTCATATATGTATCAGTTAAAACTCAAAATATATTCCATAGATGAAATCCGAATGAGCTATTTACACTTATACTACATTTAGTTATATGTAATTAAAATTTGAAATTGAAAGTGAAGTGTAATCATAGGTTTTTTTTAATCATTTGAAAATGACCACAATCTTTTTCATTTCAGAATTTAAGTGAAGGTCAAATTCACGACGGGATTGAATATTATCATGATAAATTTGAATTTAAATATTCTTTATTTGGTGATGTGACATTTAATCTCACCATAAATTTGACTCTATTTTAATTTCTAAATCGAGAAGATCATGATTCATTTTAAAAAACTTATGATTATGCCTCAACTACAGTTCCACACCTAAATTTATATTATCAAATATAACGTTAATAAAAAATCAAATTTAAAATACACGTTAACGAGAGGTTTATCTTGTTTCTCCAATCATTGAGCAAATCCTTTTAGTTTCTATATATGAAAAATTGTGCTTAGATTATTTGGACATTACTATTAAATTTCGATCATGAAACTTTATATATATATATATATATATAACTGATACTTTTTTCAAATATTATGAAGTGTATTCTCTACATAAATGATTTTTTAATAATAAAATAATATCACAGATCAGCTTATACATATTAGATTTACTTTCTCGATAAAGCAAGCCATCAATACGAGTAGATTTAACGTGTTCCTTCCGTAGTTTAAAAATGATTAAAATAAAATTTATAAATGATAATACGATATAGTATAAATATTTGTGAAAGTGTCGTTTAATAAGTGTTGAATATTAGTCTCTGACAAGCTTATGAAATGATTATAAAAAAATTATGTAATTGAAAATTTTTCAAGGTGGGATTTGTGATAATAAAAGTCAATTTAAAGTAAAACCAATACAAAACTAAGATTACTTCTGAATTGCATAGTTAGTAGGGAGGTATATTCATTATGTATTTTTAATAATATGGTAAATTAATTAAAGATATGAATAAATATGATAAATGATATAACTTACATAAGAAAATGTGAGTAAAACCGATAAATAAAGTTTGTTTGATGATGGATTTAATTGAATGATTACATCTTAATTCTTATCGAGTAATAATATTTAATGATTAAATGGCATTATGAAACAAATTCTTATCCTACTAAATTATTAATGTGGGCCCTAAACTCAGTAAAATGAACTAATTAAGCTGATTGGTTCAGATTGGTAATCATAGTAACAAGTGCAAGGACAAATCAAACCCAACAAATTTAAGGGTAATTTTATCATAAAAACAGCTTATACACTCACTGTACAGAGCATAGATCTGGTAGGACAAAGATGTAAATATAGTAAACATCAATGGCATTTTCAAGACCCACATCTTTAAATAACCCCAAATGCTCTCACACTCGAAATTCAAACCACCTTCAACTTTTAACTTGAAGCTCACAGAAACACATCATCAACAACAACAATGGCAATGGCTTTCAAGATGGTACGTACTCAACATTTTTGCTTATTTTAATTTGTTTTATATTTCTTATTTTATATAATTTTAACTTACAATAATAATCTAATTAATCCATAAATTTGTGCTTTATGATCGATCGATGATAACATAAAGGCTACCACTGGAATGTGGGTGACTGATGAGTGCAAGAATTCTTTCATGGAGATGAAATGGAAAAAAGTTCACAGGTACATAGTCTTCAAGATCGATGAAAAATCCAAGTTGGTCACCGTCGATAAGGTCGGTGGGCCCGGCGAGAGCTACGAAGATCTCGCGGCGTCGTTGCCGGACGACGATTGCCGATATGCGGTGTTCGATTTCGATTTTGTCACCGTTGACAATTGCCGGAAGAGCAAGATCTTCTTCATTGCATGGTCCGTCACATTTGAAACCCTCTTTTTTTAATCTAAAATCATGAAATTTATATGGAGGGTCCACGTCATTTTTTAATATAAAATCATGTTTTTTTTTTTGGGTAGAAAAATTTAATAATGCTAATTAATTATTGGAGTTCAGGTCTCCAACAGCATCAAGAATTAGAGCAAAAATTCTGTATGCAACCTCCAAAGATGGGCTGAGGAGAGTGCTGGATGGGATCAGCTATGAGCTTCAGGCAACCGACCCAACTGAGATGGGGATGGATGTGATTAAGGACAGGGCCAAATAGATGTGTTTTATGAGAGTTAGTTAATTAATTAAATCAAAAGTCAGGTGTGCTTTTTCTTGCTGTTACCCTTCTTCCCTTTCTTTTTTTTAAAATATTTTTTCTAGGTTCTTTTCGTACTGATGTAAGCTAAATCTTCTGATTTGTAATAATATTCATGTCGTGTGTGCTAATTTGATGACAAAGATTTGAATGGGTAGGGTACATCTACGTGTAATAGTAGGGTTTGACATTTTTAAAGGCAAGAGTTTTATTGGTAACTCTTTGAAAATTGAGTAATAACGTGCAGGAAACTTTTGGTAACACAAACGATTTAAAAATATATATTATTTTACATATACTTGACACGAGTTAATTGATACGTGCCAGGAGCTTTTTCTATTAAGAACTTTTTTTTAGATAGTTTGTTCATTCATGGATCTAATTGATGGGGATGAATATACCAACTAATATGACACCATGAGTAAGTAGTTAATCATATGATAATGCTAGATAATTAACCATTGTGAGAAAAATGGCATGATCTTATTTATGAAGACCCCTGTTGCCCAAATGATGACCCTTATACCATAATGGATTACATATTGGTGACCCGTCCTTACCGGATACTACCATGCTTTTGAATATAATGAGGTGGACTCCTTTGACTTTATCTTGAATGCTCCTAAAAATGAAAATAAAGGCCAACTATTTGTCAGATAATACAACTTTATACGGCTTGTTGAGATATACTGTATTTCGGTTTGATACAAAAACTTGTTTTGGTTCGAGATATTTTACAAGTCTCCATTTTATAGTTTATATATAAAAACATTAATTAGAGTTTGTAATTATCGATTTTACAGTAAATTTTTATATTTTTCATCTTTAATAGTGAATTTATCCTTTTACTCCCGTAGACGTAGGTCTAAACAATTAAATTATGTAAATTCTGTCTTTTATTTTTTGTATGATTGTTTTGATTATTATTTTACTATTTTTTTAGTTATCTTTATCGATCTCATTACAACACAACTAATTCACCTGATCCGAAAATTCGTATTTGATATGTGAATATAAATTTATTAGAACCATGAAAATTTTGTATTTTTTTTTAATATAATTGTTTTGATTTCTTATGCAATAGAAGGTGCTAAGAAGTAAGAAGTCATCAATTACAAAATTAGGCAATGAACCCTACACAAATGATATTAAGTTGATGACAAGGTTACAATCACAACAACTTAATAATTACTGTAATATTTTGGTACCTAACTCTTAGATAAGATTGTTTCTCTGTAGTAGCTTTTGTCTTCTTCTTACCTTTAGCCTTTTTTAGTGATTTTTGGGTATTGCTTTTGCTTGCAGCTAATTAATCCTTGATTTTTGGCTAATAATTATGCCCAAGTTTATAATTTCACAGCAACTTTGGCATCACTTTTGTTTCAACAAGCCATATCAATCTCCTCTTTCACGGAGTCTGAAAAAGCATCCTGCAAAATAAGCTTTAATCCTTTCATGCAACTTGTGATGTTATAACAATCTGTTGAAAAGGAACAGACACAGTGGATGCAGACTGGGGTAGGAAAGGAAGAAATAAATAATGATGGAGATGAGAATATTCCTTGTTATTATCCTTTACCTTGATGTTAAAAATAATAAACAGAGAAATAAAATTTCATGATGAAATTTTTCCTTGGTAAGAATCTAAAGAAAATTTCCTTTAAACACATAAAATTAATATAATATAACACCTAAATAATTCGAACTCAAACACTTAATTTTGAATATCTCTATGTTTAAATTCATCCGAAAAATTTACTATGACAAAATGGACAAAATAATTAAAGTATTAAGCTAAAAACTCAAAATTTAACACTTGTCAAGAAAATTGAACCATAATTTTGAAAGATTAGTTGCAGAGATAAAAAAAAACACAAGAAATGAAGAGAGTAATCTCGTTGTTATAATATTTAACAGTTCCAGATCAAGAACGTTGAGTAACATAAATTTTTCTGCTTTGAACCATAAAAATGAAAGGATCTGATCGAAAAGAGCCTTATATACTAAGGCTTCTCATATCTAAACAGGAAAACGATACAATTTTAAACCTAAAAGCGAAAAAGACACAACTTTACATAAAAGAGAAAAACGACACCGTTTTTATCTATGGTAACAAGTGTAATTATAGTAGAAGCTCAGATGAAGTTTTTACAAAAATTACGAAGCATAAAATAATGCACAACACAAACAAAGCATATATGCATAATAAAATGCAATATATGACTAATACTATTTGTGATTTCGGGACTAACATATAATTAAGGCTTGCAACTCAAGAGCAACTCTTATACTATAAGCCCTCACTTTATTTTTGAAGCATACATAAGCCGTTTATTCTTCAAGGCATAATTATAAGACTTTATTTCTCTTCAACATCACTGTAAGCCCTAAAGAAGTTAGAGAAATTGTTGACTAAGTACAAAAAAATAGAAGAAAAAAAACATGATGACAGATATTAAGATTATCAGTCAAAATCCAAAAATTCGTAATTAAATTCAAAAAGTAATCATGCACATGTTATGCAGTAAAACTGTACAAACATATGCAAGGGGCTAAAATGTATATGCGAAAAATATACAATTACCAAATCTTACCTTTTCTTTTTTTTACCAAGAAATCTAAATTCTTCCACTTCACCCAAATTTCTCTATTTTATCAAATTTTTTTCATTTCACCTATTTTTCCACATTCACTTCGTTGAGAGTCGAATTCAAGACCTTCTGCTAACTAGGTGATGTCAGATGATGGAGAGGTGGGCTGGATAGTTACTAGGCCATATATGAGGATTTGGGAAAGGATGAAAAACGAATTTTTTTTTTTTTTTTAAAAAGAATTTAAATTTCGTAAAATTAAGATCAAGATATAACTCATCCTAGTCGACGCAATTAAAATTAAGATATTACAAAACTTTCTCTAAGGGAGCACCTACAACTCTCACCACAGACCCTAATGGAGCACTTTCTCTAAGGGAGCACTTTCTCTAAGTGATTGGGTCTAGTTGGATCAGTTTACATTTTCATTAGAGGAACTCTTCATGAAGTTGGGTTGGGTCCCTCCGAAACTGGGCCGTACATAGTAGGAGTGCAAATCAATGCATTTTGAAGATATACACAAACCTATAGAATAATTCCTTTGCCACACTAAACACTATTTTTTAGGATTTAATAGAAGAAAAAAAACACATGAAAAAGGAAAAAAAAAGAAGAGATTTTTTAATTGAGAATTAATTGTACCTATCCTTAATTGAATTATGAAGTAATTTATTTATTTTTATATATTGATGGAAAGAGAAATTCATACTAAAAAATAGGAGTAATGATCCCACGGAATCTAGAAAGTCCACTAATAATCATGAGAAAATTCAATAATAATTGTTTAAAAAAAAATTTAAAAAAATTTAAATACTAAATTACTACTCAATTTTTAATAATTATTAATAAAATTTTTCAATCCTATAATAACTCTCGTGTAACCAATTTTTTAATAATTATTAATAACATCGCTAAAAAATGAGACTTAAAATTAATCATTAAATCAAGAGGGTACTGTCTCACTGTCGCTGTGATAAGTGTTTAGTAGCTTGTTGAAAGAATTGAGGAATGAGTTTTTATCAGAAAAGCATCCTGCAAAATAAGCTTTAATCCTTTCATGCAACTTGTGATGTTATAACAATCTGTTGAAAAGGAACAGACACAGTGGATGCAGACTGGGGTAGGAAAGGAAGAAATAAATAATGATGGAGATGAGAATATTCCTTGTTATTATCCTTTACCTTGATGTTAAAAATAAAAAACAGAGAAATAAAATTTCATGATGAAATTTTTCCTTGGTAAGAATCTAACGAAAATTTCCTTTAAACACATAAAATTAATATAATATAACACCTAAATAATTCGAACTCAAACACTTAATTTTGAATATCTCTATGTTTAAATTCATCCGAAAAATTTACTATGACAAAATGGACAAAATAATTAAAGTATTAAGCTAAAAACTCAAAATTTAACACTTGTCAAGAAAATTGAACCATAATTTTGAAAGATTAGTTGCAGAGATAAAAAAAAACACAAGAAATGAAGAGAGTAATCTCGTTGTTATAATATTTAACAGTTCCAGATCAAGAACGTTGAGTAACATAAATTTTTCTGCTTTGAACCATAAAAATGAAGGGATCTGATCGAAAAGAGCCTTATATACTAAGGCTTCTCATATCTAAACAGGAAAACGATACAATTTTAAACCTAAAAGCGAAAAAGACACAACTTTACATAAAAGAGAAAAACGACACCGTTTTTATCTATGGTAACAAGTGTAATTATAGTAGAAGCTCAGATGAAGTTTTTACAAAAATTACGAAGCATAAAATAATGCACAACACAAACAAAGCATATATGCATAATAAAATGCAATATATGACTAATACTATTTGTGATTTCGGGACTAACATATAATTAAGGCTTGCAACTCAAGAGCAACTCTTATACTATAAGCCCTCACTTTATTTTTGAAGCATACATAAGCCGTTTATTCTTCAAGGCATAATTATAAGACTTTATTTCTCTTCAACATCACTGTAAGCCCTAAAGAAGTTAGAGAAATTGTTGACTAAGTACAAAAAAATAGAAGAAAAAAAACATGATGACAGATATTAAGATTATCAGTCAAAATCCAAAAATTCGTAATTAAATTCAAAAAGTAATCATGCACATGTTATGCAGTAAAACTGTACAAACATATGCAAGGGGCTAAAATGTATATGCGAAAAATATACAATTACCAAATCTTACCTTTTCTTTTTTTTACCAAGAAATCTAAATTCTTCCACTTCACCCAAATTTCTCTATTTTATCAAATTTTTTTCATTTCACCTATTTTTCCACATTCACTTCGTTGAGAGTCGAATTCAAGACCTTCTGCTAACTAGGTGATGTCAGATGATGGAGAGGTGGGCTGGATAGTTACTAGGCCATATATGAGGATTTGGGAAAGGATGAAAAACGAATTTTTTTTTTTTTTTAAAAAGAATTTAAATTTCGTAAAATTAAGATCAAGATATAACTCATCCTAGTCGACGCAATTAAAATTAAGATATTACAAAACTTTCTCTAAGGGAGCACCTACAACTCTCACCACAGACCCTAATGGAGCACTTTCTCTAAGGGAGCACTTTCTCTAAGTGATTGGGTCTAGTTGGATCAGTTTACATTTTCATTAGAGGAACTCTTCATGAAGTTGGGTTGGGTCCCTCCGAAACTGGGCCGTACATAGTAGGAGTGCAAATCAATGCATTTTGAAGATATACACAAACCTATAGAATAATTCCTTTGCCACACTAAACACTATTTTTTAGGATTTAATAGAAAAAAAAAACACATGAAAAAGGAAAAAAAAAGAAGAGATTTTTTAATTGAGAATTAATTGTACCTATCCTTAATTGAATTATGAAGTAATTTATTTATTTTTATATATTGATGGAAAGAGAAATTCATACTAAAAAATAGGAGTAATGATCCCACGGAATCTAGAAAGTCCACTAATAATCATGAGAAAATTCAATAATAATTGTTTAAAAAAAAATTTAAAAAAATTTAAATACTAAATTACTACTCAATTTTTAATAATTATTAATAAAATTTTTCAATCCTATAATAACTCTCGTGTAACCAATTTTTTAATAATTATTAATAACATCGCTAAAAAATGAGACTTAAAATTAATCATTAAATCAAGAGGGTACTGTCTCACTGTCGCTGTGATAAGTGTTTAGTAGCTTGTTGAAAGAATTGAGGAATGAGTTTTTATCAGAAAAGCATCCTGCAAAATAAGCTTTAATCCTTTCATGCAACTTGTGATGTTATAACAATCTGTTGAAAAGGAACAGACACAGTGGATGCAGACTGGGGTAGGAAAGGAAGAAATAAATAATGATGGAGATGAGAATATTCCTTGTTATTATCCTTTACCTTGATGTTAAAAATAAAAAACAGAGAAATAAAATTTCATGATGAAATTTTTCCTTGGTAAGAATCTAAAGAAAATTTCCTTTAAACACATAAAATTAATATAATATAACACCTAAATAATTCGAACTCAAACACTTAATTTTGAATATCTCTATGTTTAAATTCATCCGAAAAATTTACTATGACAAAATGGACAAAATAATTAAAGTATTAAGCTAAAAACTCAAAATTTAACACTTGTCAAGAAAATTGAACCATAATTTTGAAAGATTAGTTGCAGAGATAAAAAAAAACACAAGAAATGAAGAGAGTAATCTCGTTGTTATAATATTTAACAGTTCCAGATCAAGAACGTTGAGTAACATAAATTTTTCTGCTTTGAACCATAAAAATGAAGGGATCTGATCGAAAAGAGCCTTATATACTAAGGCTTCTCATATCTAAACAGGAAAACGATACAATTTTAAACCTAAAAGCGAAAAAGACACAACTTTACATAAAAGAGAAAAACGACACCGTTTTTATCTATGGTAACAAGTGTAATTATAGTAGAAGCTCAGATGAAGTTTTTACAAAAATTACGAAGCATAAAATAATGCACAACACAAACAAAGCATGTATGCATAATAAAATGCAATATATGACTAATACTATTTGTGATTTCGGGACTAACATATAATTAAGGCTTGCAACTCAAGAGCAACTCTTATACTATAAGCCCTCACTTTATTTTTGAAGCATACATAAGCCGTTTATTCTTCAAGGCATAATTATAAGACTTTATTTCTCTTCAACATCACTGTAAGCCCTAAAGAAGTTAGAGAAATTGTTGACTAAGTACAAAAAAATAGAAGAAAAAAAACATGATGGCAGATATTAAGATTATCAGTCAAAATCCAAAAATTCGTAATTAAATTCAAAAAGTAATCATGCACATGTTATGCAGTAAAACCGTACAAACATGTGCAAGGGGCTAAAATGTAGATGTGCACCTGGGTAAAATGTAGATGCGAAAAATGTACAATTATCAAATCTTATCTTTTCTTTTTTTTACCAAAAAATCTAAATTCTTCCACTTCACCCAAATTTCTCTATTTTATCAAATTTTTTTCATTTCACCTATTTTTCCACATTCACTTCCTTGAGAGTCGAATTCAAGACCTCCCGCTTACTAGGTGATGTCAGATGATGGAGAAGTGGGCTGGATAGTTACTAGGCCATATATGAGGATTTGGGTAAGGATGAAAAACGAATTTCTTTTTTTTTTTTAAAAAGAATTTAAATTTCGTAAAATTAAGATCAAGATATAACTCATCCTAGTCGACGCAATTAAAATTAAGATATTACAAAACTTTCTCTAAGGGAGCACCTACAACTCTCACCACAGACCCTAATGGAGCACTTTCTCTAAGGGAGCACTTTCTCTAAGTGATTGGGTCTAGTTGGATCAGTTTACATTTTCATTAGAGGAACTCTTCATGAAGTTGGGTTGGGTCCCTCCGAAACTGGGCCGTACATAGTAGGAGTGCAAATCAATGCATTTTGAAGATATACACAAACCTATAGAATAATTCCTTTGCCACACTAAACACTATTTTTTAGGATTTAATAGAAAAAAAAAACACATGAAAAAGGAAAAAAAAAGAGATTTTTTAATTGAGAGTTAATTGTACCTATCCTTAATTGAATTATGAAGTAATTTATTTATTTTTATATATTGACGGAAAGAGAAATTCATACTAAAAAATAGGAGTAATGATCCCACGGAATCGAGAAAGTTCACTAATAATCATGAGAAAATTCAATAATAATTGTTTAAAAAAAAATTTAAAAAAATTTAAATACTAAATTACTACTCAATTTTTTAATAATTATTAATAAATTTTTTCAATCCTATAATAACTCTCGTGTAACCAATTTTTTAATAATTATTAATAACATCGCTAAAAAATGAGACTTAAAATTAATCATTAAATCAAGAGGGTACTGTCTCACTGTCGCTGTGATAAGTGTTTAGTAGCTTGTTGAAAGAATTGAGGAATGAGTTTTTATCAGAAAAGCATCCTGCAAAATAAGCTTTAATCCTTTCATGCAACTTGTGATGTTATAACAATCTGTTGAAAAGGAGCAGACACAGTGGATGCAGATTGGGGTAGGAAAGGAAGAAATAAATAATGATGGAGATGAGGATATTTTGTCATTATCCTTTACCTTGATGTTAAAAATAATAAACAGAGAAATAAAATTTCATGATGAAAATTTTCCTTAGTAAGAATCTAAAGGAAATTTCCTTTAAACAAATAAAATTAACATAATATAACATATAATAATTCGAACTCAAACACTTAATTTTGAATATCTTTATGTTTAAATTCATTCGAAAAATTTACTATGACAAAATGGACAAAATAATTAAAGTATTAAGCTAAAAACTCAAAATTTAACACTTGTCAAGAAAATTGAACCATGATTTTGAAAGATTAGTTGCAGAGATAAAAAAAAAACACAAGAAATGAAGAGAGTAATCTCGTTGTTATAATATTTAACAGTTCTAGATCAAGAACGTTGAGTAACATAAATTTTTCTGCTTTGAACCATAAAAATGAAAGGATCTGATCGAAAAGAGCCTTATATACTAAGGGTTCTCATATCTAAACAGGAAAAAGACACATTTTAAACCTAAAAGCGACAATGACACAACTTTACATAAAAGAGAAAAACAACACAGTGTTTTGCTATGGTAACATGTGTAATTATAGTAGAAGTTCAGACGAAATTTTTACAAAAATTACGAAGCATAAAAAAATGCACAACACAAATAAAGCATGTATGCATAATAAAACGCAATATATAACTACTACCATTTGTGATTTAAGGACTAACATATAATTAAGGCTTGCAACTCAAAGAAACTCTTATGCTCTCACTTTATTTTTGATTTTTGAAGCAAACATAAGCCGCTCATTCTTATTTCTCTTAGGTATCACTGTAAGCCCTAAAAAGTTGGAGAAATTGCTTACTAAGCACAAAAAAAAGGAAAAAAAAAACACATGATAGCAAATGTGAAGATGATCCGTCAAAATCAAAAAATTCGTAATCAAATTCAAGAAATAATCATGCATGTTGTGCAGCAAAACCGTACAAACATGTGCAAGAGATTAAAATGTAGATGTGAAAAATGTACAATTACCAAATCTTATCTTTATTTTTACCAAGATACATAACTTCTTCCACTTCACCCAATTTTCTCAATTTTATCAAATTTCCTCCATTTTACCTAATTTTTGACATTTTTTCCATTTCACTTAATTTTTTCACATTTTTTTTTCATTTTTTCCACATTCATTCCATTTCGCTTCGTTGAGAGTCGAACTCAAGATCGCCCGCTTACTAGGCGATATCATATGATGGAGAAGTGGGCTGGATAGTTACTAGGCCATACATGAGGAATTGGGTAAAAATGAAAAACAAAATTTACTTTTAAAAAAAAAATAAAAGAAAATTTAAAATTTGTAAATTTTTTCATTTCACCTTATTTTTTCAAATTTTTTTTCATTTCACCTATTTTTCCACATTCATTCCATTTCCCTTCATTGAGAGTCGAATTCAAGACCTCCCGCTTACTAGGTGATATCATATGATGGAGAAGTGGGCTGGATAGTTACTAGGCCATATATGAGGAATGGGTAAAAATGAAAAACGAAATTTACTTTTTTCTTTTAAAAAAAAAATTTAAAATTCGTGAAATTAAGATCAAGATATAACTCAACCTTGTCGATGAAATTAAAAATTAAGATATGTCAAAACTTTCTCTAAGGGAGCACCCAACTCTCACCACAGACCCTAGAGTGATTGGGTCTACTTGGATCAGTTTACATTTTCATTAGACTGTGCTATCGACGAACTCTTCATGAAGTTGGGTTGGGTCCCTCCGAAACTGGGCCGGACATAGTAGGGGTGCAAATCAATGCATTTTGAAGATATTCACAAACCTATAGAATAATTCCTTTGCCACACTAAACACCATTTTTTTAAGGATTTAATAGAAAAAAAAAAACACATGAAAAAGGAAAAAAAAAGATTTTTTAATTGAGAGTTAATTGTACCTATCCTTAATTGAATTATGAAGTAATTTATTTTTTTTTATATATTGACGGAAAGAGAAATTCATACTAAAAAAAATAGGAGTGATGATTCCATGGAATCGATAAAGTTTACTAGTAGTCACGGGAAAATTCAATAGTAATTGTTTAAAAAATTTAAAAAAAAATTTAAATACTAAATTACTACTCAATTTTCTAATAATTATTAATAAATTTTTTCAATCCTGTAATAATTCTCGTACAACCGATTCCGTAATAACAACGCTAAAAAATGAGACTTAAAATTAATCACTAAATCAAGAGGTTACTGTCTCACTGTCGCTGTGATAAGTGTTTAGTAGTTTGTTGAAAGAATTGAGGAATGAGTTTTTATCAGAAAAGCCTCAAAAGGTTGCCAGATGGCCCATGAGACTTTTGTTGACACTCATTTATTACAATATATATATTTGACAAAAATACAAACCGTCAAGAAGCTCTCGTAGCTCAGTTGGTTAGAGCACCCGTTTAGTAAGCGGGAGGTCTTGAGTTCGACTCTCAACGAGAGCAAAATGAATATTAGTTTTCAGCCGTATACCTCCAAACGACGCACATTTTTTTACCTCCAAAGTGATGTCAGCATGGGACAGGAAAGTGGGCCGCTTTTACATGTCCACCACGCCACAACCGTGATGCACGGGCCTCTAATCTCACCGTCCATTTCGACGAATAGTAACCCAGTCAATATGACTCTCATATCCACCGTTCGATCTAACGGGAACGTGGCTAATATTATTATCTATGTGTTCTGTAGACTGAAGTGATCTTTTTACGTGTCTGTGAGATTGTGACCGTCTTGTCGTTATTTTCTATAAGAAAAAAAAAGGTCGATGGGACAATTGCTACCTACGCGCCTACAACGCACGTGCTTATCTACTCCTTATCAAGTAGCCATTAATCCACAATTATAACTTTTATTTTGAAGATATGGTATCATATTCAAATAGTGAAAGTTGAGGTGCGTGAAACACCATAAACTGATAGTAATAATTGGTAAGTTTGATAGTAACACTTATAAATCAATCAATGTTATTTTATAGTAATTAAACATTAGTTAGGTGTTTTTTTAGAGTCAATTGAAGATAATATTTATATTTAAATCTTTTGAAAAGTATGCGGGTATATATATATATATATATATATATATATATATAAAAGCATGTAAACATACATATTTTTAAAATCAATCACTGTTCTTTTATAGTAATTAAACATTGGTTAGGTTATTTTTTTAAAAAAATAACATTAGTTATGTTCTTTATTGAATCATTAGTATTTTTAAAAAAATCATTAAAAAATGAAATTATTTTAATACTTTTCAATGATCAGTCTTGCAAAAAAACACTAAATGCAAATAATTTATTATAATTTAGTTTAAGAGTTGAAATTCGCATGAGGTTGTAACAAACAGAAAAAGGGAAATTCGCATGAGGGTCTTGCACGAGCTAAAATGGAGTAGGTCTCCCTCTCCAGGAACATGCATAGATGCAAAGAACGTGTCAGCTGTTCATGTCTAAGATATGACTTTGAGTTTGAGCTCAACCATTGCAATTATCTAGAATAATTTATTATTTTTGGTTTAAAATATTAATTTTAAATTTATTTAAAATTTTATTAATAAATTGAATTTTTTTATAAAATTTAAATTAAATGGTCATTAAGCTCAAACTCTTAGAAGAGGACACATGGTCCAAAGGTGGAGCCAGTTAATGCCTCCATAAAGAAGATTTTATAAATGTGAAGAATAATGGTTGTTTACACTATACGCAATTTCAATTATTCAGATTCTGTCTCATAAAGCACACATTAAAAAACTAAAAAGTATCCTACTTGCTGTCTTGCAGAACTTGCTTCATCAAACCATGACAATTATTGATTTTAAAAATAAAAAAAAAGAGTAAAGGAAAAACATATGACAAAACTGACCCCCACTCATCAACGGTCATCATTAAGGATCACATGAGTTGATGGTGATGAATAATTTTCTCACATTATAATACTATGATCCCTGACCCACACAATCCCACTCCTCTACAAAGCTAAGAAAGCGACTAGCACGATTTCAAGGACCCATACTCACGGACATTAAATAATCCCTTCCCTAAATTGATGTCGACAAAGCTCTCTTTTTGTCAACAGGCACGAAGAAAACGCCGTCGTTTTCGCTCGCAGTACTCCAAAGCGATGTCGTTTTCTGCATAGGGAAGGAGTCCTTGAAAACTCCGTATCTTACAAACATAGAGGTCCCGCATAAAGAGGGCTGACTCATCAGTCCCTCAATTACGATTTACGACAAAACTTTATCCCCACACACACTTCTTACAAAGTATTTCAAAATTCACTAATTAATTAAATTAAAAACAAAATTATTAGATAAAAAAAATTAAAAAAATTAAAAAATACTTGTAGGATTTTAAGGGTTTATATAAGAAAAAAATTCTATTACCTCTTTACTCCATGGAGTATCACTCCCATCTCTGTCGGTAACAACACTCACTCACTCACTTCACTCTCTGCTCTCTCTCTCTCAATGGCTACGTTTCTCTCAAATTCTCTTCTCCTACTGTTCTTATTGTTTGTTTCCTCGAATTTCCTTCCGAAGTTCGATGCAGTTTCCACCGATGATCAGACGGTGATGACCTTCATCTTCCGCGTAGACTCCCGATCAAAGCCGTCCATCTTCCCCACCCACTACCACTGGTACAGCTCTGAGTTCGCTGACCCGCTCCGTATCCTCCACGTCTACGACACCGTTTTCCACGGATTCTCTGCGACAGTAACCCCAGACCAAGCCGCCGCCCTCGGCAACCATCCCGCCGTCCTCGCCGTCTTGGAGGACCATCGTCGTGAACTCCACACCACTCGCTCCCCGCAGTTCCTTGGGCTCCGTAACCAGCGCGGGCTATGGTCCGAGTCCGACTATGGATCCGACGTCATAATCGGAGTCTTCGACACCGGAATCTGGCCCGAACGCCGCAGCTTCTCGGACCTCAACCTCGGGCCGGTACCCGCTCGATGGAAAGGCATATGCCAAGCCGGAGTCAAATTCAGTCAAAGAAACTGCAACCGTAAGCTAATCGGCGCGCGATTCTTCGCGAAAGGCCAGCAAGCGGCGGGGTCGATGGGTCCTATCGGCGGAATCAACGACACCGTCGAGTTCCGGTCACCGCGAGACGCCGACGGCCACGGGACCCACACGGCCTCTACTGCCGCCGGGAGGTATGCTTTCAAGGCGAGCATGTCGGGTTATGCTCCCGGGATCGCGAAGGGCGTGGCGCCAAAAGCGCGGTTGTCGGTTTACAAGGTTTGCTGGAAGAATTCAGGATGCTTCGACTCTGACATCTTGGCCGCATTCGACGCCGCTGTTTCGGATGGAGTAGACGTTATCTCCATTTCCATTGGAGGTGGCGACGGGATCTCCTCGCCTTATTATCTCGACCCGATCGCGATTGGAGCGTACGGTGCCGTTTCGAAGGGAGTGTTCGTGTCTACTTCGGCTGGAAACGATGGTCCTAATAGCATGTCAGTGACAAACCTTGCGCCGTGGCTTGTAACCGTAGGGGCTGGAACAATTGATCGGAATTTTCCTGCTGATGTGATTCTCGGCGATGGGCGTAGGCTCTCTGGTGTTTCTTTGTACTCTGGTGCGCCAATGAATGGAAGAATGTTCTCTTTGGTTTATCCTGGTAAATCAGGGCTGCTCTCTGCTTCTCTCTGTATGGAAAACTCGCTTGATCCTAACGCCGTCAAGGGTAAAGTCGTAATTTGCGATCGAGGAAGTAGCCCCAGAGTGGCTAAAGGGTTGGTTGTTAGAAAAGCTGGTGGTGTTGGGATGATTCTTGCTAATGGAATGTCCAATGGAGAAGGATTGGTTGGTGATGCTCACCTAATCCCTGCTTGCGCAGTTGGGTCTGATGAAGGAGACGCAGTTAAGGCCTACGCTTCATCCGATAAAAACCCAACGGCCACCATTGATTTCAAAGGAACTGTGATTGGAATCAAGCCGGCGCCTATTGTGGCTTCGTTTTCTGCCCGAGGACCCAATGGGTTGAACCCTGAAATTCTTAAACCGGACCTGATCGCTCCCGGTGTTAACATTCTCGCTGCTTGGACTGATGCAGTTGGACCAACTGGGTTGGATTCTGATTCACGCAGAACAGAATTCAACATTCTATCTGGTACTTCCATGGCTTGTCCTCATGTTAGTGGCGCAGCGGCCTTGCTTAAATCGGCGCATCCTGATTGGAGCCCGGCAGCGATAAGGTCCGCTATGATGACCACAGCGACCATAATTGATAACCGGAATCAATCCATGAGTGATGAATCCACAGGGAAACCATCGACGCCGTATGATTTTGGTGCTGGGCATCTAAATCTTGGTCAAGCAATGGATCCGGGGCTTGTTTATGATATCACCAACAATGACTATGTGAACTTTTTATGTGCTATTGGTTATGGACCAAAGGTAATTCAAGTGATCACACGATCACCTGTTAATTGTCCTGTGAGGAAGAAACCACTGCCTGAGAACCTTAACTACCCATCAATTGCTGCTTTGTTTTCAAGTTCATCAAAAGGAGCAACTACCAAGACATTTATCAGGACCGTGACCAATGTGGGTCCTGCGAACGTAGCTTATCGAGCTAGAATTGAGTCACCGAGAGGGGTGACAGTGGCCGTGAAGCCGGCAAAGCTGGTGTTTAATGGTGCTGTGAAGAAACAGAGCTTTGTGGTGACGGTAACGGCGGATACCCGGAACTTGGTGCTGGATGATTCGGGTGCTGTTTTCGGGTCGATTTCTTGGTCAGATGGGAAGCATGTGGTTCGGAGCCCCATTGTGGTTACCCAAATAGATCCGTTGTAAGCTTGAAAATTTTCGATCATGTCGTTTTGATCGATGACGTGGGTATTGGGTACCCTGTAGTTTGGTTGGTTAACAAAATATTTAGCCAGACTGGTAGTGTAGCATAAGTGTAGAACTTGCCTACGCATAGTGAAGTTATTTTATGCCTTTTTTTTTTTTTTTTGTGTGTTTCTGTTTTCCCTCTTTGGGGACCAAAAACTGGTTTCGAGGGTGTTTAGTGTGAGTTTTTTTTCCTCCTTTTTTCATCACCCCTTTTTGAATCCTGTCTTATATTTATAAACTTGATAAGTTTATGCTTTGGTGCAATAAGGACGTTTTTGATGGATTGTTTAGATTTGCCCAGCCAGGCAATGAAAAATGCCTTTGGCAAGAGGTTTCTATTTCAACTTTACAAGTTCGTTTATTGACTTTTTCATGCGTCAATCAATTCTTACCAATTCAAGTCCAATACAAAGTCTTGTGGTCCACAAATCTAGCTGCAAGCCCTAGGAGAAATATTTTTACTCCTTTATTAAGGGAAATTACTTTGGTCAAAAGTGACTTATTAACTAACAATCAACGTCCTATCTGACCATTTTGTAAGAGTAGGAATACATTTTCCTTTTTTCTTGTCCATGTAGTTTGTATGGAATCTTAGTACACTTGTTATTGAATTATATGAAATTAGATAGCAATTCTACTACTACATGTAATGAAATTTTAATTTTATGATTAAAATTATTAAATGAAATGTAAAATGAAGATGCCATGCAAGAAAACTTTGCAATGAGCTTGAGTTTGTGTGAATATGAGCTCACAAGCATACATTGAATTCTTCAAATCCAACGATTGAGAGCTTGAATTCATCAAATTTAGTTTGTAATTAAGCTTATAAACAATATCAAAGAACTAAGATACTTTTCTTTTTTTTTTTTTTCGTTCTAAGCAACATAAAAACATGTGTTAGCGTAATGGTTGGGCAAAAATAACTTAAAAATATAATTGAATATGAACCATTTTATAACTAAACAAAAAATGTTGTTACAAAAAAAAATGGTTAGATTTATGGTTCGGATCTTTGATTTTTTTTGTTATGGTTATGACTTTTAATTTTTAAATGTGCTTGCAAATCACTTAACCTAATAATATTAAAATTATATATAATTTATAATTATATATATTTGATAAGTATATATTATAAATCTAATTATAATTTTATCCTTATTAATTATAACAATAAATTAGTTTCTTATGTTTCAAGACCTAATCTAAGTGTATAACGGTAAAATAGTTTACAAAGAGGAGAAATTGAAGGAGAATAACTTAGTTGATTAATGTTTCGGTTATTTTAATTTTCATTTGAAAGTTTGTATTTTGTTACTTATTCTGAAGTATTTGAATGTGAATAAATTATTAACAATTTTAATATTAATTGATTAAATTATATTATGCTTTTATTAGTATAGCTTTCTTGAATTGATAAAATTTAGGTTTTTTTTAGCTAATCGTAATTAGTTTTAAAATTTTGATAACAAAATCGAATAAAAAATGTGATTACCAAAAGAAATAATTAAATTTATAATTATAATTTTATAAAAAAAATACTGTTCAAATTTTAACGTCAACTAACTATGTCTACCCCTAATTAGCATAAATATTATGGGATTGAATCCCAAATATTCCCATCAGGATTGTATGTTTTATGTCTGTCATGTCATGTGCTATCACACATGGCATCTGGGTATCCCTCTCAAATTTTTCATTAAATAAAGAAGATTTACTAGCCGTGTAGATTCTTGACTTTATGTTGTTTAAATGGTTAATTAAACAACTCAACCCTTTATTATTTGTTTAGTTTTTTTTTCCCTCAGTCTCTCAGTTCTTAAGTTATTTTTTTTTGAGTGACCCCACTCCAGAAATGTCAGGACACTCTTCTTCTTTCAAAACTAATTACTACTAACAAACTGGCCATTATTCTTTTGTTATTGTGAATCAACTACCCTTTATTATTCAATAAAGAAAAAGGAAAAAGATAAAAGATAAAAGAAAAGATAAAACATGACACCCTTTTTTTCTTTAGCAAAGAGGACAATGCTGGTCACTTAATTTTCTTTTGGTTTACTTACATTCAAGCTTTTTTTTATTTATTTTTTTTAAGAAGGGTCCCTGGAGAAATTGATATTGATTGAGATATATAGTAGACCCCTCATGTGTGTATATATGCATCAATAATCTCAGCTTTTAACCTAATTTCTGTCATCTATCCCCCATATACAGTAAAATGATAGGAGAAGAGGACCCCATTAGCTTTAATTACTACCCTTATCTGATCAAGCATAAGAAGGTGATCTGATGGGAGATTGGGAGGTGAGAAAGCAAGAAATATACAGTGATAAAAATGATGGATCACACTAACCCACCATTCAGCAATGCAGGAGAACTCAATTATTTGATTCCAATTATGTTATGTAAAACTGTCTGGTTTGTTTGATTAATTTGATCCTAATTTTACTTTAGGATAACAAACACTTTAATTATGTTCTGTTCTGGCTTATCTTGGCTTAGCAGCGAAGTGTTGATGCTATGCTTGCTGCTAATATTGATGTGTACAAATCAATTTGTTTTCACATGAGGAAAGAGAAGAAAGAGGGATATAATTGTAGGACCAAAAACACTTTAAATCTTAAACAAAGAATGCTAAGGGAAAAATTTGCTTGCAAGTCACTTAAAACTTAATTTGACAATAATGGCTTATATACTGCTCAAGCTTTTGCTTTTGTAGAACGATGTTATATAATATGATGATACGATTATATTGTAAACCTAGAATATTATTGAAGTATCAGTTTAAAGCAAGTAAAATAATAATTATATTTATATTTATATTTTGGGTAAAACCCTTTTTTGTTCCTACAACTATAGCCCTATTTCAATTTGGTCCCAAACCTTCAAATTGTTGTAATTGAGTCCTAAAACAATCTCAATTTCAAATTTTAGTCATCATATCAATTTGATTGACCAATTTTGCTGACCGACCAAATTTAATCCAGTTCAACAAAATTGGTTTGTCAAATTGAAGGAGGACTAAAAATTGAAATAAAGTTTGTTTTAGGACTCAATTGCAACAATTTGAAGGTTTGGACCAAATTGAAATAGAAATATAGTTGTAGGACCAAAAAATGAGTTTTACCCTTATATTTTTCTGTGAGAGGAATTGTATATAAAATGTTCCAGGGGCAGGAGTTAGGCCTCAAAGCTTGGAATCACAAACAAATAGAGATTTTGCTTTTGTCCTGATCTTACCTAATGTTTTTTCTAAGGATCTTACCTAATGCTTAATAATACCTTTTAAATGGGGGGAGAGCAGTATGTTATATGCTAATGTTTCTCAATAAAATAAAGTCTTTGGATTGTATGAGATTTGGAGCAACAGGACTATCTTACCTAAGAGAATATATCTCACATTCTCACTGATGTTGAGTGACTTGAGTGCATATCTGGAGTGGAAGCCAACCTTCCTGCATCTTGACTATATATTATAGTTTTTTTAAAAATTTATGACACTTTTTTTTTAATAAAAAGATGGCTTATGCATAATCATAAATCATAATTCGCTTTTAAGGAATCATGCAAGTTTATTATATTATGGCAAAAACCCACCTACTTTGTAACAAATAGGGTTACTCAGATTAATACTCTTAAAATCCCACCATTCTATAAGAATGAAAGAAAAAGCAGCAGAAAGAATAAGAAGAGTTATGGCAGAGAAGCTTTCTTAATTGTAGAGGTGAGTACAAGCCACTAAGTTGCAAGGACTTAAAGAACAAGATATTAGTTGCCCAGACATAGTTCTTGCAAGAGTATCTGATAACCTCATGTTTTTAGAGCCTTACAAAAGAAAATTACATACATGGCTAGAAAAAGGAAAATATTATATTCACGCTTGAATTGGCTCAAGCCAGAGAATTTTGTCTTTATACAAAATACTGACACTAGAAGACAAAATATTGTGAGAAGGCCAAATTAGCAGTGTATATAGAGCTTCCCGTAGTGTATAAAAATGGTCCCTAGCAAACTAGAATTAATGAAAGGAAACGCACCATTACAGCAAGTTGAAATAGAGAAAGCAGGGAGGGACTAGAAAGTCATATAACAATCTAGCCATGTGAGGCTGATGTTGATGGGGGGTGAAATGAGCTAGCTGGATGGCTAAAATTTCGGTGCCAAGGCAGTACCTTTTTATGTAAAGAGAGGTAAAGGTACACGAAACCAAAATAGGCCCACAAGATGGGATCCTGTACTTTAATTTGAGAGATTTTTATGAACCTGAAAAGGAAAAGGGCAAAAAATGTGGGGGAACAATCAATTTGTGCTCCTCCCTCTATCCTTGGCATATAATCCATTTGCTTTAGCTCTGGAGACCTCTGTTGGGTTTCAACAAGCCTCACTTTGTACACTATAATCATAGCTCCTCCATAGTTCTCAGGATTTTGGCTGTTGACAATCATTCAGTTTCCAGCTTCATGAATAATCTACGAGCTGCAAGAAAACAAAGTTTAAAAAGCATTTTGAGACATACTTCAAGGTTTATTTAATTCCATAATTTCTTGTGGAAAAGATATGCAGCTCATGTAAGCCATTACAAATGCATCTAGCTACAGATCTGACTTTTTGTTTCCCAGTCATTATGGAGGACAACCAATTAATTTTCAGAACAAAAGAGCACCCTTTAGCACAAACTTAGTGGTACTGACTGTTGCAGAAATGTTCCACTGGAAAAGAGGAGGCAAAAAAGAAAAAGAAAACAGAAACAGTTATTTTACCTAAGATAAATCCCTTAGTGTTGCAATATTTGATTCCCCTTGAAATATGAAACACTATATAATGATACAAAAAGCAGAAATGTTCTTGTATTCTTAGTGCTATATGTGTAATTCAATTAACCAAGACCATCCATATGAAAATGACCATCAATTACAGTAGAATGATAGGAGTCAAGTTCAAGTTCACATAGCTTTAAAACCAGACTAGAATACTTTCTTTATCATTCTTTTTTTTTCCTCTGTTCTACTGACTTCAAAATTCCATTTTAGATATGATCTTAAAAGTCCTAGCACCGTATGAAACCATCAGAACATTACTTCTGAATCTTTCGTTGAATGAACAAAAAGAGAAATTCTAACACAAACATATACTACATTAAAAAATGTCTCAACACAAATTTTTCTGCAAAAAAAATCATATGAACATCATCAAGGATTTCTTGCAAATTCTACTGTCTCTCCATGGATCACAGAAAAAAAAATCCTTACTTTTGCAGCTACTATTCCCTCTAAAAGGTCCCTCTATGTACCTTCAGATCCATTTCTATTTGTAACAAACTGGGCATACTTCTTGATCTGGTTTCGTTTTAATCCCATTCTGCAATCAGGCACTAAATGGACTTGGCCCCAGCTTAAAACCCCCATATTTGCTGGACGAAGTACAATAATCATCAAGCTAGAATCATATTCAAACCAGCATTTGCACATCCAGCGCTGTAGAATTCATGCCCATAAAGAATGGCTGTGAAAAGAAAAAACCATTCAATAGTCCAGTATTTGCAGAAGCCCCTCTTGCATCTACTGTATGAGGGATGGAGTCCAGTCCACAAACTGCTGAGGGACATATTGTTATTCCGGTAACACCACATGGATCTCAATACACCAATACCAAAAAACTTACCTAGGTTAAGAGAAGAGAGGGGACCTACTTCATATTTATAATAAATTCAATAGGCCGCCCATCATAGCCTATTGGGTTTATCAAGTCTATACCACTGCCCAACCACATTTAAAACCATTAGGTGTATCTGGTCCATCCACGAGATCAAGTGGATGTCGGACCAACATAGTCCATATCAGGAACCCAATCCAATCTGTTTTATAAATACAAATCCCTACAAACTAATAGAAGCCCATTAGTAATATTAGAACATTTTATATATTATAACATTCTCTCACTTGGGCAAACATTAGTTATAGTTTTTAGATGTCTTAAAAAACATTTTAGAAAACGACTCTCAGGTTGAATTACTGGTTTTAAATATGTGGCAACAATTTTTTGAAAAACAAATTCCTGGGATAACACCTAAACATGATCCAGTCCAATATAGTCATTAACATAGGACCATGATAGCCATTACATCTCAGTTGACATAAGACCAATTCATAATCACAAACGTTAATAACTTCACTAACTTAGATCTAGATATGGGAGTGTGGCAATGAAATAGCACTACCATGTGATCTCAAAAATGTTATTCCATTGTCGATCCTCGATTTCTCTATTACCTACTTCACCAAGAAGCTAGAGAAATCCATGGTTTCTCTATTACCTACTTCACCGAGAAACGAGAGAAAACTCTATGGGGTTCTCGATTTCTCTATTACATGCTTCACTCAGAAGTTAGAGAAATCCCAGGTTCTTCTATTTACCTGCTTCACCTAGAAGTTAGAAAAAACCTAGGGCTTCAACTAGAAGCTTGAGAAACCCCACGACTTCACCTAGAAGCCAGTATGTCTCAGTCAATAAGACTAAAGTTTGCAATATGGTGTTACAAGACATACTCAATAATGACATAAAAGTCATTCTTAAGACAACATCAAATCTTAGAATTTTAATACACCATGACATGTCATATATAAAACATGCACAAAATATTCATAGTATGATATCAATCAAAGAAAACAATAATGATGTCCAAAGGAAACAATATATAAATTGACATAAAAGTCTCAATATAAAAGTCATACTCCCATTAATAAAATACATCAAAAGAACTAACAATACTCATGTTATCTACATGTCTGACAAAATTTGAAGGCCCAAGACCTTTTGTCAAAGGATTAGCAAGTATAGCCCCAATATCAATATGCCAAAAAAAACATCACTATTGTACACAATTCTCATAGCAAACTCGATATCTTGTTTCCATTTCTTATAATTTGATCCAATCAGGATCTTAATTATGGCATTACCATTGCTAGCAGCAAATGAAATTAATCAGGAAAAAATATAAGGCAATCATGATAATGAATTTGGGTAGTAAAACAACAGGATCCTAAGTGTATCATTACAAACTCCTCTTTGGGCGGAGAATGTAGTACACATTTAGGATTTCCAACAAAAAATTAACAATTGAATGCATACCAATTTTAGAAATACATAACACCTTTGGGCTGATAAGACATTCTAGACTAATATGCACTCGAGCAATAACTTCATGTTTATCAATTATTAACACACGCAATAACTCCATTTGGACAGATGATTGAATGTATTAATAAAGTCTCAAATGGTATGAAATAATCTTAAAAATTTAACGAACAAACCACTTTGATGGCAACTGTAAATCAAGGTTCAAACCCAAGAGGGGGTGAATTGGGTTTTAAAAACTTTTTGCTAATTAACTTGCAATTTTTTTTAAAACAATTTAATAAGCAAGGCACACAATCAAATAGTACACTTGAAAATAAAGGAGTTGAGGAAGAGAATATGCAAACTCCATTTATAGTGGTTCAGCAATATCAGAATCTCTCCGACCCTACGTCCACTCTCTTCAAGGAACCTTCTTGAAGCAATCCACTAAACGTTAGTCGAGCAACTTCATGGGTGTTGCACAAACCTTACAAACAATCCTTTTTTCACGGAAGTTACAAGGAAGTGTTTAATCCTAAACACTCTAAGAGTTACACCAACTTTTTCTCTTTACTATAAATGGTGCTAACTGTAAAGTAAATGGTAGAGAGATAGAAATAAATGTTTTTACAATGAAAAATATCTCTCTTTCAAGAATAAACTTGATGAATGGCTCACTATAAAATTTTCAAGGCTTTTTGAGAGTTAATGAGCTATTGTATGAATTGAATGTGCTATTTTTTTTTGTTTAAATACTCATTGAAGAGTGTTTTTATAGCCTTGGACTTATATAGCCGTTAGACATTGATTTGGTAGGTTTAGAGCATTAAATACTCAAGTCCCACATCTCAAACGGTCATATTTTCGGATTACCAGTTGACTGAGTCCTTGTATCAGTCGATTGGGTCAAGTGAAAAATGGTTCACTTTTAGGATGGGGAAAGTACAAGTCAACTGGGTTAAGTTACCAATTGACTGGGTCCTATTACCGATCAATTGAGAACTTACTGTCCTTTTTTTCCAGTCAACTGGTATAGAGACCTAGTCGACTAGGTTGTCCTCAAACCCAATTTTTTTGTTTCAAAACAGTTTTTAACTTAGAAATATTTTTTATATTTTAGTTTTGTCAAAGAATTTTGTAAATTGAGTCATAGATCAAGCTAAGAGATTTACAATGTGATTCAATTACCTTAGTGTCTATTCTAAATCTTCTATATTCCTTTGGTGTCTGAACATGTTGTGTTCTTGTATCTTATTTCTGTACTGAATGCTTTTACTGCTTAAACACTTAGTTAAAACTATTAATGCACTTTAAGTACTGTTTTTTCATTATTAAAATCAAATACGGGTCAACAGCAACCATCCACTTCAACCCTTAAAATTATTTCTAACTGAGGCTTAAAACAAAATTTAAGAGAGTTAATGTTTTTTTTAAGTTTATTAAATAATTATTGTTAATTTGAATGTTGGTATTTTTAAATTAAAAATAATTATTATTATACTTTTATTTTAATCATTAACTTATTCTGATGCATTATAAGATATATTAAATGATAATAAGTTTAATAAAAGCATTTGAGTCTAAAACATTACAAGGGCCTAAGAGTCAATGGTTCGACTACGACTTGCTAACTTTCTCTTATATTTTAAACTTATTACTATCTGAAATAACATATGCCTGATTTATCGCCCGAGGAGATAAAGACCTTTTACTACTTAGTTGGTCAAAATCATATAAACAATATCTAACTTTTGAACAGTAACAACCCAATATTTGCACTGGTTTAATTTATAGACTTGATAAACAATCCTATAATTAATTAATTAAAAAGTTAATGCCCAACTGTAAGTCACTTAAATGACTTACTATCAATTAATTAAATAAAATGTTTCAGCAACTAAATCACAAAAAGTTTCAGCAACCAAAACCATTAAATGGTTGTAATTAAAATACAGATAATTACATAAGTAAATCACATAACGAACCATGTAAATAAATTTGCTCCCACTGATCTTTAGGTATATGCATTGATCTACCTTATTCTCCTCAAAACCAGTAGAATTCACCACCTCATCAAATTTTAGATACCATTAATATCAGTATACACTATTTCTAGGAGATCATAACTATATGTTGAGCCATTTTCTTGGTTTTGGTTAACTTTCCCCTAACCTTTCAATTCTCTCTCTAGAAATGTGACATAGGTGCCTATGCCATAAAGCATAAGATTTTTCTTTAATAATAGGTCTTTTGAAGGTAACTCTTTCAACACCAAAACAAATATATTTATTGTTTGAAATAAAACACAATCTACATTTCAACTATTATAATTTGAACTAGTCAGGATTTCAATAGTTACTTGGTTATTGTTCACAGAAAAGTAGATTGATTCAAGGCAAGAATGCAACACAGTAGTAAAAGAGCAATAACCAATATATTACAAAATAGAGAGTCTAAGGTATAATTATAAACTCACCTTAGGGCAAAGAATACAACATATAATGAGAAACTCTTCACATGGAGCATATGAAAACAATGTCTCAGTTTTCGAAATAATTGTCTCCTTTGGGAAGACAAACCTTCTAAACTAACCCATCATCTTCCCACAGTGTTCCATGTATTTTCACAAATTACAACACAACTACCCCTTTTTGGCAAGTAACTGCATGAAACAATTGAAATCATCCCGCAACATATTTTGGTGAAACCCCATAAGTATCAATAAGTGTGCCACTTTGGTAGCTAATACCCACATTAACCCATGAAATTTTCCAAAACTAGGATAAACAATAATGTCTTTTACAACCTTATACGCATGTAAAACGATAGACATGCATGTGACCATACAACAAGAGGTACTCTAAACAACATGTACTTCTATTAGTCACCAAACAATTAACAATTGCATCCTAACCACAGGTCTTGAACACAACAAAATATATTTAAATAATTAGATCAATTATTTCTCACAACATGCATATTTTCTACATTTTCTTTCAAGTTAAGAATACAATAAATATGACAACTAATCTAAGAGAGTACTTACTTGCTGTCAACATTTCAGTACAACAAAATAATTTACTATGAAATATAATTTCAGAATATATGCATAGATTTCGAGAAAAAAAAATTAATCACATATTTTCATAAATAAATATTTGTTGAACAAAAAAATGATAACACTTCTCACATTAATCTTTATTATCATCTTATGTGACACACAACTTTCAATATGATCAAATAAGATATAATAAAAGTATCGAGTAGTGATTAATTTTGATCAACATGTTTCTGATGATAAATGACATTTTTACATGCTCAAAATTTAATTATTATCGATAAATGCACCAATTGAGCAAATATGAATTAAAAAATATGTTTTAGAAAATTTAAGAAGGCTATATATTTCTATAATTTTAATTTTCATATTTTCTACACACTCCAATGAAAATATACTTCATTTTATTATCAACAATAATGAAAACTATTCAGGACAATCAAAAGGCAACATATTAATAAGAAGGGTAATTACAACAACTAGATTCTCGGTGCATCATTACGCACACCCTTTTGGGCAGAGTATGCAACATGCAAGTAGAATCTCTTACATGAAACCAACACATTAACGTATTTCAATTTTCAAAATGCCTAACACTTTTGGGTAGAAAGACAATTTAGACTTAAATAAATTCCACCAAATTTTTTATGTCAATATCTGAATTAAAATGTAATTACACCTTTGGGTAGATGGTTGAATACAATATTCTAGATAAATGTCTCGTAACAATAACATTAAATAATCTATTCATTAATATTTATGGAGTTATTTCAAACCGAGACTGATAAAATATATTACCCAACATGTATACATACTAAAACAACATGTATGCATTTTCTCATCTCAATATAAGATAGTAAGATCTAACCTATATTATCTGATCTAGCAAAATCTTCATTTTTGTTGCCCAAAATTTCACAAGCCAAATATATTATAAACATTTACATATTACACACGCAAAAGACAACACTTCAATATTATTTACATGAGTGTGTGAATAGTTGTTGTGAGTGAAATTCTTCAAGCAAGTTATGGTTCAGATGGGTAAATACAAAAACAAACCAATACAAACAAATTAAATAGCACAGAGATTCTCTACTCATTTTCAGAAACTTTGTAATGGTAGTTTTATAAGGCAATATTATTGAACTAAAAATTTTGAAGTCTAATTCAATGACAAACTAATGTTCTTATATTACACTGAGAAGCAACTAGAGCCAACATTTAGAGGATCTCAACTTTTCATTAAATAATATGAGAAACAAAACAAAAGAAAGAAACATTGATATAGACAATATTTTATCAATGGATCAAACCACTAAAAAAGTAACATTTTTTTTAATTCAGTAGTAGTGCCCATAGTTCAAGATTTTTGGATTCACCAATAAAGCCTCCAATTCAAAAAAAATAGGATTTAAGAGCAGACTTATATAATTTTATTCACATAAAATAATATAGGTTATCTTAAAATTAAATATAATATTCCTGAATTAGGTTATTTGAACAATAGATTTAAATACATATAAAGACTAACTCTGATACCACACGTTAATAATTCTAAGGATCTATTACATGCATTATAATACTAATTTTGATCTATTTAATATCATATACCTTATGTTGGTGACATGTTGTTATTCCGATAACACCATATGAATCTCCACACACCAATGTGTGCATGACCATCTAGTTAGGGTTCTTTCTCTCCTTACTCTCTTTATACGACAGTTTTATAATGAGGAAAACTTACCTAGGTTAAAAAAGGAGAGGGACCTAGCTCATATTTATAATAAACTCAATAAGCCGCCAATAATAACCCATTAGGTTTGTCAAGCCCACACCACTGCTCAATCACATCTAAAACCATTAGGTATATCTGGCCCATCCACATATCAAGTTGGTGTCAGGCCCACAAAGTCTATCTTAGGAGCCAAATCCCGTCCATTTTATAAATACAAATCCTTACAAACTAATGGAAGTCCATTAGTGATATTAGAACATTTTATATATTCTAACATTCAATAAACATAGAACCATCTAGGCTGAAATCATAAAGTTCCACAAAGCAAGCTGCTAATAAGTGAGATATTTTGTACTTTGATGATACCCACAACAACAATCTGATTCTCCTCTGTATATTTAAAAGCAAGATTTTTCACTGAACAAGCTAATTCCTGGATTCTTCATCAATCCTTTCTTTTGCACATTCTCAATGTTTCAGCATCCTGAAACCTCCCAACTGACGCATAAACATTTGAGAAAAGCACAACTTGACCCGATTCTGCAGGGTCATACTCAAATAACTTTTTTGCTGCAACTTCAGCCTAGCTCCACATTACCATGAACCACACAGCCACTAAACAAAGCTCTCAAAACATTTGGACCCATCACTCCTGAAAATTTGCTGATAAACCCACTTGCTTCTGATAAGCAGCCTGCTCGTGCAAGCAAGTCAACAATAAACCATAGTGCTCTTCCTCTGGCCTTATATTATTATCTTCCACCATTTGATTAAAGATCATTAGACCATCCTTTATTAACCCTGCATGGCTACAAGCACTTAAAATGCACGAGTAGGTAGCACTATCTGCATATTCCCTGCCTTTCCTCATCTCATGGTAGAGAGCAATAGCAGTTTCTTCTCGGCCATTGATCCCAAACCCATATATAATTGCATTCCAAGAGACTACATCTTAAAGACAACCCATCTCCTTGAAGACATTGTAGGCAAGGTCCATATCCCACACTTGGAGTATGCTGATACGAGACTATTTTGAACTGATCTATAACGGGGAAAACCAGTTTCAAATGAATAGCAATGGAGCTGTTGGAAAAGCTCAAAAGCAGCAACCTCTCCGGAAGCTGTTAGAGAATTAACAATCATTACTGAATCAAGGGGGAAATTTTCTTCCACCTTTACCTTTATAAAAATTTTCAAAGCCTCTCTTGGGTGTCCATTCTGCAGAAATGCTGAAATCATTGCCGTCCATGAAACTAAACTCTTCCAGATCATTTTATCACAAACAGCACTTGAAGAATCTAAGTTGCCACATTTTGAATACATTATGATGAGAGAATTTGCAAGAGGGAGCTATGATTCAAAGCCACAAACAACAGTTTGAGCATGGATTTCCCTTCCTCTCCTCAAATCTCCTAGAACTGTACAAGCTGAAACGAGATTCATAATGACCACAGCATCATGATCGACCTTACTAGCCCTTATTTTGAGGAAAAGGTTTATAGCATCAACAGCATGTTCAAGGTTGACCAATAAACCCATCATTATTTCCCAACCTATAACATCTTTATCTTCCATCATATCGAAAACTTTGGAAACAGCATCCAAATCCATCAACCCGAATACATGTCAAGTAACGAGTTGTTAACAGATATATACGAAACATGACCAAATTTAACTATTAAACCATGAACAGATTCACAAACAGTTCTTGACTCAAAGCAACACAACCTTGAAGAATAGTCAATACAGTCGATGCATTAGGCACCAAACCAGACTTCCTGAATCGATTAAACAGTACAACACCATCTTCAAAGAGCTCATTATTTATGTAGCCAGCAATCTTTGCATTGCATGAAACCAGACCTGGGTTCTTCATTTCCTCGAATAAGTTATAGGATATTTCCACATTTCGCATACTTATCCAACAATGCAGTACCAACAATAGAATCAGATTCCAACCCACTTATCACAATTAATCCATGAATAGATTGCCCTAGTACTGGGTCTCGCAGACCTTGAACGCCAACAAGAACACCAACCAAAGTGAAAGAATTAGGAATAAATGGGTCAATGCAAGAGTTTGGAGGTGTTGAAATTTGAAATAACAGCTCAAGAGTTTGGAGGTGTTGAATGGGTCAATGCAAGGAACAAGGGGTTTGCATGAATTAGAGAAGCTTTTGGTTTGAGCAAAATCAAATGGGTTTCTCTTAATCTGCCTAAAAATCATAGGAAACCAAAACCGCTAAAGATTTTAAACTGATGATTTAGCAAATTAAAAAAAAATGTCAAGTTGAAAGTCGCACAGTTATTTCTGTCGGTGGCGGGCATCTGTTAATTTCTCTTGTTTAAGACTTGGGCTGAGCATAATACAGGCCTTGACCTGGGCTGTCCTAGTTTCTTTGGATCTAAGTAGCCCAGCCTAGAACTTACATAGCTATCTATCTGCACTGCCTAGTTAAAAAAGCCAAACGCTGGGAAATTTTTGTGTAGGTTCACTAGGTCAGGTCTTAAAGTCTTGTAGGCCTTAACTTATAACGATTATGTCAACGAAAATGTGTCAGAGTATTGGCTTGTCTGATTATGATTAATTAAGATCAACAAATATAAATATCTGAATAAAAATCATATGAAGCTCAAATTATGACCGATAAATTTAAACGGAGATATAAACAAAAAATTTTAAATCTCGATGTGGTGTCTCTCTATTGACTGGATTTTTGGATGGACAAAAATTATAAACAATATATATGGCTGTCAAAATTTACCTTTTTTTTTAAAATAAAAAGTGGGAGGTTTCCGTTTCTTTAAAAAAAAGGAATTGATGTTTCTTATAGCACTACATTTGTTGGAGTAATTAAGGACCAAACAGCTTGCAAATCAATGCTTTCACTATTTGTCTTTATCTCAATAAATAAAAGCCTGGGACAAGTTATCTGTTTATCCTTCCAGCTTTCCGTATAAAAACAATCACTTTAAGGAAGAACACCAGTCCAGCGTTCACCACGCGGCTTCTCCTTCAGTTGCCAACGCATCGGCCACTCTTCAACTCCCAACTGACACGCTGATTCCATTTTCCTTCAATCCTAAGTTTACCGTCTGCCCACACCTGAAATATCTAAATCCGTGATCAAAATTAAAAAATCAAAAACACCCACAAAATTATAAAAGCAAAATCATGTCTTCTTCTTCAAAACCATCTCAAAACCCCAACTCTCTATACCCACAAGTGATTCTCTCAAGCCCAGAATCCACTTCTTTCTCTTCTTCTTCTTCTCTGTACCCGTCCATCGACATGACGGACCTAGCAAAGAACCTTTTCCCAGAAGAAGACACCGTTTCGTTACAACAACACACCCCAGATTCTCAAGAACAAGTCCTCATCAAAATCCCAGGTGCCATAGTTCACTTGATCGAAAGAGAAACCAGTGTAGAGCTGGCTTGTGGGGAGCTCACCATAGTCAGCCTAAGTCAGGGCAACAATATAGTGGCAGTTTTTGCGCGTATAGGTGATGAGATTCAGTGGCCTCTGGCTAAAGATGAAGCGGCTGTTAAGCTTGATGACTCTCACTACTTTTTCACTCTTCGCGTGCCCACAAATGGGTACTCAGAGAATGACAGCAAAAGTGCCCAAAAATGTGAGCTGTTGAATTACGGGTTAACGATAGCATCGAAAGGGCAAGAGGGTTTGTTGAAGGAATTCGATAAGGTTTTGGAGACTTACAGTTGTTTCTCGGTTCAAGAAGTGAAGGAGATGAGGAGCTGGGGGGTACTGGATGCAAGGGAGGTGTCACCAGAGGAGCTGGAGGCAGAGGAGATGAGGGGATTGTTGGTGGGGAGTTCTGTTGCCTATTGGACCACTCTTGCGCCTAATGTGGAGGACTACGGTAGCTCTGTTTCGAGGATGATTGCGGCCGGGTCTGGGCAGTTGATCAGGGGGATCTTGTGGTGTGGTGACGTGACCGTGGATAGGATGAAGTGGGGGAACGAGTTCTTGAGGAAGAGGATTAGGCCGGGTTCGAGTTCCAAGATCAGTCCTGAGGCTATGAGGAGGATGCAAAGGTTTGGGATTTTAGATATGTTAAGAATTTAGTAAATAGTTGTCTTTATTGCTTATTTTATGTGTTCTTGGTTCTTGCAATTTGAATTGTTGTTTTAAGCTTATTTGAGTAAGGAATTCTGTTTATTTATAATTTTTTCTGTTGCATGGCTTGACTATTTTGGATTGTTGCTATCTAGGGAAGTTGTTCAAGTAAGGATGCTCCTAAAATAGAAAACTTGTATAGATAGGACATGTATTTCTATTAGTATGAAATTCATAAATAAAGTAGTTAGTAGTGAGGTTACCGTTGTCCTTTGTGTAGTAATGACAAATATTGTATGTATTCCTAAGATAAGGAATCTGTCGATTTTTCAGGGTCTTAAAGCTGAAACAATCATAATCTGGTTCAAAATCTTGTTAATTACTTTTTGCGTCATTGATAAGAAGTATACATATAGGGATTTTATTATAACGTGAATACCATGGAGATTATATAGTGAATTTCAATCTGCAGTTAGAATAGGTATGTTGTCAGTTATGGTAGGACAGCAATTCTAGCAGATCTACTAAGTTGATTTCTGTTATGGACAGTGTTGTAAGAGGGGAAGGCGTTAGGGCGCAAGTCTTTGAAGCGTTTCAAAATTTTAATAAAATAATATTAATTAATTATTTAGAATAATAAAAATAATTTAAATTAATTAATTTTTATCAAAGTTTAATACTTTATTAACTCTATATAGTGTAATAATTATAATTTTATAAATATTAATATATATATATATTTATATATAAATTATAAGAAATATAACTTATATTTCTATATTGTTGAAACTTGTAAGTGATTAATTAAATAGTTTGTAATTATTATTAAACCAGATAACATGGATTATATATTTATGAAGTGTAATAATGTTACAACAAGAACACTAGTTTAGTGGTTAAGACCTATGACATTCATTGGGTCATGAGTGAGCTTTTAACTTGCATTTTAAGCTTTTCAAAAAAACTTCACTGGGCGTATCCTGAGGCATAATTTTTGCGTCCCGAGTGCCTGGGCGTACGCTCCAAGCAAAAAGGCGAGCGCCCAACAGAAAGAACGCCCAACTTTTCATGCCTTGAGGCGTTTTCAAAATGCCTCGCCTCTAGGTGTGCCCAGGATATGGATAGTTGACTTTATTATTTGGTCAGGGTAAATTTTTGGTAACTCTTTATTTTACATTTTGATGATTAGATATGAAAGCTTGAAGTTGTCTACTAGTATATTTCAGTGCTATTTTCTTCTTCCTGGCTCATACTAGTATAGGTTTTTCTCCCTTATTTCTAACAGCTTGTAACCTTATGGTGTGCTCTTTTCAGGGTTAAGAAGTTGACAAAGATGTCGGAGAAGGTGGCCACTGGAATTCTTTCAGGGGTCATCAAAGTGTCTGGATTCTTCACTAGTTCAGTTGTTAACTCTAAAGCAGGCAACAAATTTTTCAGTCTCCTACCTGGAGAAATTGTCCTTGCTTCCTTGGATGGATTTAGTAAGTTACTCTCTCAAACTCTTGATTTTCTTTTCACCAGTTGTTACCTGTGTGCTTGTATATCCATTTGGTGGACTAGGAGGTTGCACATGTTGGGAAGATGGAGTTGGACATGGGAGAACCATAAATTGCTTTTTGCTAGTATGACATACCTTTGCTTCTAATTAAAGTTTTCAGTGCTCATACCAATTTTAACTCCTTGTTTTTACGCTGCATTATATGTTTGATATGAATTGGTATCAGTGTGGTCATGGGAAGCCTAATTGGGGGTGGTTTTGGGAGGAGTAATAAAGAGTTTGTGTTTCAAAAAAATGTCCATAAATGTTCTTCTGAGCATAATGATCAATTTTAGGAGTTACAAGGTTGTTCTTTGATCAAATTGAGCGGGTAATTTTGGTCGTCCTGTGCATTTATAACCCCTTTTATGATAAGTCTGTCTAGTTATATCGTGCCACAAACAATTATAATAGTGTCGGAATTATGTATGAAAGAAGTTATACACTACATCTGCGCATACTGCTTTGTGTTTATAGTCCCTTTCACTTTTCGTATTGCATAATCTTTAATAATGTATATCTGCACTATCTTGAGGAACTGCAGGTGTTCTTCAACTTTGCAACTCTACTCCATTTCCCATTCACCATATGCCACTTTCTGTGCCTTATATTTGTGTGTGGTTAATCTATTTTCAGAATTAAAGTCACTGGCTTCATTAAGCTGCTTGTTCATTACTATGGTATTCTATCAAATGAAAATATACTAATCCTAGGCTTCATATATTGATGATCAAGTGGAAATGTAAAGTTCAGCTTTCTGTAACATATCATAGAAATTATACATGACACACATGGAATCTGCAAATTGTAGTTAACTTGGGACTAGAAGGACCTAAAAACTTGATTTTAAAATACAGGAAAACGAGAGAATATTCATGTGTGTCTGTTGGATGTCATTCATGTTACCTTTTATTGTAGTAGTAGAATTGTAGCTTCCTTCTTGATTCCTTCTTCCTGCTCACAATATCATCCTTTCTTTGTGTAAACTTGCAGGCAAGGTTTGGGATGCTGTTGAAGTTTCTGGAAGGAATGTCATGTCGACCACATCAGTTGTGACAACTGAACTTGTTTCTCAGAGGTATATCTCAATCTTACGGTTTATGCTCCACTAGCTGCATTATCATCGTGGGTTATTACTGTTAGCACCATGAGTATGTTTGCCACAATGATATGATCACCAAGATAATTGAGCAAGTTGGCATTAGATTTTGTGCTTTTGCTATTCTGTTGTAAAAGTGGAATCTTCACGCTAAGATACCTGCTTTTGAGACAGCTCTCTTTCACTCGTGCGGGAATCTGGCTAGTAGTGGCCCATTTAGAAAACCTTCTTAATTATGACTATTTTTATTTTTTATTTTGATGGTGCACACGAAAGCTTATCTATCTCGTATTAGCATTATTATTTTGTATGAGTTGGATGACACTTTCGACACAATAATTGGCTTAACACTTGAGACTCAGAAATTTGGGCGGATAATTACTATTCCTTTGTGTGATTTAACGTTTCAGCAAAAATAACACGTTATTACAACCTTGTTATTGCAGGTATGGCGAACAAGCAGGACAGGTGACAAATGAAGGGTTTGGTGCTGCAGGGCATGCTTTTGGGACTGCTTGGGCTGTGTTCAAGATAAGAAAGGCTCTCAACCCTAAGAGTGTGATCAAACCCACAACTCTTGCAAAAGCTGCTGCTAAAGCCAAATTCTGGTCTAGGGCTAAATAATATTAAGATGCAATGAGTATTGCTCATCTATTTGGGCTGCCTTTTGCTTATCTCTGTAAAAATTGCAGGAAGAGTTATTAGGATGCTTTCATCTTGAATATTCTTTCATTTTCTCTGAGGTTGAGCTCTTTGGTAGTCGTCATAGGTGCAAACAGGCAATTTTACTTTTGTTTATATTTAGAATAAATGATGCAGTCCGTAGGGAATTTTGCATTGCTTTGATCTGAATTTCAACAATGATTGCCATATCTGTGGGCCTGCAGCTCTAATTTCACATTTAACGATTTAAAAGATTAAAAATATAAAGAAAAAAAGGTAAATGGATTTTTAAAATTTCACATGTTTTTATTTTTATTTTTTATTTTTAATTTATGTTTATTTGATCTTGTAAAATATGATTTTGTTCCATTAAATATTTTCATAAACATTGATGAAATGAAATAAATTTTTACATAAGATAGACTTAAATAAAAATTAAATTATGAAAGACGTGTGTAAAAACTTAGTTATTTGTATTTTTCTTAAAAGATAATTATTATAATCTCTTTTCATCTTTATCTTTTTCTTGTTTTTTAATTTTTTTTTTTTTTTAAAAAAGAGAACCACCCTGTCAGCATACTAGAAAAAATATCATGAGCTTAACGTGGGGAGAAAACAAAATGAGTAGTTGATGTGAAAAGTGAATCGTGGCAGAAACTGAATTTCCCAGACTCTGCGGCAAGTATCTTGGTTCAGCACTGATTAAAACAGCAGAATAAGCCAATTTTTTATTTGTTGATAGAAAAGGATACATTTTATTCTGCTGAAAATGTATGCTTAAACTGAATTCCCATTGTACAATCTAATGATACATGATATAGTCATCTCTCCAAGTTTCAGTAACTAGTTTTAAAGGGTTTATAAGTCTTGAGATCCAGAAGAACTCCAGCCACAGATCCAACAGCAGCAGCTATAGTAATAAAGAAGCAACCCACACTAAGCATTTGAAGTGCAAGCCACCTGCTTGTTCCTCTTCCAATTTTCTTCTGGGAAATGTACATCTCAACTGGGAAATAAACAGTTAACGGCCAGAATCCCATTGCTCCCAATATCCCAACAACATCATTGAAGAAGGGCATAAGCATGGCTATAAGGGTTGTCATCACAACAAATATAGTCCTCCATACTAGGCGGAAGAAGTTGAGCTGGTAAACGCCGTAGAAGGGGATGGGTATGTCATATTCTGCTGTTACAAAGTCGCTCTTCGGCCACTTGCGCGCGCTCCATTTTTCTACAAATGCAAATAAGGGCTGGCAAAAAACCTGCAGGGGAACTGATCACTTAAGTTCGTTGCGGATAAACTTCTCTATCAAACTGAAAACCACTAATTTCCAGCAAGTCATGTTAAACTAGCAGAGCCTATAATTAAGCCAAAGGGCGCGTTCAGATTTGAAAAACTGAAAGAAAAAAAAAAACAAATCTGAATGCGCCAGACTTTCTCTGTTTGGTGCTAATTTGTGATGTGTGTTTTGCAGAAGATGTATACCTGATATGCACCAACAAGGTGGACAACAATTGCAACATTGGCAATATCTAGCAGCCAATAAGGATTGTAAAATCCAAAGCCAGTCAAGAGATTTCCAGGGGCATTATCACCAAAAGCTGCGTATCCCATACATCCACAGGCTAAATAGAACAACGTCGTTAAACTGATACTAAAGAAGGTTGCCTTCTTCATAGTCTTGTATTCTGCTGGAGGAGATTTTACCGTATCCTGCAAAAACGCACACGCTTGTATTAAAATCATTGCCTGCTATTGCAAATAGCAATGGAAGTGTGTGTGTGTAAAATCATTACCTGAATTTCTATAAGGATGATTGAGTAAGAGTATGCAAACGCAATTGCTCCAAGAGCTTGTAAACTCCTCCATAGCTTCTCTGTTTCAGTAACAGTTCCAACATGTGTTACTGTTCCTACGCTGATACCTGTCAGGCTTCCTTTAAAGATCCCATTCTCTGCAAAAATGAAATTGAAATCAGTACTTAATTTGCAGATAACATTGTTACAAGAAAATATCAATTTTTTTTTTTACCTGCAACCTTGCCAACGCCGAGTCCAAGACCAACTGAGGAGTAAGTAAAGGACATAATGGCTGCAACTATAGAGAGCCACCATACTTGATCAAAGTCTGGGATCTGTGAAAATATGACCTCTGTGATTCCAAATATTATCATGTACCCATTACTCGACATGTGGCATGGATCTTTCCCACCACTGTTATGGAAACAGTTTGATCTCTTTATCGCCCTAAATTAAGCACAATTAACAAAAAATCAATGACTTTCATATACCAAATAGAAATATTTGTTCTGTTAAATTAAGCCATTTTGATGAAATTTTTATTTGAATCTACTATAAGTAAACTCACATCATGCTTACTGAAGCTGCTATTGTATACCCAATTGCAACACCAAACAAATTCAAGTACTGGATTAACCCACAGAACATAACATTCTTTCCCCCTGCAATAATTCAACAAACCGAAAACCATAAAAATTAAAGACGTGTTTAGAATTTTAGAAAATTTCAGTACTTTTCCAGAAAAGCTTTCTGAATGCGCTTTGTTTTTGAAAACTGAAGAATTTTTTACAATTGATCAACGCGCCTAACCTTCTCTTACCTAAATAAGCCTTGACAGCATCCATGTAAGTGTAGTTTCTTTGTCCGGTGACGAGATCACCAGACCTATAGCACTGTGAGAGGAGATTGGAAGTATAGACGTTGACAAATGCAAAAAGAGCAAGAACAATTGGTCCTACAACCCAACCAAGCTGGGCTATGGCCCATGCCAATGATAGGACTCCTGACCCTATAACAGCAGTGATAATATGCGATGTTGCAGTCCAGAATGTTCCTGCATATATCACCATAATGGTGTCTTTATTATCAGTTCCAATTAATATTTTGGTACTCACTGTCCCATCAAATTAAAACTTTTAGTATCATAAACTGTCTAAGGATTCTGCCAATAGGATCTTCAAGTTATGAAAGAGCTCTAAACAAATTTTCTTGTATGATTGACTGATCAATTAATGATAGCTTATGTTATAGTATATAATTTATATGAAGTTTGCATGGTAAAAATAATAATTAAGTCGACACTTTTTTTCTAACTAAAATGATTAGCTTACACATAAAAAATACTTCTACAAGAAAATCCAAATTAAGGGGGTTAATCCAAATAGTAAAAACTTTTCAAATAGTTGAAATTAATTAATAAAGTTTATAATTGATTTTTAAGCTTGGGGATAAACATATAATAGTATTCTTGACACCTTCTATATGGAAATGATTCCAAAAATAATTACTAATTAAAGAAAACCCTTCTTATAGCTATAAAAGCAAATATGTATACAATACAAAATCTTAATATTAAAGCTTAGTTATGTGTGTGTGTATATATATATATAATATTTAAGGATATATTTACCTGTTCTCTTCAAGCGCCCATCGTCATCAAAACACTCGGAATAATTGGATTGAGAGTTTATAGCTTCACTCTCCTTATGGGGCTTAGGTTGCACCTCCACTTGCAAGTAGTGCCTAACATCATGCCTCTCTTCTACCTATAAAACGACATAGTTTATATATATATAAATAAAAATAAATTTCAGAAGAAGAAGAAGGAAATTAAAGTGTTGCGCATATTTACTAAAAATGTAGAGCTTAATTAATTAATTATTTAATTATAGGCTGATCTAACCGCGCCATGATGGATTCTGCAAGGAAGAGTTCGACTTCTGGCCAACATGGTTGTGTGAAAGAGAGTATCAGAGGGGGAAAGAGAGCTGATTAAGGAGAAATATTGGAGGAGAAGGTGATATGGATACCTGAAAATTTTGGAGAGAGTGGGATTTTATAGGAGAAGATGATGACTTTGAAACCAAAAAAAAAAAAAAAACAAAGTGTGCTAAGGGAGCAGAACATTTGGTGGTGCAAACACGTGTGCTTGTGAACAAACATGTAACACATTTCTTTTTTATCATGTTCTAAAATCTTCTCTTAATTAATAATTATGAGTATTAATTATAAAAGAAATTTGATAAAATTAAGTATATAGAGAATAGTGAACATTTTTTCATTTTAATTCTCCAATATATATCGATCTGGTCAACTAATTTAATCTAATCAAGAGGAGAAATTAAGAAGAAGACATAAAGGCACTAATTAAAGTAAATTTTGTTAAAGCTAATAATTTGACACAGACAAGACTCTCAAACCTTTATTAAAGACTATCTTTAGGCTTGCATAGCTATTTTTGTGTAATATCATCACCATTCACCCAGCATGTCAAAGCTAGGATCATTGTGAATTGAAAAGGTCATGCATATCTCTAACTAAAGTACTTAATTTGGTTGTTAATATATTTCTTTATTATTAATAGAAAATTAAATGCAAGTTTTACTTTGAAACTTATATGCAACGATACTTAAATTGTCGAAGGAATTATGTTATGTTTGGATATATCTGGAAAATTTGAAGAAAAATATGGACAAAAATGAAAAAGAAAACGATAGTTTTTTTTATATAATATTGTGCTATTGTTTATTTTTTACTTTTTATTCTTTAATATCTAATCGAAAAAAAAAATGTTTTTTGATTTTTTGATTTTCAATTTTCTTTTTCTTTAAAATTTCCAAAATTCAAACATAGTTAATAACGGATTTTTTCTCATTTGAAAAAATAGTTAAGTGGCCTATTATCCCGAAACTTTTAAACTGAAACTTTTAAACTCAATCATGGAAAAGCTCAATTATTCTTTTACACTTGCTCTAACAAAGATATATATATATATATTGTAAACTAAGGTTCAAAACCAAAAGGGAGGTGAATTGGATTTTAAAAGCTTTTGTTAATTAACTTACAAGTTTTTAAACAGTTAAATACGCAAAGCACATAATCAAATAATATGCTTGAAAGTAAAAGAGTTTAAGGAAGAGAATGTGCAACCTTCTTTTATAGTGGTTCAGCAATATCATAATCTCTTCGACCCTACATCCACTCTCTTCAAGGAACCTCCTTGAAACAATCTACTAAAACCTTTAGTCGTGCAACTTCATTAGTGTTGCACAAACCTTACAATCGATCTCTTCTTCACGGAAGCTGCAATGAAATCTTTAATCGTAAACACTCTAAGAGTTATACAAACTCTTTCCCTTTACAATATTTGGAATTTGTTGTAAAGTAAATGGTAGAGAGATAACAATAAATGTTTTTACAAATGAATAATATCTCTCTTTCAATAACAAACTTGAATAATGGCTCAATAATAAATTTTTCAAAGCTTTTGAGAATTAATGAGCTACATTGTGAATTGAATGTGTTTTCTATTCTTTTAAATGCTCATTGAAGTAGGTTTATGTAGTCTTAAATCAATATGACCGTTTGACACTGACTTGGTAGGTTTGGGGCATTAAATGTTTAACCTTCGCGTCACAAACGGTTATATTTTTCGAATTACTAGTCGATTGGATCTTTGTACCAGTCGACTGGGTCAAATGAAAAATGTTCACTTTTAAGCTTAGGGAGAGTACCAGTCGACTGGGTCAGAGGACCAGTCGACTGGGGACTTTCTGTCCCATACCAATCGACTGGGTTGTCCTTCAACCCAGTTTTCCTTTTCAAAAAACAGTTTTTGATTATAATTTTAGTTTAATCAAAATCTTTTGTAACTTGAACCACAGATCAAGTTATATAATTTAATATAAGATATTTATAAATGTTTCAATTACCTTAATACTTATTCTAGATCTTCTAGTTTGTTTTGGTGTCTGAATCGCGTTGAGTTCATGCATTTTGTTTTTGTACTGAATGTTTTTACCGCTTAAACACCTAGATAAAACTTTTAGTGTAATTAGAGTAATGTCATGATATTATTAAAATCAAATACGGGTCTATATATATATATATATATATATATATATGGTGGGCAACTAGATGAATGATCGTTCCTCACAACTGGGAGCAGAATGTGAAGAACAATTGAAAATTAACTGAATAAATACCAGATATATATATATATATATATATATGGTAGATTATATTATAATTAAACTATATAGTTATATGTTACAAGTTATTAGTTGAAACTTGAAAGTAATAAAGTTGCATATCGAAACAAGATATACGGGATCCTAGTATATATAATGCTAGTCCTTTTTTATTCTCATATATGTTTGTGTTTTTTCTAATAAATCTTATAAAAAAGTACAATAAATTTTTTTTTTTGGGGGGAGGTGGAATTGTTGAATTCAATAACTTTTTGGTATGAGAAATTTCTTTGCAAATATTAGATAACTTTGTATCAATTGGTCATTAATTAATTGATTTGAAGATAATTAATTAGTTTTTTCTATCATAATGTATTTTTTTTATTTAATGGTTGGGTTACACAATGAAGGTAGGCTCTCTCACATTTTGTATTCTTTAAATTCTAAGTAAAGATGTATTCTAAAAAAAAAATCAAGTAAAAATTGAATTTTATCTACTTCTTTTATACAACTACATATCAAATGATTTTATTAACTAGACCAATTAACCATAATTGGATTGATATATAATCCTTACATAAAATTTTAAGAAATTAAAATTTGCTCTAAAATGAGAGATAGTTAGTCTAGCTAGCTAGCTAATTAGACTAATTAACATCACAAGTTATATTCTCATGCTTGCCGATATATAGTAGTAAAGGTCCATTTGGTTCACGGAAAGGATTATAGTGGGATAGAATTAAGATTAATATGGAATAAGATGAAAGGAGATTTTTCATCTTAAAAAGTAATACTATCTTATGTTTGGTTCATAAGATTGCTGGATTGTGACTAAAGTAAGATTAAGTATCAAAATACCCTAGCACTATTTATCATATTTAACAATCTCTAAAAAAAATTTCACAAACCCTAGAATTCATAAAAATTATTATTATATTATTATAATTATAAGAATAATATTATTATCAATTTTATTATAATTATAATTATGATAATAATAATAATAATAATTACTATATTATTATAAATATTATAATAATAATTTTTATCATTATTATAATTATTACTATTTTTATATTATTATTATTATCATCATTAAAAGTTTTATCACATTTACTATCATTATAATAATAGTTGTTATTATAATTAAATAATATTTCTCATTAAACAATTATTTTTATCATCATAATTAAAATAATTATTATTATAATTACCACAATAATGTTTTATTTTTAGTGATTTTTATAATGATAATTATTAAAATATTTATAAGAATTCTAATAATTATTTTTATTATTGTAACTAACATAATTACTATTATTATTAGTAATATTATAATTATTGTTATTATCATTATTATGATAACTTTTTATTAATATTATAATTATAAAAAAATATTTTTAATAATATTATATTTATTACTATGATTATAATAGTTACTATTATTCAAAGGTAAAAATGGCAAAAAAAATTAATCTCATATAGATGGAATAAATTCTATCCTATAAAAAAAGTGAGACAAAAATTATGAAATTATAATTAATTTTATTTTATCTTCATCTCATATAAATAATAAATCTTTTTAATTAAATAATATATAACTATTCATATAAAATTAAAATAATTCAATCTAATTTTAATCGTACCAATCAAACAAACTATTATTGATAATTCACTATGCACATTGCTAATCATTGGGTCGATGAAAGCAAACAACATCTTTCTTGTCTGAAAATTGAGTTGGATTGTCCTCTTTCTACCACGTACCCTGGCGTTTGAAAGAGGGTTGACCCAAAAGTTTACGCACACAAAGGTACACACCACCCAGCTGGGTCCTCACCACTCACCTTCTAATGGGATAGCTAATCGTTATGAGTGGCGCACTAGTGCTATTCATCTTTAAACACTCACTTTTAATATTTAAAGTTGATAATTATTATTCAAGATTTTAGATAATTATAATTTAATTATTAAAAATATCAAATTAAATGTCTAAAAGTATGTTTAATGATCTTTATTCAATTTTTATATCTTCCTCTCTAATGATCATGATTAATCAACTTGTATCTAAAATATAATAAAAAGAAACTTAATTAATTTGTATCTAAAATAGGATTGATACTGATTTTGTGTTTACCTATTTTTAGAACCAGTATCAAAAGAAATAAAAAAAAAGCACTTTTTTTATAATTAAGACAAATATGTTTGACCTAGCAATAGAAACACTCTATAATCCATAAAATAGTTTTTAAAATGTTTTATATAAAAACAATAATAGAGATATAAACTATTTAATATTTTGATAAAATGATAAAGAAAACAAATTTTCATACATAGATTCATTTTCTTATAAATAAAAAGCACTATTTCATAAACTGATTTTTTAATAACATTTTATTTAAGTTTTGTTATAGAAAACAAAAATCATTTAATAAAATTTTTCAAACGGGTTTTAAACCATAAAGTACGAATAATCAATTAATATTGTGATTTACTTCAAGAATGAGGTTCAGATCAAACATGAAAAACTCCATGTTGAAGTATTAAACCTTAACGTAGTAGATGACATTTTCTTTATGAAGAATGATGCTTATTTAACTCGGATCTCTTTACTTACTAATTATTTTTGAGTTTTTTTATATAAGAGATTTTTGAGTTTTCTGTTAATGTATAAGAAAAATGATGCTCTGGACTCTATATTTTAAGGTAGGGCATGGAAAATATCAATTTATTTAAGATAAAAAAAGTTCAGTCCTCCTTTCTCGAAGACTAGATCACAGAGAGGAGCTAAGAGCAAAAGCAAAAGCACTTATTTAAGAAGAAGGAAGAGAAGAAACAATTATGGCTTGATACAATCGAGCAATCACGGTGTTCTCTCCATATGGGCATCTGTTCCAAGTTGATCCGCGGCACCGACATTGTCGTCCTCGGCGTCGAAAAGAAATCCGTCGCCAAGCTCCTAGACTCCAGGTACTTACATATTCATATACCTACAATACACAATACATATAGTGGTAATGTATTCGTGTGTATGTATATAATGTTTTGGGGATTTTTGTGCTGATCTTTAGAAATACTGGATTATATTTTATGATCTTCAAGTTCTGTGTATGTGAATTGAAATGTTAATCAAAGATTCGTTTTTTTCTCTCTTTTTTTTAACTTTTTTTTGGATATCGATGATATGTAAAATTTGGAAAGAAGGAGAATAATAGTTAGAGAAGGGAAAAGGGACAGTTTGGATTAATATTCTTTTATATCCTTTTATTGAACACAACCGAGCTTTATATACACGAAGGAATAACAATACTGCTAAAGATTAAGAGAGAAACTAGCAACTCCTAAACATAATTCTATCTACTAACAATTTAATCAAAACAAACTTGTCTTGACTTATTCCATAACAACTAAACAACTTGATAACAAGATGGGTCATATTTTCCTACTTCTACATGTAAGTTGAAGACCAAGCATGATCCCCGTCCATGTGTCCACGTTTCTAGAGAACCATGCACAAAGCACAAACTCATGTCCACGTCTCTCTTGCATGCATGGTGTGCATGTATGGCGTGCACATATCACTCCCCCTACTTAACGATCCTTGTCCTCAAGGATAAATGCAGGATATGACCTGGTGAATTGCCATTCGTTCTCCCATGTCGCATCTTCCACTAGTGCACCTACCCATTTTACCAAAATCTCACTTTTGGGATAGTATTTACCCTTGCAAACTACCCATCGGTTGATAACAGCTTCAGGTTGTGGAAGGATAGTTGCAGTCTCGAAAACAGGAGGGAGTTGAGCAATTGTGGAAGTGACTGGCCCCAAATGTTTTTGTAACAAGCTGACATGAAATACATTATGGATTTGTGAATCCGGGGGCAATGCCAACTTGTAGGCCACTGATCCCACTTTCTCAATGACTTGGTAGGGACCATAGAAACACGGGGCAAGCTTCATGGAGCTCAGGAAAGCTATGGAAGATTGTCGGTAAGGTTGTAGTTTCAGGTACACATAGTCACCAATAGCAAAAGAGACCTCACGTCGATGTTGGTCGGCTTGGTACTTCATTCAGTTTTGAGCGAGCAAGAGATTTCGTCGCAGTTCACGGAGGATGGAATCTCGGTCACACAGGTACTCATCGACTGCCTGAACATTAGAGGTTTCGGGAACATAAGTGAGCAAGCTAGGGGGTGAAATGTCGTACATAGCTTCAAATGGTGTTGTCTTAGTCGAAGAATGGATAGACGTGTTGTAGCTGAATTCGGCCCAAGGAATCCAATCAAACCATTTCTGTGGTTGATCACCCGCGAAGCACCGTAAGTATTGTTCCAGAGTTCGTTTAACGACTTCAGTCTGGCCATCAGATTGAGGATGGTAACTCGAGCTTATACATAGTTTGGTGCCTTGGAACTGGAATAATGTTCGCCATAAGGTGCTTATAAAGACCTTGTTTCGGTCACTAACGATCAAGATTGGGATGTCGTGTAAACGGACTATGTTAGAGATGAAAGCTTTGGCGACAGTGATGGCGGTGAAGGGATGCTTTAAATGAATGAAGTAGGCATACTTCGTTAAACGATCGACAACGACCATAATGGAAGTATATCCATGAGAAGATGGTAATCCTTCGATAAAGTCCATGGATACTTTGGTCCACACTTGTGTTGGCACGAGTAGAGGTTGGAGTAGCCCTGTTGGCTTCATGCAATCCATTTTGAAACTTTGACAAACATCACATTGCTGCAAGAATTCTTTTACTGTTCGATTCATATTTGACCAAAAAAATCCTGCTTAATACGGGCGAGCGTCTTACGGAACCTAAAATGCCCACCAATTGGGGTTGCATGGCAATCCGTCAAGATTTTTAGAATTAAAATAGAAGTGAGACTTAAAAGAACCTTGTTTTTTTGGAACCACACCCCATCTCGTTAGATCAGGAACGAGTCTGTTGATTTCAATTCTCCATAAAATGGTTCCTGTTGAACTTCTTTTTGAAGGATCGGCCACCAGTCTGCTTGAGGTGCTGAAATGGATAAAAAGTGGAACTCCATGACTCGGGATATCTGCACCTTGGTTTTCAATTCTCTTTTTGTACTCGATCTCATAATCGTAACCAAGTATCTTGGGTAGCCAGCGTGTCTGTGCAGGTGTAGTGATTCGTTGCTCCAGTAGGTACTTGAGACTCTTCTGGTCGGTTCGAACTGTAAATGGTTTTCCAAGCAGATAGGGGCGCCATTTCTTAATTTCCTTGACAATGGCTAACATCTCTTTCTCGTTGGTGGATAAAGCTAAAGCAGAACCTTTTAATGCTTCGCTAAAATATGCCATTAGTCAGTTTTGCTGGGAGAGAATCACACCAATTCCAATTCCATTAGCATCATATTCGATCACGAATCGTTGAGAGAAATCTGGTAGGCACAGGATTGGTGGGTTAGTCAAGGCCTCTTTCAACTTCTCGAAGGCCATTTTTGCGGTTTCATTCCATTGGAATCCTTTCTTGGTCAGCAGTCAAGTCAGCGGGGCTGCTATACTTCCGAAGTGACGAATGAATTTCCAGTAATATCCTGCCAACCCTAGGAACCCTCGGACTCCTTTGGTTGTTGTCGGTGTAGGCCACTCAATTACCGCTTATATTTTGGCGGGATCAACTTATAATCCTTTTTCTGAAATTATGTGACCCAGGTAGTCGACCTGCATAACACCGAATCAACATTTCGACTCCTTGGCAAACAAATCATTAGTGGCCAAAATATTCAAAATAATTTATAAATGTGTGAGATGGTCTTCCCATGATTTGGAGTATACCAAGATATCATCGAAGAAAACCAAAATAAATCTCCGGAGGTAGAGGCGAAAAAGATCGTTCATGAGACTTTGGAAGGTTGCTGGAGTGTTGGTGAGGCCAAATGGCATTACTACAAACTTGTAATGCCCTTAGTGTGTTCAAAAGGCCATTTTATGGATGTCGTTTTCTTGTACCCAGATTTGATGATATCCGGACCGCAGATCCAATTTGGAGTAGTATCGGGATCCATGTAGTTCATCCAACAATTTGTCGATCATTGGAATTGGATATTTATCTTTAATGGTGATGTCGTTCAAAGCTCGATAGTTTACACAAAATCACCTTGCTCCATCCGTCTTTTTTACTAACAAAACGAATGATAAGAATGGACTATTACTCGGCCTTATCAATCCAGATTGCAAAAGCTCATGCACCGTTTTTTTTATCTTGGTTTTTTGGTAATAAGGGTACTGGTACGGTCTCACACTCACTGGCCATGAATTTGGCCGTAATGGTATGTGGTGGTTATGGGATCTTTTCGAAGGTAAGCTGGTGGGTGGTTCAAACACATGTGAGAATTTGGATATGGGGTGATTCATCTCAGGAGGGTAGGATACACTTTTGTTGCTAAGATAGGAGGGGGTTATTTGAAAGAATAATCTGACCCCCTGTAGCCCATGGAATTCCTTGTCTGTTAATGCTCCGATGTCTGCTTGCTTTAATCCTTGAAGTGTGTATGTATTTCCATGCTTTTGTAGCTCATAATGAGTCTCTTGAATTCAAGCCATTGTACTTCCAACACTATCTGGCAAGCAGTGACTGGAAGGATATAGTAGTCGGTAGTGACGGTTTGCCCTTGGATGTTCAGTGTGAGAGCCTGACATTGTCCATTACAATTAATCTTCTCTTCGTTGGCCACCATGACTTGGAACTGCTTGCTTCGATTTACTAGCAACCCAAACTTGGAGACTACAGCTTAGTCAATGAAGTTATGAGTACTGCCACCGTCGATAAGCACCGTTACGCTCTTGTTCCTCAAATTCCCCAGTACACGTAAGGTTTGTGGGTGTTCAGCACCGGCAATGGCATGAAATGAAATTTCTGTATGTCCTCAGGACTTACCATTTCCTGCGAATCATCTTTATCTTCCTCAAGGCTCGTGTGCGAAGAGTCTTCGATCATAAACAGTTGCGGTGGCCGGGAACAAATTTCTCATCGCAATAGTAACACAACCCTTTTTCTCGTCGTTCTCGAGCCTCTTGATTGGTGATTCTATGAAATGATGTTGGAGGAGGATTTGTTCATTGAAACAGTGGTGGTCCAAGGATGCCAGCTGCTGGATTGTTCGGTACTCTGGGTGTCCTCATGGTCGATGATGAACGGGCTAGAGGCTAGGTTTCTTCTGCAACAGGTTGCGCTCCTCAATCAGTCATGCAACCCCGATCGCATCTGCCAACGTGTGGGGCTGCTTGATCTTTATGTCGATGCGAATATCGTCTCGAAGACCTGCAACAAAACATCCTATGAGAAAACCCTCAGACAAGCCGTCGACTTGGTGTGAGAGCCTTTCGAAGGCTTCCTGGTAGGCTGCCATGGTGGTTATTTGTTTGAGACGCATGAGTGACTCCGATGGATCCTCATACTCGGTGGGTCCGAAACGGAGCAACATTACCTTGACAAACTCGCTCCATGTGAGGGGTCCACGAAACTTGTTTAACCATCTATGCCATTGGAGGGCAATCCCGTCTAGGTGGAAGGAGGCCAACTGGACTTGTTGAGCAGGTGCAATGTCTTTGAAATCAAAATACTGTTTTGCCTTATACACCAAGCCTGTGGGGTCGTTTTCGTCGAATCGAGGAAATGAGAGTTTAAGGTGATGTTGAGGCTGACCGTCGGAGGTAAGAGAACGGGAAGTGTGTGGATGTGATGATCTTTCAGGTGCGAATGGGTTGATTTCAGGAGAGTTGGGGTTTTGGTTACGGGAGGTGCGGAGGGCTTAAAGCTCAGTTAACACTGCTTGTAAAGCTTAGTTCATCTAATCGACACTTGACTCATGTCGAGCTAAGGCTTCATTGACCTCGTTACGAAATTCTGCATTCAATTTACCGCGAGTGTCCATGGTCGAAACCGTGCTCTGATACCACTGATATGTAAAATTTGGGAAGAAGGAGAATAATAGTTGGAGAAGGGAAAAGGGAAAAGGGACAGTTTGGATTAATATTCTTTTATATCCTTTTATTGAACACAGCCGAGCTTTATATACACGAAGGAATAACAATACTGCTAAAGATTAGGAGAGAAACTAGCAACTCCTAAACATAATTCTATCTACTAACAACTTAATTAAAACAAACATGCCTTGACTTATTCCATAACAACTAAACAACTTGATAACAAGATAGGCCATATTTTCCTACTTCTACGTGTAAGTTGAAGACCAAGCATGATCCCCGTCCACGTGTCCACTTTTTTGGAGAACCATGCACAAAGTACAAACTCACGTCCACGTCTCTCTTGCATGCATGGCGTGCACATATCAATCGATTCAAATTTGTGCTAGTTCATGCTTTTGTTTAGTTAGTGAAGAGTTGGCATCAACATTACTGGAACATGGTATTTGTTGGGATCTTTCACCATGTTATTAGGAATTTATTTTATAGTTAATTTATCAGTTGAATGTGTTGGTGATGTGCATTATCACTGTAAGTTCCCTGTTTGAAGCAGAAATTTTTGTCTGAATCTCCTTGTGTGGCCTTGCTCTGTATTTATTGTTATTTGTTAACGCTTTGGACTCAGGTGCATAGCTAAACTAAGCATTGGATGTGATTACCAGTTGAATGTTGATATTTGTTCACAGCTTAATGTCTTTGGTGAAAAGAGATGGAGTTTTTTAGCTGATTAATTGTTGGTCTAATGGGCTATTACTTGTACAATCTTAGAAACTTTGGATTTTTGAATAAAATTATTCAGAATAGTTTATGTCAGGTTGAAATATGTTTTGTCTTACGAATAAGTTCAGCCCTAAGTTTAGATTTTGGAATTGTAACTTCCAGTTTATTTCTGTTGAATCTTTCCCATTTTGTGTGTTCTTTTGGTTGATTGAAAGAGTGTATGATGCTTTACCTTGCCTCATTGGAAGAGATAGTGTCCGTTCATATCCTAGAAACCGTGCTTTAGGCTTCCATGCTTTTAAACTTAGGACGTCATTTTCTGTTTTAGACTTATAACAAGAGCTTCACTGAATGTGAGCTTTATGGCAGTTTTGCTGTTCTTGTTGCCATTGTTGGGACTCTGTCCCAGTTTGAAGGGACAGTCATTATTTTGCTGTGTTATTTAATTGCGTTATCATTGCCATACATCCATTGTTTTTCATGCTTACCATCTTGTTTGCTGCTTCTGCTACTAGATCAGTTAGGAAGATTGTATCTTTAGATGAACATGTTGCACTGGCCGGTGCTCGGTTGAAAGCAGATGCACGTGTCTTGATCAATAGGGCACGTATCGAGTGCCAAAGCCATAGGCTTACTGTCGAGGATCCTGTAACTGTTGAATATATAACACGTTACATTGCTGGCCTGCAACAGAAGTATACACAAAGTGGTGGTGTGAGACCATTTGGGCTTTCAACCTTAATTATGGGTTTTGACCCATACAAGGGTGTCCCATCTCTTGATCAGACAGATCATTCTGGAACATTTTCTGCATGGAAAGCTAATGCAACTGGGAGAAACTCAAATTCAATGAGGGAGTTTCTGGAGAAAAATTATAAAGAAACGTCTGGGCAAGAAACTGTGAAGTTAGCAATTCGTGCTTTGCTTGAAGTAAGTTACTTTTCTAACCTTGCACTTGGTAACTTTAACGTGTATGTCCCGAAACTTAAGAACTACGTATTCTCAATTGTTATGCTATCTTGAATGTATTTCACATTTAATTTTGCTCTGTTGATGGGATCTTTATGGTGTGGGTTACATTTTTTTTTTGTATAAGTGGTGTCGGTTACATATCTTATGTATAATGTTGAGATACTCTTAAAATCCCATATCGAAAAGAAGTTTTATTATATGTAGTTTGTTCTTCATCATCTATGTGTCAAAAGGATATAGGTATTTTTTATTATAAACAGGGCTCTAGGAAACTTTTATTTGTAACTATCTCAAGTCTTGTTACACTATTATAACCAAGGATTGGATTATTTGAAATGATGTAACAGGGTTTTGGGATAACGAGAGTTGAGAGGATTTTACAACTTTTCTACCATTCAAAAAGTTATACTTTGATTGATTTGTTAGTGAAATTTGCTACCATGGACGTATGTCTATTGAGACCGAATCACATAAATTTTGGTGTTCATGTTTATATATAGTGGTGGAATCATAACCCATAATCTTAAGCTTTTGAGTTCATATGGTCTCCAACATCATATATTGGGTCTTCGCTTGGTGAACTTTTCAAGCCCATATTTCTCCCAAAACTTGGGTTATCATTCCTAGTAAAATATTTCATAAATTGTGATAGAGCACTAGCAAAGGGCTTTTACCACTAATTTTGCTGTAATTAATCTGAACTATATTTTATACGCTGTTATTTCATCTTTTTCATAGCTTGTTATGTTTCTCGGTAGATTGTAAGTAGTGTGATGACCTTCAAAAGACTGAAATTATCATTTGATTTTATATCAACTCACATATTTATATGCATTATTTTACTTTTTATAGCATTGCCATGTGTTTGTGTATTTGGAATATGTTTTCTTTTACCATTTTCCTTTGCTATGAAACAAAATAATTTTGTTGAGAAGAAAGGACAGGAACAAAAACCTTTGCACACTTCGTGTGTGCGCAGGGCGTCCTCTTTTTCTGCTTTTATTTGAATATTTTTATTTATCAAAGAAAAAGTAATGATGGAAACATAAAGTGGAGTTTGGTTCTTTCTAAAAGAAATATAACTAGCGAAAAACAAATAAGACCTATGACAGAAGACGACCTTAAGAGAAAAAAAGAGGATTAAGGAGGTATAACTACCTCCCAAGACTCCATATTTATAGAGATTGGACCAAAAAACTTGACTGGGAATCTGTGGTGATTGATAAATCTGGCTGCAGAGTATATGGGAGAGGTCAGGATTAAAGTCAACCAAACTCAACTATAAGGATTGCTCTGAAATTAAAGCCAATGTCTTACTAAAACCAATTTGCTTTTATTTTATTTTTTGGCTGCTTGTCAGCTTACTTTGGTTAGGAACTTAAAGCATACACTTGATAATATGTATTTTTATTATACAAATGATACGTAATTATATTACCATGTTACTTTATATTTATTTTGGAGCACATTAGGTTGGAGAGAGGATGGAGGGGTTCTTGGGGTCCAGTCTAAGCTCAGTGTGATGTTTGAATACTTGATTGGGTCGTGGGCGAGTTAGGTTATATTCAAAGTAGAACAAACTATTCATACATCGATCTTATGCTTTTTCAGTTCTGTATGAACTGTGGTTAAACGCCAAGTTGCCAACAGATAAGTAAAAGAGTGTTTTCCATGTTGTTGCACTAGCATCACATTCAAATGACATGACGTGCTAAGTTCCCCATTCTATTTGTGCTTTCCTGCTTCTTCGACAAGCTTCTGGAACTTCCGAGCAGTTATGCATGTTTGAAATTTTAAAGGAAAACCACTTATATAAAAAGGAAATTTTAGTGGAAATGGGAGAACATTTAATCTGGGTGGCTGTACTTGAAGTATAAATATGGCCATTTGAGATGAGTGTATGCTAAATAATGAGTGTGATGCTTTCTGCATCATGCTTTATGTATGATGCAAGCTGCCATTACCTAAATAGCTATTGGGAACACCAGATCATTGGTTTTGACTGAGTGAGTAGTTGCCAAGCTTCCAGTGTTCCTTATGCTGGAGACTGAACCATTTGTCTCGAGTGTAACTGCCTGAGTTGTGGACTAACATTTCCAGGGAAGAAGAAGGGACATTTTGGTTTGAGGTGGGGTTCAGTAAAAAACTTAATCTGTAAGCTTGTCTGCATATTAGTCAGTGAGACTTATAATGGGGAAACAGTCAGTAAAGAGTCTTAAATAACGAATCTGATGGTTGAGTTGGTAACTGATGTAGGTACACCTTTTAATCAGCAAGTGAGCAATTTTTTTATAGCATTATGGTGCTTTTTTTTTAATGATGGTTGCTTACATTTAGGCGTTCTGGTTAGCCGAGTGTTGTTTCTCCAAGGCAGTTCTGCCAGTTTTCATTTTGTCTGCAATTGCAGCAACTGTGTTTTTTTCTTCTGCCATATTAACTTCTGATTTGTGTATTGTTTTACAATTAGGTTGTTGAGAGTGGGGGCAAGAATATAGAAATTGCTGTGATGACGAAAGAGCATGGGCTGCGACAATTTGAGGAAGCTGAAATTGATGCCACTGTTGCTGAAATTGATGCAGAGAAAGCAGCAGTAGAGGCTGCAAAGAAGGGCCCTCAAAAAGAAACTTGGTTTTATTGTTAGCTGTCATATATCTCCTTGTCCTATATGATCCTTTTAATTTCCGTTTAGAATTTCACGTATTCATGTGACTTTAAACATCATTTTCTTTCGTATCAAACAAGACTCTCATCAATACCCCAAAAGAAAAGGAAAAAAAAGAAGAAGAAAATGAAGTGTTTTTCTTCTCGCTTTTGGATTCTTAAGCAGTGATCTGTTAGCATGTTGGACATGTTTGATTTCCTGTATATGCAAGTATTTTATTTTTCATGCTTTTGCTGATGGTACTTGATTGTGTTATTAGCAGCTTATTGCAAACCCTTTCTCTTCCTTACAGGGAACGACATACCATTGGAGGCTATATACCGATCATATGATTAGGTATGATAAAAGAAGATTAGGAGAATATTGGAATCTTAAGTTATAGATTGTTGTCGTATTGTTCCATTATTAGGTGATGGATTCGCGTGTGCGAAGCCCATTCAAAAAAATATACGGAGTATTTTTTTCTGTATCATTGTTTCATGAGGGTTCTAAATCATTGCGCAATGAGGATTACAAATATAAGTCTTAGTATAGAATTGGAGTTTAAAAATGGAATCAGGTGGAATTGTAAAGATCCGTTTAGTTGTAAAAAAATTTACTTTTTATTTTTTTAAATAATTTCTTTAATAATTTAGACATTCTCAACATGATTTGAAAAACAAAATTTCTTTCTTCAATGTAATATTGAAAAAGTTGAAAAAAAAATTAAATTTTTTTTAGTATTATGTTAGAAAAACAAATGTTATTTTTCAAATTATATTAAGAATGTTCAAATTGTTGAAGAAAATATTAAAAAAAATAAAGATGAAATTTTTTGAACAATTAAGTGCGTTTAGTTTTTCACAACTAAGGAAAATAAAAATGAAGGAACAAAACGCACCATTAGTTTTTCTCACTTATGAGAGAAAATCTCGTTTTCATGCAATTTCAATTTTTGAACAAAACTTATATAAAGTTTTTTACATGAATTATGTTAAGTTTTTTTAGAACTTTCATATTTACAACAATAATATTAATAACTATAACTTATCATGTAAAATACATTTATGAGAATTTTAAATTTATTAAAAAAAACACGTTTTGATAAATATTAACTTACGATTTGATCTCTAATTTTTTTATAAAAATTAATAAGTTTTAAATCGTTCATAAAATATTGATTAAATCATATGTTAAAATAATAATTTTTTATTAAAATTTTGTATAATTGATCTATTACATGAATTTTATTGAATTGTAAAACTTGCTCCCGAATTTTATGTTTAAAAGTATTACGTTAAAAAAGAAGTTCATAAACTCTTCGTAAGCAACTTAATTTAAGTTTTGCCTCAATTTTATGAAATGTTTTTCTATGCCGCGTTAGAGGAATTGAGCGGTACTCATTTCACGCATTTACCTTGAACTCTTGATCGGAAAATTAAGGCAAAGAGAATTTACAAGCTTGATGAGGTTTTCTGAATGTTAAGACTAACATAATATAATCAAGATATTTGTTAAATTTCAATTGAAAATTCAGCATTCTGACAACACTTGAAAACAACTCTATGCTTTTTTTTTCTAATTTCTACCTACAACTACAATGCTAACATCATTTGTGTGGTAAAAAAATCAATAAAATTATAATTATGTAGTTATTATCATGTTAGTCATAAATGTCTATATAATCATTATCTCGTGGATTTAACCAAACATGTTATTGAATGATAGAAATAAACATATATTCTGAATAAATAGTGAAATATACATTTCAAGTCATTAGTCAATGAAAACATGTCATATAAATAAGAAATAAAATAATAAAAAAAATCAGTCTTTTGTGTTACCACTCAATTTCTACAAAATTATCACTTGAGTTCCAAAAAATTAACGAAAAAATTTCAAAAAAAATGTATGTTTTGTAGTTTGTTCAAGATGTGTGTGTATCAACACTCTATTGAATGTATATAATGTGAATAAATTATCGGAATTGAATAATCACTATTGATTTATTTCACAATTATGTGGTAAAGCTTTTCTATCTAATGTAATTATTTTCAAAAATATTTCAAATCAAAATAATTCTCTGCTTGTCATTTTCAAAAAAGAAAAAAAGAACTTATACCCTCTATTAGGTGAAGAATTCCTCAAAACCAAGTCCTACATGACTGCTTATGGGCCTAGAAAAAGGGCCTAGAGACTTGTTCCCATGTATTTGGAGGAGATAGCATTGGTACTTGGGCAAACTTTTTTTGACCCACTAAAATTAAAAGCAACCAATTTTACACATTTTTAAGTAATGCATGTAAAAAATCATATTTTCATACAAATCTGTAATTCACAAAGTGTAAATCCCTTGTTCTCTTCAATAGTGTTTCATTGATAAGGTGTTTCTTCAATGATTAAAAGCATGAGTCTGCCTTTTGTCATGTTAGTCCATAATTCAAACAAAACAACGGCGCCATAATTCAATCTTAAAATTATATAAAAAAAACAGACATATATGATGAAATTTTATCTTTTGACTTTCAAATTTTCGATGCAGCATGAATTAAATTGTACACTAAATGATAATTTATAATTGAATTTTTTGTATTCGTTCTATTTCATGGATCTTATTGAATAGTAAAGTTTGACGATGAAATTTATTTTTTTAAAATGTTATTTTTAAAAAAATATTAAGTATAAAAAACATCACCTAAATTTATCCTACCGATAATCCAAAAATATTATTGTGAATAAACAAAACTTAAATATACAAAGTATAGTGGATATTTCTTTATCTCTTTTATATGAGTATTTTTTTTTTTTTACAATTTTCACTCATATAACCATGATTAGTACATAACCAACCTAAAATGGCACACATCAACGTGATAATAGGAACAATCTTTCAGAAATGCTTACTCATAAATTATTTTCACGTTACATTTGGTTGTTTGAAATTGAATATTGAAATTGCAATTAAGGTAGAATCATATTTTTTTCAACATAAAAAAAAATAAAAAAAATTATGATTTCATCTCAACTCTAATTTCAAACTCAAATTCTAAACAAACAAACGTAACATTAAAATCATTCAATTTTATATATAATATAATCATTTTTATTGAATAATATGTGAATCCTCACAACAACACTTGTCAAGGTTTGGTTTGCCATGCAAATTAATTATGGATGTCAAAGTTTGAAAAAAAAAAGCTCAAAAGTTTCTAAATGAAAAGTTAAAAAGAAATGATTAATTTTGACATTTCCGTGAAATTAGTGGACTTCTTTTGCAAAATGATAGGCTAGAGAATAAACATCTTCTCTCTCTCTCGACCCCCAGACAAAACCCATAAATTTGTCCGGGCCCTGCCCCAGAAAACCATCTTGGATGTGCAACGATAAGTGCAAAATCCAACACCACTTCAATTTCCATAATAATTAATAATGAAAATTATTGCACTTCACGTGACATGATATTTCACTCTCGAATTAAATTTGAATGTAATCGCGTGAAGTTGGGTTTGTTGTTGAAGTTAATTTAATTTATATTTAATTTTTTAATTTTAAAAAATTAAATATAAATTTAATTAAATCCAACATCAAACATCGTCAATAATACTTAACAATGAATGACGACAAAGATTTTGATATTATTTAACATCGTTTTTTCGATCAATTACCAATACAATTTTAATCGGTTTATGATTTTTTCTTAACATTTGTGTAAGACAAAACCATCTTGTTTATGTGATGGTTTGAGATTTGAGGTTTGAGGTTTGAGCCCAAGCTTAATCACCTCAATATCAAGGTTGAAATTCCGTTAAGTAATACACACTTAGTAACGGTAATGGTTGGATTGTAAGAATTGTGAAACATGAGGTAATAAATTGAAACACTAGCAGCAAGAATGAACAAAGTGTCAAAACTTTAGGGACTTAAATTGACATTTAGCCATATTGATAATGTTACAAATTTATTATAAACAATAGTCACCCCATTGAAGTGGGGCAGTGGGGGCATGCAAAGATTTCCATTCTACAAATTATGTACCTAATTGGATAATGCATGCTTCTATTTGTATACACATATATACTATATAAAATAGTTATCTCAAAAAAAAAAAAAAGATGATAATGCTAGGTGATGATGTTGGGCAGGTAGGGAGATTTATATGCGCAAATAAAGTGAAGGGTATATCATGGGCATAAGTTGGCAAAAAGAAGGAAAATATAGGGCCCATATGTAAATTAATAAATAAGAGAGTGAAATTATTACATTTATTGAAAAGGACAGATAGTTGACTAAGATGGTGAAAGACTATGGAGTACTTTGGGATCCATCACCTAACCTCCTGAGCCTCTACGCATCTCAGCCACAGACTATCAGATCCTATATCTCTCAAACTCTTCCGATATTAATTATGCTTATCCCCATAGCTCTCTTTATCATTATTTGCACATGCATATCCCCTACCAAACACCGCTAACTTTTACTACCAGCTAGAGTTTTGCTATCTTAAGCCGGTGTGTTACCTGCGCACCATGTTCTTTCAACAATTTTTTTCGGTTACGAAAAAAACAGTTCGAAGAGAAAGAGTATTAATAAAGAAACAGCTGGAAGAGAAAGAGTGTAGTCTTTATCAGTACTGTTTAGTGTTTTATAATAATGCAATATCAATGAACGGTAATTTTGTTGTAGGAGTCACCTATCTAGACTAAATGGAAAAAAAGCGGATCAGATCGGATATGGGTTTGAGTTATGTTTTATGGAGAGTGAGTTAATGGATACAGATTAAATATATTTATTTTTTTATGTTTATGTTGGTATTTTAATTGACAAGTAACAGATCAAAAATAAGTGTTGATAAAATTTTTTTATTTATGTGAGAAAATAGCAGATACAATTACATATCAGATACGGTCAGATATATAACGATTCATTTTGGGTTGGACACCCCTGAAACGGTATCGTCACATTTTGAAAATCTCAGCACGACACATATATACAACAATAAAAATAATACTAACAAAATTTTTTTACATCAATTCTCAACCCTCAACAAAGGAGATACATTATTCTGATCTTGACTTAAACATTATATACAATGTAAAATGCATGAATATTTACAAATAATTTTTTATTTTATTTTCTTATTAGTCTGAGGATGTAGACACGTACATGGCTTACAGATAATGATTTCGTCTGAACCTCAACTCATCAAACACCTGAAATCAATGTACAATGAGGGGTGAGCTTCGCAAGCTCAATGAATTAAATTTACTAGAAATAGTCAATTTGTATTAATGATATTTCAATATTTAATAAACTATATCTCACATAACTTGATAATAGCATTCTACTATCACTACACATATCATAAGTCTCATTCTCTATCAATCTCTTCTTCTTATATATTTGTTCACATTAAGACCATCAATTATCTCGTAATGAGGTTCACAGCATAAAGTCTACCATTTAGATGGTTTTTGAAGTTTCTTTCTCACTATAACTGTCCCTCTGTGAGACTCATTCATCTATAATTAAATTCACAATAACAAACAACACTTCAACATTTCAGTAATGCAATCAATATTTAAAACAGATGCAATGCATGAATTATTAAGGAACGTCTTCCCACATGTTGACATGTTTTTATCTTACACTGACCCCCTCCTTGTTCTTTTATTTCTAACATATACCGGCTGTCATGTTTTCATTTATTTCCAATATATACCGGTCGTCACGGTTTTTTTTTTATTTCTAGCATACACCAACTATCACTTTGTTGCTGATCGTCAACAGTTGATATTATATTTATTTTAAATCTCTAACTTATTCTTCAATTTTTTGTAATTTACACATTTTGAAAATTCCAACTTTGAATTCTGAAAAATCTCATGTATGCTAAAAATTCAAAAATAAACTTCATGTTATTACATTCTATTTTTCTTAGAGCTTCCCGAAGTTCTTTATAAAATTCCCCCGTAAACCATTTCAAAAATTTGTTCTTTCTTTCGGTCTCCAAATATTTAAAAAAATAGAGTAATAGAAAAAAAATCAATCAAGATTCGGTAAGTAATAACATAAATTACGTTTTATATATATTTATATATATATAATTTTTGTTGCAAACAAATCTCGGCAACCCCAAATTTTTGCATTCTCAGTAGCCTTGTTGCCTTACATGCAGCAAGGGTTGCTGCTCTATTGGCAACAAGTGGCAACACCTATTGTCAGCTTTTTAATTTTTTTTTTTAATTTAACATTTTGTATTTAAATATATATTATTTTAACTCTATATCATATTTATTAAAGTATTTTTTTGTCTTTACTTTACAAACACAGTTATTACAAAATATTACAGATGATGTGTCAATAAATACATGTTAAAAATATTCATTTTTTAATAAATTTTATTTTTATACTCGTACTCTTATTTTAATAGACGGATAACAAATAAAAAAAACACCTACCAAAAGTTTAATCTCTAATCTTAACCCTAAATTTGCTAGAAAGAAAAAGAACCAAATTTGAGAACCTTGTTACTGAGAGTTATCATAAATTTCTGAAATCTTTCGTAAACGAAGGGTTAAAAATGAAAAAATTATTATTTAACACAACATTATTAAAGATATATGCCGTAAAATTTTATATTACTGTTAAATGATAAAAAAAAAATTAATTTTACATGCATCTATCACGACGGTAGCGGTGTGTTAAAAGAAAATTAGCTGGAGATCAGAATCAGTTGGTGGGACCCACAACGTATGAGATGGTGATTGGTGTAGGACCCACCGCCGCAACCAGAGCACATGAGCCTACGTCGGACGGCTGCCTACTACAGCCCAAAAAGAGAGGAGTTGGTAGCGTGTGGGATAGAGACGTTTCCAAATTTTACTTTTCATGCCACTACTTCCCATCACTAATTACGTTCATGCCATTTCTCCACTTCTTAAATCTTAAGTATTACCCCATTTCATCTTATTATTACTATTCACACAATAATTGATTACACTCAATAAATTACTGTTTTACTTTTAATTTTCAACAAGCGAAAAATTTAATCACCATAATTATTAAATTTATCTTCATTAAATGTGAAGATAAAACAATTAAATTTAAATATCATCATAGAGTCTAATTAACTAGTGCATGAGCTAAACGTAAAGTTTATTAATCTTCCAAACAAATGGACTCAAAATTTAATTTGGCCATAATTTTTATGATCTAATCTTTTAAATATTAGTATTATTAGAGTTGCGCTCACACATTATAAAAGTCTATGCTGCATTTTTTTTTTGTTTTCCAAAGTCGTAAAAGTTTACATGAGTCAAGTTTTTTTTTTTACAATTACGGATTATTTTTAAAAAAATGAAAAAAAAAGATGGTATGAAAATTATCACTCTAACCTTTACAGGGTATTAGTGGATTTCCTTTCCATCCAACATATCTTTCGTTTAAAATGCACCACATCACAATTATCATGATAGCTACCACAACACTGATCTTGTTATATCAATATCTTTGACTTAATGTTAAAAGGGATTTATATTATTTCAAATCAAGAATTTTTTTAAAATTTTTTGAAAAATTGAAGGTCAATTTAGGTAATACAAAGATGAAGAAGAAAACAAAAAGGCCCACCACAAAGGTCATGCATGTGATGTTGGTGGGAGTTGAACCATTACCAATTAAGGTAGAACAATTATTATCATCTTGATAGAGAGAGAGAAAAAAGCAATAATTAATATAATAACATTTCCATGTTTATATAATTTCCTTTGGAGTAAGAGAGGCAAAAAAATATATATATCTTCCACCAAAAAACGAAATATCCCATGGAAGCTTCTAGGGTCTCTACCTAACACTTTGAAAAGAAAAAGTATAAAGGGTGAATTGTTGAAAAGTGAAGCTCTTTTAGGCTTTTATATAAAGGGAAGGGCCATTGGTTCTTTTGGATCTTGTTTCAAAGTAGCTGTCCTTTTGTTCATGGTCATCTGTCTTGGATTGCTTTTTAGTGTTATGAGGTTCATTTCTTACTTCTTTGGGGGAGATTCCCTTCCCTCTCCTTTTTATAATCTCTTTATTATTATCAATAATAATAATAATTATTATTATTAATAAAATAATGTTATCTGGTAGCTCATTGAGTAAACCAAAGCAAATACAAATCCAAGCAGGGACTGAATCAAATTTTTTTTTTAGGTAGGACTCTGATAACGTGTTAAAAGAAGTATTAAACGTTGTATAATGTCGCTGAAAAGTAATAAAATTCATATCAACGTAAATGCTGTAAATAATGATTAATTTTTGACCAAAAGTAAATAAATTTCAACGAAAAATCTAACTTGACGATTAAAGAACAACAATTTATTTACAGCGCAAAATAGGAAATATAATACATATAATCAATAAAATTTTGATAATAATGTCTATTGTTATTAATATATATATCTAGGAAATTTAATAATACCTTTTATCTAAATTAAACTTTGTTTCCCCTCGTAAAAAAAATCATCTATAATTTCATCAATAGAAAACTGATCTGCAATTTTCTTCTTAACATACAGAAGCACATAATCTCTAAAAAAATCATCGTCCATCTTACTATGAAATTGAGTTTTGATAATTTTCATTGCTGAAAATTCTTTCTTGACTTATTGTTGAAACATAAAGTATCAATATCATACAGATTAATCTATCAAGGAGTTGGTACATTGTTGATTTTCTAGTCTCTACCTATCTGGAATTTGACACGTATCAAGTTCATAACTTGCCATTAATTTTTGACTTAACTTAATCACATGTTTATATGTGGTATGAATTTCTAACTTGCTTACGGAGATAAAGTAATTTAATCATTCATAGTAAATTATTTTTCATGACATAATATGTTTTATATAATTTGAATGAATAAAATATCTATTTAATATGATTAAAAAATACAAATCATTATTATATTTGATTCTATAAATTAACTTCATATTTATAAAAAAAAAAATCAAAGTTACCATTTAAAAATAATCAAATGTCAGTTGATCGAAACAGTCTGACCTATCTAATAATCTCAATTGAGTTTGAATTTGGTATTGGATTGCATATCTGGGTAATTAGGTTGGAGAGTCTGAATTTGAATTTATTTACTAATTAATTTTTTTTATAGAAAAAATTGAACATGTGTACACTTATTAATACCTTTTTTCCCCTCTTAACAAGAGTATCTGAGGCTTTGTACACTTATTAATCCTAGTATCAAGAATAATTATTAGGTAAAAAAACTCATACCACGTTATCTATAGAATTAATCAATAGTTATTACCTATATAATTATTTTTTCAAAAAAAAAAACACAGATGCAAGTGAAACCTATTACAAAGTACAACAATGAAGATTAATAATATGATAATTTCAGAACATCATGTGTTTTATATAGAAAACACATGTACATCTCTTTATTTTAAAAGTATACATTTGCGTATTTGAAAATAAATATTCAAAAATATAAGTGTATACTTTTGAAAATAAGATTCAATGATGTAAATATAGGATTGTGAGTATATTTTAAAAAGGGATGTTAATGTATTTTTCACATAAATATAAGGGTGTTTTGTAATTATTCCTTTAATAATTCAACGTTAACAATTAACCTCTATTGATTTTACAAGTTACCATCATTTGGTAAAGAAATCTTATATTTAATTATTTCTCATTCATCAACGATCAATGATGACTTACCAATAATTATTTAGAGGCACGAAAAATTTGTAAGAATATCGAGCAAATGAAATGCTTGTGTTTTACAAATATTTTTAATTATTGATTTTTTAAAAAAAATAAATATATAGACTTCATTTGAGATAAGGTATAATTATAAACATTTTTCTTTAATTTTTTAAACTTTCACTTATATCTTTCTGATGTGATAGTTCAATAACATGGAATTACATGAAATCAAATTTAATTATAAAGTAGAAGACTTACACAAAAGTTTAATCAAATTTAATATTTCCTATCAGGGATGTAAGTAAAAGTCTAAAAAATGCAAGAGAAGTGTTTATAATTATATCTTACTTCAAGAAAAGTCTATGTAATTTACCCACATAATTATTTTTTAAAGAAAAAAACATAGATGCAAGTGAAACCTATTATAAAGTATAATGATGAAGATTAATAATATAATAATTTCAAAACATAAGGTGTTTTATATAAAAAAAACACGTGCATCTATTTATTTTAGAAGTATACATTTATGTATTTGAAAATAAATATTCAAAAATGTAAGTGTATACTTTTGAAAATAAGGTTCAATGATGTAAATACAAGATTTAGAGATATTGCAAGTATATTTTTTAAAGGGATGTTAATGTATTTTTCACATAAATTTAAGGATGTTTTGTAATTATTCCTTTAATAATTCAACGTTAACCATTAACCTCTGTTGATTTTACAAGTTACCATCATTTGGTAAAGAAATCCTATATTTAATTATTTCTCATTCATCTAGTGTCAATGATGACTTACCAATAATTATTTAGAGGCACAAAGAATTTGTAAGAATGTTGAGCAAATGAAATACTTATGTTTTACAAACATTTTTAATTATTTATTTTTTTTAAAAATAAATTACATAAATCTCTTTTGAGATAAAATATAATTGTAAATTTTTTTTTGTATTTTTTAAATTTTCACTTACATTTTTTTGATGTAAAAGTTTAATCATATAAAATCAAATTTAATATTTTTTATCAGAGAGTGTAAATAAAAGTCTAAAAAATGTACGAAAAATGTTTATAATTATACCTTACTTAAAAAAAAATCTATATAATTTACCCTAAAAAAATACTTATGATAAAAGTAGGCAATCATCTTTCATCTCTTAGCAAAGACTGGTTCTTATTTTTTTTTATGTACAATAACAAATAATTTTATCTATTAAATTAAATTAATTGTCACTGATTACACAGAATAAAATACTTTTTTTAACAGAATACATATAAAGTGGTTGTTAATTGGTTTCAATCAATAAAAAAAGGTGATTAGTATTAATTAATTAATGGATTAGGTAGGCTTAACATCATTCCTACCTAATCATGTTTCTTTCTAGAACTAATCGATAACCGACTTAAAAGTTTTTATTACTACTCCTATAAGTGGGCCCTATAAAGTCAACACCTTGAAATACATATATAGCTTCTTCAACGGGTCATGTTCAATTTTTGAACCTAACTAGAATTTGTTCTTAATTTTATATATATTATCAAGATATGATCACTTAATTGCTACTGCTAAGTTGACATCAAGAAATAGAAATCTAATTATAACTTTTGTTCTTCAATCAAAACGGCATCCATGCATAGATCATAATACTGTGCAAGATATTATTCTAAAACCTCCTAGCATGTGCTATAATTGGACTTTAAATTATCCCAACTCAAAACACAAAATATATAATTATTATAATGCAATATCTTACAACTAAGTCATTGAAAGCTAGTATTGAACATTGCAAATCTTGTGCAACAATTGTTTGATTTTGATTTTGTAGTCCAATATTGAAATTAGGACATGACGCCTAACCAAATTTTTTTTTCTATTAATCAAATCTATCATTACACGTGATTTTGTCAGAATAGATAGAATGATAAGAGGATGATTTTTTTTTCATCCTAAGAGTGTATTTTGTGAAAAAAATAAGAGAAAATATATGATGAAGAGAAATTTTCCGTCAAGTGATAACAAAATAAAGTCTTATTTGATCATGGGGTAGAATAAAACTTCTCACCTTCTTACTTATCTATCTCATTATATCTCCCTCCCTCTCATGCATCTTGTCCACCAAACTTACCATAAATCTCAAACCGTAGCAACTCTTATTTCAAGCTAATAATCAAATTACTATTATATTCTCAGGCTTTTGGTGGATGTACATGATGATATAGAAAAGTAGGTCTAAACAAGATATCTCATATATTTTTTCCTTCAAAATCGAATGCTTTTATCTATCATCGAATAAGATTTTTTTTTTATTCCATTATCCTCTTTCATTCACCATATTTATCAAATACAATCAAAATCAGAGCAGGATATAACGTAGTTAGTAAGAACACAATAACATATTTTTTAATCCACCTTGTGATTTTAATGGATTTCATTTAAACCTTAAAAAATGATACGAATTGTAACAGATAAAAGATTGAGACCCTTCTCTTTTAGAAAAAAAATAAAATCCTAACTACATATTTCATTGTAGATTCTATTTTAAATATTAAAACAAAATTTTAAATAAATCGAATAAATTTTTTTATCTGTTAATAAATTAAAATTCAAAAATTAAATAAATTGTAATGAAGAGACCGTCTAGTAACTTCAGTCTCCACAGAGCTACAATGGCGAGACGACTGCCACCAGGAATTGTTTATATATTAGATTATTAAGGTATGCCGTCTGTATTTTTCCAATAGACAGATTATGAATATATGAGAGTAAATAAGTGAAAGAAAACAAATCAAAATATAAACTTGATTAGTTAGGATTTCCATATCTAAATAATCATGGAGTTTGTTGGCTCATGGCTTAGATAATTAATGTTGGTTTGGTAGAGGGATGGTACCGTGGACAGTTGTTAGCTTCTTCACACCTTTTATGTAGTGAATGCATATATATATATATATATATATATATATATATATATACACTATTAATCTGTACGTATTGTGCTTTTATTAGAGTGGAAGAGATAAGTTACCCACCACTCCACCACTACATCCTCCTCATTTCTCCTCCTCTCACAGCTTATCCATTGCCTCCAAATAAAAGAAAATCTAGTACCTTTCTCTAAAGAAGACAAAACCCAAAAAGGAGTTTAAAATATAAAAAAATCCTAATAAATAAAATGGAAAAACAAAAAAGGAGCTTCCTAGGCCCTCCTTGTCACATGAATCAACTTACCATAACAAAAGATTTTATCACAATAGCTTTTTTGAAAGATTAGAGAGAAAACCTAATATGGAAGATCTTTAATCTGTTCAAACTTCATGCAAAAAAGAGTATATATTTAGTTCATTATTATTTCTGTTTGGAAAAAATTATAACAAGAATAATCATTTGTTTTTCTGAATTTTTTTTAAAAAGATTTTCCCTCTCTCTCTAGCTCTAAGCTACTTAACAGGAATACATAAGAAGGCCAAAACTAGATAATAATCAACTCTTGGTAGATACATCAACAAGAAGCATATCATGATCCTTGTGAAGATCTGGTATGGGCCTGACAAATCACAACTTTTTCTTGGGTTAAAAATAAAATTCAGAATTGTCTTCCTTATGCTCATGAATGGGATGAAAAAGAACTAACAGTACCAAGTATATTATTTAAATAGAAAGTAAAATTTTGTTCCCGTAAATTTTACTAAAACATTCATCAACAATAATCACCTGTACTAGTACTATACTACTATGCACCAATAATCATACAGAGTCAGAAAGACAAAAGAGAATTAAGAGATTTTAAAACTAATAAACAATCTCTTTAATTTCTCATCTCTCTCCATTTTAATCAGCTACATAATGCAAAACCCAATTTGCAATTCCAAATTTCCAATCTTTTTATTTCATCTCCAAGCTTCTATAATCCAAAACACCAGTTTTCAAGCCCAAGAAATCATAACCAGAGTTGCTGGTGCTATTGCTACTACTACTACTTCCAACACTGCCCATTATGTTGCAATTGCAGCCCTTGATGTTTTGCAAACCCAAGCTGCAGGAAAAACAAAGAGAACTCTCTCCTCCAGTTTGCAATGGGTCAGGCTGGCTTTGGTAAGGAGGGCTGATTCTAAGCTCAAGGTTCAAATCTGGGCACCTTAAATCTTGAATTGGGTTTTTCTCTTCTTTGCAAACAAACCCAGCAGTAGTGTTTGTGCTCTTATAATTCTCTTTCTCTTCTTTATTAGCAGCAGTGAAAGATATTGTTGTTGTTGTAGTAGTAGTTGTTGTTGTCAAATCTTGAGAGGCTTCATTGATTGGCCTGTGAGTTGCAGGGTCAATTCCTCTGTTCAAAAGCTTCCTTCTTATGTGTGTGTTCCAGTAATTTTTTATCTCATTATCTGTTCTTCCGGCTAATCTCCCAGCTATAAGAGACCATCTGCAATAAAACCCACAAAAGAAGAAGAAAACCCATCAAAACCAACAAATTTTCTGGAACCTGAATGTATAAATTAGTAGAATCTCAGTGGACTTACTTGTTACCAAGGAGGCTATGCAGTTTGATAATGAGTTCATCTTCTTCTTCGGTGAAGTTACCACGTTTAAGGTCAGGCCTTAAGTAATTGATCCAACGGAGTCTGCAACTTTTCCCACATCGAAGAAGGCCTGCAGCTTTGGGAAGTGATCTCCAGCAACCTTCACCATGTGCCTTAATATAAGCTATAAGCCGATCATCTTCTTCTTTGGTCCATGCACCTTTGTTTGTATGAGCTTTTTCACAGCAAGGAGACCTTCCCATTGAGTAGAATCACGGCTCACAAAGTACTAGAGGTAGTAGTTAGCTATCTATGGTTGGTGTTAATTTTTCTCTGTTTTTTTAATATACTACTAATTTTCTCTCTGTGTTTTCAGTTTTTGGAGTAGTGAAGAGGAAAATGGAGGCTTTGTTTTTTGTGTAGCTGAAAGATTAAGGCCGGTCCTTGTGAGAAATTGAGGTGCGGTTTTATAGGCTTTTGACTATTAGAGAGAGAGAGAGAGAGAGAGAGAGAGAGAGAGAGAGAGACCAGTGAGGCTAATTGCTTCTAGATGTGAGTTGGTGAGACAGGTTTGAGGGGAGTGGCTGGTGGCCTCTGTTTCTTGATGATATAATATAAAGGGGTACATTAACTATAAGGTAACCTTAAGGTAGGTGTAAAAGCAAGGTATTAAATTATATAGGCAAAGACAAGGTGTGATCTCTGCCCCAAATCCCAATCTTAATTTTTTTTTTTCTTCCCTTTCTTTTTTGTCTGATCTCTAGACCTAATTTAGATTAACAATATTAGTTAACTCTCAATATCCTCCCCAACTCACTAGACACCATATACCAGAATTCATGTACAAACTTATATTATATCTTGTTGTTGTAACTAACACCCCTAAGGGATGGCCCTAATATCTTTTGTATAAAAACTAATCACCCTCGTAACCATTTGCTAATAATATATTTTTAACAGAATCTGGTTAAAACCTGCCCTGCCTAGTCATTACAGATATTCAATTTGATATTATTCAAGTTTAAACCATCTCCAATGCTTGGTGAGAGCATTTATATACCTAATTAATTAGTTAATTCCATAAAACATGTCATTACATATATAATTAAGTAAATGGTGATTCTTGATTCATGGTTCTATGAAAGAAATGTTATTCCTGTTAGTATTTTAGTTAGTTGTGGTGGGCATTTGGGAAAAAATTGTCCCAAGTGGATTGGCTATTCTTGTAAACAAGTATAGATAGATGGTAGCTGTGGTTCTTTTTTCTATTGGTACTCTATCATGCATGAGAGAGAGAGAGAGAGAATAGAGGGTTTCTAGAAGGGTTGGAGGTTGGGTACAAGGCAGGATGACGAAAGAAAAGGGAAGAATAGAAAGAGAATGAATGTGGTTGTGGTTGTGGTTGTATGTGGGCTTTGGTTCACCTTCCACTTTTCCCTTTTTTTCCCCTAACCTTGTGGTGAAAGTTTAGGCAACAAGGGTAGGATTAGGGATGGAGAGGTTGATTCACCTTTTTGTTGTTATCTCCCTCCAATTTGCTTACTAGTATTATTTGTTACCCACCACACCACACCTGTACTCTTTCTCTCTCTCTCATCATGAAATTCAAGTGGATGGTAAGAGTTAAGGATGATGGGCAGGGGTTGTTTTCATTTAGAGAAAGAGAGAGATAGAGAGGGAAAGAGTGGTCCGATTGTGTATTTCACCTACTTTTTCACCTTTCTGATTGTTCTCGCATCTTAAGGCCAACTCTGGCCTCCATTTGATGTTGAACTATACAAAACGATTTCAGATTTTGTTCCCGCAAGTACTTTATTACCTTTTTGCATAAAACACACCTAAGCTTATCCGTATGTTATATGCTTTCAAAAATTAAACAGGCAACCAACCAAAGTTAAGCTTTCAATCCTGTGCTGAAAACGAAAAAGAGGTAGATGAGCTGTGGAGATGGGGAAAAAGAAGACATTTATGTTTAACATAAAAACCATTCGCAGAAAATGATAGATCAAACATCTACACACAGTAATTGATTGTGGCTCTCCTGTTCTAGTCAGATGGCAATCATAGTCACAATAAGTTAGGTTATTTTAACACACTATTCATTGGTGCAAAAGGTCTTCCCCTACAAAATGCACACTCAACCACATGACTTGCACCCACAAGAAGTACTACAATAAGAATGATAAAAAAGAACTATAATTATAATTACGTGATTGGTTAAGATACTTAAGGGTATGGCTAAGGATAAGCAATAATCAGGATATGTGGTGACAGCCAGCAAAGCAAAACGTGGATGTCATGTGCTTAGGTATTGAACAGGACACGTGGGGTTGTCTTAAAGCTTCTAACCTTTACCTACCACTTTATCTGCCCTCTTCATGTGGGACTCTCCTTAAACTTAGCTCAAGCGCACACGAGGGATAAGATAAATGGAGCCTCAAAACTCAAAACTGGCTTGCTTGCTCCAAATAATTTCTCAAAAAAGTATTTCAACTGCGTTTACATTACTGACAGAGACACCCACAAAATATCTAACCTTTCCCTGTCTCGCCTTCTTTCAATAAGTCTCCAGCCAGAATACCCAAATGGAATTACAACCCCAGTGAATTAGTGTTAGTACCATTAAACTCAATATGAAGCCTCAGAAAATGATAACCATGAGTAAAAGAATAGCTCACGGACCGCTGAAAAGCTCAAGCCAAAATATAAAAAAAAGGAGTGGTCAGGAGAGAATAAAGATAAAAGGGGCATGATGAAAAGTTATGTTCCTAATAGTTAGTTAGTAATAAGCCCAAAAAGAAGTGGCCAGTTCGAAAAGCCAAAAAACACCACATATAACAGAATCCTGCTAGTAACGAGACACCATCGGAAGACGGTATACCTAACAAAACTGATCAACTTACAGCATATGATTTCAAAAGCATCGAGTAAAAGATAACCTTTCCAGAAGAAACCAATCAAATGGTAGATTTATAACAAGTCTTATGTCATTCATGCATTTCCAAATTAAACTTCAAATGGAGAAAAAGTTCTTTATTTATTTTGGCTTTTTATATGTTTTTTTAATCTTTCAACTAGTTCATCTAGTTGACAAGCTTCAGTGAGGCCTCTAGAATCAACATTATCTTTGAAGAGGACAAACTAAATTCAACTAAGTAATACGATATACGCAGCATTCAAGTAAATATCAACTCTTTAGCCCAAGTGAATCCCATTTCAATTCATCTTTTGCGAACTTCATAGAAGTAGCTCAGAATCACCACAGCAGCAGCAACTGCAACTCCAACAGCACTTTGTGCCAATATGGTGCTATCCGCAACTCCCTTAGAGCCAGAGGAACTGGAAGTAAACCCAAGTTCTGAAAGTTTCTTATGTGATTCTGCATAATCTCTAAAGAATGCATCCTCATCCTGCCATGGCCCAAAAAATTGAGCAAATTAAATGACGAATCATGTCAAATAAAGATAATTTTGGGAATTATTTAAACAAAGCATGATGGCAATTGGCAAGGCATTACAGGACTCAATTCAACCATCCACCAATATAGGAGATGGGTATTGCGAGAGTTATTACAATACTAGTTGGCAACTGGCCACATTTGACCCAACTGGATTATCAGACAAGGAGCGAAAAACACTTGAATCCAGACCCAACTAATAAACAACCCAAAAGGCAAAACATAGGCCAAACTTTATTTAGATTAAAATTAAGGAAACATCTGAAAATATAAACATTTCATTAAATTAAAATTTTTAAAGATAGGCCCAGTTTCTGGTGGTCCAGATCAAAAATCTTATGCCAGAAGCTCCCAGTTTGCAACAATATTGTATTTTAGGTTAGAAGAGGATAATCAATGGTCAACCACCTTTTGAATAATGACTCAAAACTGTAGCTACTTATTTCAAGTAGGTTGCCAATACAGGTGCTGGGACAGATTCTACCACCTCCTCTCATGAATTAGATTGTAATGAGAATATAGAATTCTCCGAACAAGACCACTACCACAGAGACTAATACAAAGCAATTTAAGATTCTCACGCACTAAGATTGCATATTTAGCACCTTTTTTTTTATGAGTCATATTTAGGAATTAACAGCAGAACAAAACAACAACAGAGGTAGTTTTTTGTCTCTAGTAGTGTATTTCTCAGAATGGCATCACGAACTGAAATGTTGGGAACAGGTAATTTGTCAAGAAAAACAATTTTACCTTTGCATAGAGCTCAACATAATGTTGGAACTCAGGATCGTCCAATAAAGCCTTGTCGGTGGGAAGTTTTAACAGCTCGTCGGATTCCCCTTTCAGCAACTCCCTGGTACCAACAAAACTTGTGAGCGGACCAATTTGGAAAAAAAAAGGGTCCTTACGTTTCCCAGCAGCACAATGATAAAGTAAGACATGATTGTTTTGGAATGCAGATTAAATCTTACAAAAAGTATGAGTTGTCAAATTTAAGAGGTTCCTTGGTCCAAGGGCCATCAAAACCTGACCTCTCTGGATGCGCCCTTCCCTACAAAATCACAGCCAGTGGCCAGCAGTAAGATTACAATTTTTCATATTTATTAGTACAATATAGGCATGTGAATGCAAGTGTTAAGACTAAAGAGAGATATACCAGAGTATGTCCCCCTGAAAGTGCCACAATATCCTTGTCAGACAGACCCATCCGATAAAAGACATCCCTCAGATGTGGCACACCTACAATCAAATTCACAAGGGAATATGGAATGGAAATTATAAGACCAATACGAGTATCATAAGCAAGAACATAAATTGAACGCTGGCAAACATAACCACCCATCAAAATAATTCTCTTACAACTCCAAGAGGCCAATTTAAGAAAAGACCAAAAAGTCAAGGGGGGTAAAGGTTCTCATAATCATCCAAAATGAGCTGAATTAAGGCTTGGACACCCAAAAAAACCTTAAACCTTTTACAGGTTGCTTCAAGAACGTTCTGTCACAATCTCTTAACCTAGACTAGAGCATGGTGGTATTAAGAGATGAGGAGAACAATGGAGAAAGAGAGGTTCTAGGTTACTGGTTCACTTTTCACTCTAGTCCATCTAAAAGGTACCCACATATGTGACCTAAAAATCAAACTACTCACAAGTCTAGAAGAGGAGAGGGTCCTAGGAAGCAGCTCATTATGAAGGCTGCCAGCAAATCTGCCCAAACTGTGGCTGTGTATGCATGTAGACACACAAAAACCTCACCCATACCACTATGTGATTGTTGCACTTAGCAAAATCCAAATGCCCCAAAAGAGCACTCAGCTTCTGATCAGGAATCTCTCAATTCAGATGCTTGTGAACAGGTCTATGAATTCAGTAAAAAGTGCCACGCTTAACTGGCACCACAGAAGGTGGCTAAGGCATAACCTAGACCTCTTGACTATATACCATCCACACCAAGCATGTTATCACCATCCTCAGAGAAGCATCTCTGACACATTTTCTATTCAAACCAAATCACAACCACCAAATTCTGTATGCTCAGCATCCATGATCCCTAAATCTTTCAGGTGCCTATAGTCCAAGAGTTTTGAGCCATTCATTAAACATAATATAAAGCAAAACAAAAACTTGAAAATTTATTTCCACAAACAGCTTCAAGATTTGAAAAGATTTATCAATTTGAAGTAGATATTACCTTGTTTAGCATCTGGAAGTCGTCCTTCCTTGGGAGAAACTTTGGAATCCTAATAGAAGTGACATATAGTTAATGCATTGCAGTAAACTGGAAACGAGCTACGTTTCAAGTCTCAAGATGCCCACAAAAACATACTTTTCTACCAGGAACGAAGTCAATGGTGGGGCCTCCAGTGACCTCAACTGCAACAACACCTGCAAGCTGAATATACGAGCAAATTGATAATGAGTCAGTTCACTATTTGGATCTAAACCTGGTTCTTCAAAAATGTCAGCCATTTTATGTAGGCATTCATTATTCATCAGGTATTGACAGTAATTTGGCATTAAGATTAACAAATTCACGTAGAGGGCAGAGCTAGAAACATATTTTGATGGGGGCCAAAATCAAATGGCAAATATTACAAGGAATAAAATACGAATTTTATTCAAAATGTTTTAAATATAATATATAAAATTAATAAAAAAATCTTGAGGCCAAGGGAGTATAGCCTCCTTTGGCCTCAAGGTAGGTCCCCATAAGAATAATAAAGGCACAGGAACATTTGTAAGGACATTTCTTGCCCACTAAGTGGACAGAGCTTCGAGGCGTGTGCAAAGATTTTAACAATAAAAAAAGAAAAAGAAATATAAGTCTTTCTTAAGTGCATCAACCATTGTTCCAGTTCATGCCATCTTTTAATTGAGTACTCCTAAATTACGAAAATTGATACATTATTACTCCTAGTGATTCCCCACAAAAAGATCCTTCATAGACATCCTCTTGTAAGACTTTTTCTAACTGGAACATAATATGAGAATCAAGACTTAAAAGGGTGAATTAATCACTGTTTTAAGGTTTTATTCGTCCCCACTTGAATAAACAAGTTTACTATAGGTACAGATGAATAGTCCTCCACGATACAACTACGTCTCTAGGTTGAAGTTTGCAGACAACAAAATCTGAAAAACTTCGGATTTTATTCTTCTTTGAAATAATTGAAATACTATGGTAGATGTTTTGAGAGAAAAAGAGAGAAGAAAGAAAGAAATGAAGAGCTTTGGATTTTATTATGCTTTGAAATAATTGAAATACCATGACAGATGTTTTGATAGAAAAAGAGAGAAAAAAAAAGAAATAAAATTGTGTTCTGAATATGGAGGGAGGCGGAGGGGGGCGGCTTTTCTGGGTAGTGCAAAGTGCGCCTAAATCGCCAATACGACTTTGCAACGTGTCCGGGCTCGGGCTCGGGCTCGGGCTCGGGCCGGGGCATGGGCATGTGGTGCGTGAGCCTTTACTTTTATCTATTTTTTTAACAGAAATAGATAAGAATCTCAAATAAATGCTTATAAAGCATTTTATTTCTCATTTTTCTTATCAATGTGGGACAAAGTCAATTTGGGTTTTCAAACAACCTTTTATTCTCATTTTAAGCTCATATATTAAGATTCTTTTTGAATCAAAATAATACCCATTAAATCTCCAACTTGAGTTTAATTTAATGCACCTAATTAAAGGTTTTTTAATAACCATTAATTAGCTCAAATTAAGACATTAAAATGGTCTAAAATCAGCTTTTAAAGCTGATTTTTCCAACACATCCAAGCCACTGCTCTGCTCAGATACCCAGGAAGGTCCTATAATGTAAAAAGTGATCCAAGCCTTTGAAAATCTGTGGTTAACATTTGAACAAGACGCAATTTGCAGTCCAATGAAATGACAGCCTCTCCACATTGTTTCTTTGAAATTGTTATTCAACTTAATCATTGGAAATAATTTCAGCAGAAACAGCAATTTTACCCATTCCTGTACGAATCAGATACTCAATTTGCCAAAGTACATTCCCTTCATTTATAACTATTTGAATATTTTTCATATTTAGCCATTCAAGTAGTTATCACTAATTTAGTTCCCCTGGGATTATTAACTTTTACATGAGAAAACCCTTTTAGAGCCAGAGATAATAGTATGACTAGTATGCCAACTTTATGAAGATGCATATGATAAAAATCTTCCATTCCAAGTACGATCAATCATTCCAACATTTCACTCTTCGAGACCTATGGTATCATAATTCTACCAGATGACTCCAATAAACTCAATATTAGTTTCGTATTACAGTTTAACCACCTGCAATAAATTGCAACAAGGCACACAGCCAGAACTAACCATAAATAATTAAATGGATCAATAGACTAACAATTACATAAAGAAAACCATTTAGCTTCTTTTGAGAAAGTTCAGACTTCATAAGTGAATTTTGCATTTATTTCTTGGATATATTCTGTAGGTAAATTCATCCCCTATCACACATATAAGTTCAGGTTTTTTTTTTTTTTTTTTGGGATGGGGGTGTTGGGGGGTGTGTGTGTGGTGGGGGGGGGGGGGGGGGGGGGAGGTTACATAAACCAAGAAGATACATATATAAACTTTTTACTGAATCATGCAACTTAAAACAACATGCAAGAAACTTGATAATTAAGGAGTAAAAAAACTTTCTCTGCAATGTTAGTCGCGATTTTCAAAGGCAATATGTTTCTTGCTTGTTCTTTTATGGCTTTCAATTTACTTGTTCATGAAAGAATTCATGCTGTGCCCAAAATAAAAAATCCTACATTCAGTGAAAGACTCCTCATAAATAGTCCTGGTTTCCAGAAGAATCAATTAAATCTCTAATAGCAACTAGCATAATAAAATTTTCAAGTCTGTAATCACCTGGTACAGGTCTGCATACGTAATCTTCGGATGTTTAGCCTTCATTTCCTCTGACATATGAAAGAAAACACCATTTACTTAGAAAACCGATTACAAATCAATTTTAGATGTATCGTCTAATATAAAATGAAATTTCAAATATAAAATCCATCTTAAAAGCATGAATACAAAAGACTTGTAATACTTACCAATCTAAAATCACATACAATCTTTTTCTTTCAACAATGAAAATTGAAGAAAATAATCAGGCATGACTAAACATTAATTTCCACTATATATAGCTAAGAACTGGCATGTTAATTGTTAAATAACGGCCTTGTTTGGGATTCGATTAAATCCAACTTAAATCACTAAAACTTAACTGTTTAACTCTAAAAACTTAAATTTTGGTGATTTAATCAAACACCCAAACATCCCATATGATAAGTAAATTAAGCAATCTATAATGCCATATCAGTCTTGCAAGGGCTGTTACTAGCATAAGTTTTACCAAGCCCAGCAAAATGAATCGATGACTAGACAAAAATATTTCACTCCCAACATAACAAACTATATTGCATATATTATAAGGTTTACTGTGCGTTATATGACGAGAACAGAGTATCTCGTTTAAAAAAACTATCAAACATAAATAGCCACCACATAATTCCTTATACCAATTCTGTATCATAATCAACTCAGGCAACTAAAAACACTCGGATTAAACACTCCTCCCAAAATCATAGCTCTGTCACAATCTCGAACTACCAAAATACAATTTAAACAACAACAATTAAAAAAAAGAAAGAACCATAAAGAACTATATATCAGTAAGTATCTACGTAGTACATATACACACACATCAATAAATTAACCTGTACGGATGTTTGTGCAATGAAATTCAGAAATTAGTAAGATCAAACATGATAAATTGAATAAGGAAAAAAGAGAAGAAAATAAAAACTCACCACAAAAATCAAGAGCGATTTTCAAGCCTTTATTGGCACCATGCAAGTATTCTTCTTCGTTCCTTATCGAGCCATTAGGTCCACCAGTCTTAGTTTTCACATCATAAGTCCCTGCATCGTGCCATCTTCATAACAAACAAATAGCAATCGATCAAAAAAGAGCATGAATAAGAAAAGCTTGTAGTATAAATTTTAGTGATGCTTTCCCTTTTTCCCCTCTAATTCTTTGTTTCTTTCTCTCTTTTTTTGGACAATCTTGTGCTTTCTCGGGAAACAAACAAACGCAGAAAGAAAGAAACGTACGCCAAGCGGAGCATGATAGGAGCGCAGTTCTTGCTGGCGATGAAAGCACGGAGGTCGCGGCGAGCCTTCTCGATATCCTTGAGGTAGTCTGCGTCAACGACCGGTGACGCCATCAAAGCTCACGCTCTATCACTGTGTCTGCTACGATAATCTTTTGGGGAGAGAGACGGAGTCGGTGAATACTGAATAGTGAAGAAATGGTCCAAGGAATGGGATTTTGTCGTTGGAAGTTGAGCCGAGAAAGAGAAACCAATGGCAATGGATTAGATAGGGGAATTTATCCAGAGCGCTCGATACATTTTACAACAAGTGAAATTGATACGTGTCTTTAAACTATAGGTACAAAAATACAAGAAGTCTACTCAAGATTTCATTTTTGCACTTTTTTCCATTTTAACTCCTTCATTTCTCTTTTGTCAAAGGGTTGATCAAAAAGTATTTAGTTGAAAAAAAGTGTTAAACTTTGAAATATTGTTTTCTAAGCACTTAAATACCTAAATTATAAATTTTTCTTCAAATAAACTCGTACTTTCAATTAGATACAGTATAACTCTTTTATGCAAAATTTATTAATGAAATTGTTTTAAAAACCTAACAATATAAAGAATTTGATCATGATTTTTTATACACATGTAAAAATAAATACGATTTATCATGAAAAAATATAAAAAAAAGTCATGAAAATATTTGTTTTACTTTTTACTATTAAATATTGATAAATATACGCAAGTGAAAAATTATTGGATGATCTCTAAATGATTTATAGGGTTTATCGAAATCCTTATTTAATATATTCAACAATCTCAAAATGAAAAAAAAAACAAGCATTATATTAATAAAATAGATGACATTGTAACTAACTGAAAGTTCAAAAAATTTTAATATCAATTTTTTAGTTTAAGAATCTAAGCATCATGAGATAATAGTTCGAAAACAGATACAATTTACTCAAAAAAATAAAATAATAATGTCAATATATCGATATCATACGATGCCGAGCCGAACACATGTTTGGTGTCCACTTTCTTTATATAAATTAGATCCTCAACATGACTTGATCTCTCTAATGAATGTCATATTGCAAGGAGCGGTACCCACACAATGTGTGTATCCCAATCTAGGTAGTGAGAAGGAAAATCTTTTTCATGACTCGAGCGCAAATATGTAAACATTAAGAGCTTATGCATATGTATATTTTTGTATTCAACGTATACATTTAACCATTTGTAATTAGAAATTTTTTAAAATAAAGTTAAATTAATTATTAATTAAAAAGTAAAGAGTAACTGCATCGGAAGTCCAAAGTTCAGCACATTGCACTTAAACATTTGAAGTTTTAGTTTTTGAACTTTCAATTTGTGAAATAAGATAATTTAGCTTCTTGTAAAATATTTATACACTACAAATTGAAAGTTCCTAAAGTGCCAAAATTTAAAAATTCAAGAATTTAAGTGCAATGCTCTACACATTAAGCAGTTTAACCCAAAAAAGTGTGCAACCTAGCGTTTTTTTCAGTAGAAGCATATCAAAAGCAGCTTAACTATTCAAAATTGCTGCCAAAAGTTACCCTGCCTTGTTGCAGAATTCATCTTCTAAATAAACAGCCATTCAAGTGCAAAAGCATCAGGGGCACTGCGAAGAAAGTAATGTGATCCAGACTCATTAAATTCAAATCATAAAGAGAAGCAGAGGGAAACAAAGATTTATGGCACTGTGAAATCAAGATCCGTAACAAACTGAATGCGATCCTTAAATGAGAGGACATACGGAAATCTCAAAAGTACAATGTATTCCGTTTTGCATGCAGTACTATTAATACAACCATATACAGAAACAACAAACAAATCAATTTGGTTTTTGAAGGTAGAAACAAAAGAAACCTCCACTGTGGTCTGGTGCACTATCCTGAACACGATACAAATTCTGAATGAAAGGAAAGCTCATGACGAAGTTCTCCATTGCAACTCGATTTGGATCCGTCCGTTCTTTGAGTCTATAAGGTGATACTTCTCATTGATACGTTTGTTGCTAACAACATCTGAAAGATTGATGACAACATAGCCCAGAGATTCCTGATTGCAAAAGGAAACACAGTTTCAATCACATCTAACAGAAAATACAGAAGTTGGCAGTACCCATGACAGAAAATATATATTAGATTCTGTTAAAGCTTCGAAATGAAGCTAAAGTATCTAGACTGTAATCAATCAAGAAAAACAATGGGGGCAAAAAGCAACTGTAACAACTGCATTCAACAAGAAATTTTGAGCTAGGAGCATCTATATTAAGCACGTCAGAGTTGGGCATATCATTAAACTGTTATGTTGTGATACAGAATGTAAAACGAGGGACTACCATAGCACTCGAACATTTAGAGCCAAAGCAGCATCCTCTGAATAAAGTTGGGCATATCACTAAACTGTATGCTGTTATATAGAAAGTATAATCAGAATAATGATTTCCTTGCTTTTGTAATAATTTCCTAATTCTTTCTCTTCATAAGTCGGCCATTTCTAAAATATAGGAATATAGGCATCAATGAACATTATGCACTAAAGTTCTAAGGACACAAATTTCAAGCCGTACCAATTTTTGGAGATTCCGCAATATTTTTTACTCATCAACATAATTATGCCATATAGAACAAACTTCAGTTCAGGAGTAGAGATACATCATCCTACATTAAAGTTTATGCAACATGGTGCGGAGGTTGTATTACAGTCATTACCTTCGGATGCAACAGGCCAATCCTTGATGAGGTGCTGACAACTTCCACATGCAGTTTATCGTTAGTGGGAGGCTCCTCCAGTGGAAAGGTGAACTCCTCTTCCCATCTTGGATCCCTGTTCTTCTTTATATGCTGTACCAGTACAAGACAAGTCATGATCACTATATGAAGTTATGAACAGCCCATTTTAGAGTTTGGAATTTAAATTACTTCCATGTAACTTCATTTATAGGAGAGGTCTTCTCTTCCTTCTATAAATGTTTCCCTCACTATTTGTTATATTTAAATATCTCATTGTTGGGGCCGGAATAGATTTATTTTTTTCATGATATAAAGGAGTCTGCACCCCAACACTTCAATGATAGCAGTAATTAGTAACACAATGAAATGACATCCTGTGAACATAATGAGGAAAAAGAATAATCATAAACTCTCCTAAAAAGGCAAGAGTCACAAATTTTATAATAGTTGTATCACTCCATTTAACGTGGCATACCGTGTGATGGGGTACAGAAGGGTATGGGGACAAGGTTATAATTTTGTAATCTTTAAAGAATTATATTTTATTAATAGGATTAGAATATAGTATTTATTTTACAATGTTAGCTTTGGGTTAGGATTCCTAAAGATCTCTATATAAGGGACCCCTATGTTACTTTTCGAATAACTTTGAATGAATAAATATCTGATTGATATTGGTATCAATTTTCTCTCAATCTCCAGGGCAGCCTGACTTCTCTTCCAATCCCCAGCTGGTTTCTATCTATCATTTCCCTATTTTCTTGTTCTACATCAATTTGGTATCAGAGCCTAAAACAGATCCCAAAATCAAATCCAAACACAAAAATCTACCCAAAAAAAACTCTCAGCACTTGCAAAAACAAATATAGTAACCACACGTCCAAACAAACCTTAAGCAAAAACAGTCCTTATAAAACCAAATTTGACCACTTTCCGATGACTGCCCATCGACATCACCACCACCAATCACCTCGCCAGGCTTAGGTGACCAGAACCCGAGCTTCCCGGTACGATCCTCCACACGCCGCCACGAGTCACCACCACATCACGATCGGAACCGTTGATCTACCCACTCTTGGTGTCCACGCATCGTTATCTTCGCCTGATCCCGGCCAAATCACACAAACGCCACCGCCACCGACTTCACCGATCTCCCTATCCAACAGCTCTTCCACCGAGCTACCACCACCATCTTGATCGCCAGCCCCGGACCCGTAACCAAAAGAGGCCGACCCCTGTCGCCGCTGTCAACGCCAAAGTCACGCAATTTGTTCTTCTGCTTCTGTGACAGAAGCTTAAAGTTAACTTTTACTTGTATTTGTATTTCTAATTTTTATTTTTTTAAAAAAAAGAGGCAGTATCAAAAAAATCCAAAAAAAGTTTCTTTTTCGTGTTTTATTTACGTTTTTAATTTAGAAATATGTGGTCGATTTTTGAGTTTGACCAACAACTCACAAAAGTTTGGTATAAACTTACAAATCCTTCTTTGTCGGTTGATAAACTCATTTGTCTACTTGACCATACCACACTATGTCTTTCAAAAGTAACGCAATCACCGCAAACCTCACTTGCTTTGTCAATGTAAGTTTTAGTTACTGACCAGCTTTTCAGACATTCACATATTGATGTGAGAATTACGGTCGCTGCTTGCACTAGTGAAATAACAAGAATAATTGCACCAGATATGCCTTACGATGATGAATAAATGAATGAGGTTTTCAGCTAATTGTGTCCTCATTTGAAAATTTAGCTAACCTGTCTAGTCGGTCATATGTTAAAAGGATCTCAATTCTGAAGACTATTGCCAAGGTTAGATCATTTGTAGTGATGTTGGATCTTGAATGTGATGCTCTAATTAATAAGATGTTTCAGCAATTCTTCAAGGTTATAACTTATAAGGGATTATCATCCAAAGATTGTCTTCTCATCTATGGAGGCTATTATGACCCTTGTATTAGAAGAAAGTGAAGAAAGCTCCCATGAGTTACTCTCCATAACCTTAGCTAGTGCTAAGAAAGTCACTGCGGAAATTACGCCTACAGCTAAGAAGTTGGCAGAGAGAGATCTTCAAAACTGTGCTACTAAGCTCAAACCATACCTGATTGAAGAGCAAGAGGTTATACTAGCCACAACTCATCCTTCACATGTTGAGCAAGTTCATGAAAAGTTGGAAGACATGAGTGAGAGTAATTGTTATGCAGGCTCCTAGTGTTGATTTTATCATGCCTGTTTGGTTTGAAGCACCTCCACAACAAACATTCTTCGCCAATTTTTTTTCTTTTAGTCGAGACTTCATTTTTCAAGACTTGCGTGACTATACTTCATTTCTCCAAGCATCCCAGTTATTATTGCTTACTTCAAAACTCGAGGTCGAGTTTTTTCTACGTGGTAGAGAATGATGGGTTACAAAAGGGTATGGGGACATGGTTGTAATTTTGTATTCTTGACCAGGGTATGGGGACAAGGTTATAATTTTGTACTCTTGAAAGAATTATATTTTATTAATAGGATTAGAATATAGTATTTATTTTACAGTGTTAATTTAGGGTTAGGATTCCTAAAGATCTCTATATAAGGGATCCTTATGTTACTTTTCGAATAGCTTTGAATGAATAAAAATCTGATTAATATTGGTATCAATTTTCTCTCAACCTCCAAGGTAGCCTGACTTTTCTCCCCATCCCCAAGGAAGTCTGGTTTCTATCTATCCTTTCCCTATTTTCCTATTCTATATCACCGTGGAGTGCAAAAACCAACAGCGTTTTGACAGGGTTAATTTCCCAATTATAATATAGAAGCATTTTGCAAAAAAAATAAAACAAAATGAAAACTACCAAAAGAAAATGCAGGCACTAACTCACAACATACCTTAGTTTTTCTCTCCTCCCCTCTAAAAAGGATCCGTGCATACGGATTACAATGGTGCTTTCCTTCAACATCTTGAGCTTCATGAACTATAACAACAAGCAGACCTCCGCCAGCTGGTGTACCTTCAGGAGCCTTCGGCACTGTCTGTGACTCTTCAAAACCCTTTGCCATTTCATCCTCTTTAAAAGGTTTATATATCAACTCCACTTCCAGCTGGCCACGAGACTTCTCATTTTGAGCATCATTTAAATCCATGTTTTTAAGGAGGTCAAGGGTCATAACTTTTGGCTCATCAGGGGGTAGTTCTTTCAACGGTACCACGATCATACCCATCTTGTCATGTCTGCCGACCTAAGAAGAGGATTACACAACATGGAAACAGAAGATACAGCTTGCTGACCTAAGAAGAGGGAATAAACGTACAAAACATGGGAACAGAAGATACAATTTCTAACCAGCAATTTGGAATAACATACCTGTTCCCAATCATAAACGATAAACTCTAAAGCCTGGGACTCTGGATCTTTAACAATCAAATTAAATTCTTCATTCCATTCAGGGTTCAAGTTACTGTGCTTCACAGTGGTTTTCTTTGATGGAAGCTTATCCTCAGTGAGCTTTATTTTTACATAAGGGTCTGATGCACCCAGAAAATCTTTCTTTTTCAACTTCATTGCCCTTAGAACCTTCACGTGGATAATTCCAACAGGTCTCCTATAGGCTCTGCATATTATTCCAATTAATTTTGTCAACCAAAACATAAATAAAAGTCCCAATCAGGTATATATTCTAACATAATTTAACAATAAGGTAAAAGCATACTTTGCTGGATCCAAAATTGGTACTTCTAGGGCTTTGGGCCACAGATACATGCTGGCAACCTGATCTTTAATAAGCTCCTGCAATTAATAAGAAAATAATAGAGAATTAAAAAAAAATTAAGCAGCAGCAGCAGCTGAAATCATGAACCATGAAAAACAAAATAGATGATCTGGTTGAGAATGATGACAAAATCTTCAGTTGTTTGTGCAGAAGGCTTTGACCTTCAATGAATTAGCATAATAAGCCATCCCTCACAACATTGACCAAACAATCAAACTGCACCTCAAGTGAAGAGGTCAAAAGATAATATAAACATTACAATTCTAATGTTTTTCACTTATACTTAAGAAACATATATACTATGAAAAAAAAAAAAACATGAAAGAGAAGCCATTTTCTTTTTGACATAAAACATGAAAGAGAAGACATGAAGCCATCAAAGCAACATTGGAATTATAATACTAAAACAGCTCCTTTTTCCTAGCACTTATACACTAATCCCACAGCAACCATTCAACCTCTTGGGTCTATAGACAAAAAGCTCTTTCTGTGCAACTGAAAATGTCATCATGCAGTATACATGTCAATCACAAACATAAGACTACCCCTCAAATCATCACACTCTTGTTCAATGTGCATTTATAGAAGTTATCCCATGGCATTGCTGAGATAATTTGTGGAATAACTTCTCCTCTTCCAAAGAACAGAATGATTTGTTAGAAAATTAATATTAATATTTTTTTATTTAAAAAAAGGGGTAATGTGGTACACGCAAATTTTTTCCATAAAGGCTATTTTAGGTTGGCATTTTCACTTCATCAGAGATTAGAACTCAAATATTGCCTGACTCGTCAAATACGAATTTTAACTGGATGAACTTACTAAGCACAAACAATGTCCAAACATCCATCAAATCATTTGTAGCATACATAACACTTCCAAGCAATTCAGTGAGTTATCATGCCTCAGAAATGACTTAGCAAAGCATTTTTTTTATAAGTAGAAATGACTTAGCAAAGATCTACATATCAAAAACTAAGACATAAAAAAGGAAGTACAAGAAGATGGAATCATCACAAGGCATTGTACCTGGACGAATCTGTAAAGGCCAGGTATTGACATAAGATCAGCCCCTATAAGCTTTAGTCCAAAGTCAACATGTGGCTGCAAATCACAAGACAACAATCAAGAGCTATAATTTTGCGCAAGCACTTAGGTTAATTAATTTCTCAATGCTGCCACAACACCCCTGCGCTTAATGTGGCATAATATGAAATTAAACGAATCACCTAGCTTCAAATGCTGAATAGAAAAGCTTGCAATTCATAGTTTTCTTTAACAGTAGACTTGATGTCATATGTGATGTGTGAGAACCTTTTCTTTAGTTTTCCTTGATTTAAATGAAGATAATAAACTATATTTATGTAAATGTAGAATTTTTTTAAAGTGTTGTTAGATGGTTGTGAAAATTAAAAATCAAAAACCAAAAAACAAAAAAAAAAAGAGATAAAGATTCAATCAATTAAGGTTGAGTCAATTTGATAACTGCAAAATATATAGGGAAAACATTATGTGGATCAAAGTGAGCGAGAAACATGGAATTATTGAGATAACTTGGGAGAAAGATAAGAAAATTTAAATTCTTTCAACATTACCACTTTCTCTTGATTAAAATAAAAATCTTAAAGAGTCATAATTGAAATTTCATAACTGAGTTGGTGGCATCCAAGTCAGTGGAGAGCAAGTCAGCTCTTGGAAATGTATTTTAGAATAGATGCTTACTACATTAGTGTCTGAAATTGGGCATATCAAAAGACATATCTAATAACTACAGCCACACCTTACGCATCTGAAAAGATTACCACTCATCAAAGCATCAATGTAATAAAGGTTCTGAAGTTGAAGAAGACTTCCACTTTGATTCCCCTCAGTATTCTTTAATTTGAGTGGACTGAAAAGAATATAAGTGTTTTCGATGGCATTGAGAGGCCTATTGAAGTGATTAGAGACAAATGCTTTAATAAGGAAAAAATTTGTGAATGATGTAGATCTTTTGGATTTTGTGGTGTTTCGATCATGTAGATAGACTTTATTGAGACTCTATATTGTAGCTAATTTTGTACATGGTTGGAATCCCCTTGGTGCCTTTGATTTATACACAGTTTTATTTATAAAAAAAAAAGATTCTACGTAATTAATTGACAAAATTTAATTTATCCCATAATCACAAACCTTTTCCATGAGAGACACGTATATTTTGGCAAAACAAGGAAAACTTGGAACCAACGGCTTCAGGGTAATACGAGGAGCAGCAAAAACTTGCAAATCTACCACCTGCAAATTATCCAAACAAAACAGTATCAACAAGCAGCACTTATCTCACCCCTCTTCCACAAATATGATTAATTTCAATTATGCACATTAAAACAATATTATAACCTGAACTGTTGCCTTCAACCCAAATGCTTTAACAGCAATGGTAACATTGGGATTTCCAGCCCATTTCATGCATGGTTCCATAATCAACTCCTTCTCATCAGTGACATAAACTTTCATACCTGAAAAGAATAAAAAAGTTGAAAAAATAATGAGTGGAAAGTTTGAATAACATGTTTAATTTATAAATTTGAAAACATATTATACACAATAGATACTAAACTTGTGCACTGATAATCAATTGTTTAAAATCTTTGTTAGCATTAAAACAATTGAGGGAATCCAAACAACTTCAAGGAGCCTCTAATAGACGGTAACCATATAATTAAAATCATCATTGTCAGAGCATGTAAACAAAAAGTAGGCACAAAGACCAATTTTTCAAGGCCTAATACACATCAAACACTAAGTACTCAGAATGTTATTGGTTTCAATGACATAAATCTAACGATGTTACTAACTGAATGAGGTAATATAACCCCCAAACCTCAAGAAGTTTAATTTAATTTTTGAAACCTCAAGTAGGTAATAGTAATTATCCCTAAACCTCAAGGTAGGTTTTTGTAATTTACCCTAAATAAAATGGAAAAACTTAACGGACAACTTAAATGTTTCTCAGATCATTAAGGCAGCCTATAATAAGCAGCTACAACTTATATTAAAAAAAAAATAAACAGCTACAAGGAGATAAAGAGAAAAGATTATACTAATCCTACCCCCCCAACACACACACACAAAATGAAGAAGGAACAATGCTTTTAAAAAGAAACATCCTTAGCGATTATTTGTGTGTGTTATGCATTTGCTCAACTATAGAAGGGAACTATTTAAGTACAAAATAATCCAGCCCAAAGTAAAGGAAAAATCTTATTTCTTTGCTCTTCCTATTGCCAGGCAATAGACATCTATGCACAAGCACTCACAGTACTTGATTATTTTTTTCCTCCCCTCATTGTGGAGAAAGGAAAGAGAAGAAAAATGCAAAAGGAGAGGGAAAGCCAACAAATCAGATCCTAACACCTACATCATGCCTTCTCACTGATGATATTCTTCAGGTAGACCCACTTAGATTTTATCTATTAAATTTTGCTCCTATTTCTAGCCGAGTCACAATAGTTTTAATTCATGCACTCATGCTCCAAGACATGCCACTAAATAAGTTAGGCACCCTATTCCTATCTTCTCATTCCCCCATTTTATCTTAACAAGCAACATTGATAATGGCCATGTTTGGTACCTTGCTTAAAGCCACTTAAAGCAACCATTTTTGCCTAAAAGTGGTTGCTTTAAGTGGCTTTAAGCAAGGTACCAAACATGGCCAATATAGATCACAGAAGGAATCTTAAGATTATTCAAGGACCATGTACCAGAAAGTCAAGGTTATATATAAATGACAGGGTCTCAAAAATTTTCCATTGTCCAAAGGTTATATAGTGATGAATAACCACTTAGCCATTCCTGTTATATAAACTCTTATAAGTAAATTTCCATTGTTTGTCTTCTTTCAATAAGAAGTTAGAAAAATTTAACACCCGTTCAACACAGTAGTATTACAAATATTACTAATGTAAATGTGAATCCACGCGATGACATCTTCTATGTCTAATCAACAACCATGGGTGTCTGAATGGAGCATTTACCAAAGTTTTGACCCTTTCTTTTAATGTACAAAGCAAAAAAGTCACCCAATAAGATTTCACAAATATCAAAACTATGAAAAGAGACTACATCAACAAACCTTGAAATGTTGGAGGCAGAGAACCTAATGTAAGTGTTTCAAATTCAACAGACTCAATCTTATATTTGGGAATTTGCTCCGCAATTATGGGCTTTGCAATATCCTTTGCAGTCTTGCAAATGGCCTATGTAATGGAAAAGCAAAACACACTCAATACAAACAAATATGCAGAAGGGGCAACTTAAAAATAGAATATAAGCGTGAGTAGACATAGAAATCAAACCTTGTCAAGATAAGGCCACATATATTCTATAAACTTGTTTAGCCAGTCAACCTTCAAAGGAATCCAAAAAAAAATAGAGAATGAAATAGTCAAAACACAAGGCAGTCAAGACCCAGGACGTAAACTATCAGAGATAGATGTCACAGACATCATTTACATACACGATCATAGTCTGGATTTTTCACCCAAAGAGGTATCTCAGGAAGCATCCGCTGCAAAGTTTCTGAGTCTTGCTCAACTAATGGACGAATATGAGGATCCTAATCAAACAAAAACAACCGAATAAGCTTTATGAAATTCAAATAAAAATGTCATATTGTCAAAGAGTCACAACACATAGCCAAATTGAACCCATGCCTGTTGTCTACAGCCACCAGACATAAACCCCCAGAACTAGGTCATGCCTTCTAAGAGTATTTATATGATTAGATCCTAAATACTTCTGTAACACCTCAGGCACAAAGCACAAACAAAAAGGACACTTTTGCCTCTAGAGTAACCATAGCAGCTTTCACAGAATTACAACAGTTTCATATTAAGGAGAAGAAAGATGACATCTTAACTGCAGACTTCTACCTGTCGGATTGGCCATTTATGGAGCCTAAAGTGTCTGACCAGCCCGCATTGCTAGTATTGCAATCTTGCAGCTTACTTTCAATAGATTTTAGGTTACTTCTTGAGTTTCTACTTACATAAGATCATCAGAAACCTTCCCAATTACCAAAATGAGAATAATGGGTTTTCAACACAATAAAAACATAACAAGGGTAGAAGGATAATATGTCATGAATTCCAGAAACCATATATTCCATGAGACCACATTTCACAAATATATATATATACACACACACACACTACCGTAGATAATAATATTCATTAAAATTAAACTGATAAGTTACATTTTCCAGGATACTATCAATCATCCAATAGTTAAACATTAACACATCAAAGTACATAACACCAATTTTGAATCTAGTAGAAAGATTGGAGCTGACATGTCCGTAGTGCAATTCCTAACGTTCTTTTCCTCCTTTTATTTCTCACCAACCAAACACAGTGATAAAAAAAAAAAAAAAAAAAAAAGAGCGACTAATACTTGCATTCTATGCATACGGATAAGAAAATAAACTTTTAGATGCAAACTGCTATAATTTGATTAAATGCAAAAGAAAGAGAAGAAGAAACACAACCTTAACGTCACTGGGCTGGAAGTAGATGAAGAGGTAATACCCAATCACAAGCCCCAGTGAAATCCCAACTCCAAATCCACAAAACCCAAATACAGTGCTGAAGAAACCCATCTTGATTTTCCTTCGAAAATTGGAAGGAACACTCCAACTTTTCCCAGCAACCGAGTAACCCCAAGTCACAAGCTTCTCGTTTTTTCTCCGCCTACTATGAAATTTCAAGCAAAACCCGTTTATCAACCTCCTCGTGTTCTTCTCAAAAGACTGTTACTCCGGCAATTAAGACAAATAAATATGTCAAAAAATATATAAATTAATAAAACGACTCATTTGCCCTTGAACGATCTATACATTACCTTATCATGTCATCCATTTTTTGTAGTATAACAGACTTTTTGTGTGTTTATTTTTACTTTTTTTTTTAGATCAAAGGATTTATTTGAGAGGAAGGTGAACAGAATACAACAAAATCCTTCTTTTACAAGGTTTTTTTAACTTCACATAACACGTTATCCTTTGCCTCTCTGTCCAGGCCACCGTTTGTAGGCCCACTGAGTGGAGCAGATTTACCGCGTACAATACGTGGCGATATAACAGTGGACCATTAATACAGTCAACTGATTGAGCAGCTTATAAAATGTTTTGACATCTGTGGGAATAGATTGAGTGCAATGGTGAAGCGGCTACGAGGATTGCCACGTCGGCGATTTCAGTCTTCGAGTTGCGTAGATTATAGACAAGTTAGTGTTTATGAAATTAGAAATACGGTACGATTTTGACACGTAGTCAAGATCACGTGGGGTTGCGTCTATCTGATGACGACTCTGTTACTGGAAACAGAATGCGAGATGCGAGGTGGCCGACATGAGCTAATGGAATACCAAAACTACCCACAGAACTGGTATTTATTGTCTTTTTAACCATTCTCAGCCCACGATATATGGCAAGCAAAGTTTTAGATTTATACCCTTGTTTTTCCCCTCAACTGATTATATCATAATTAAATGGCATCTTGCAATATTCACTTCATGTTGGGAAGGATAAATTTCAAGTATTATAAATTATTTGTTTAAGCAAATGTATGTATTTGTCTTTTATAATTTTGTATATCAAAAAAAATCTTGACTCAATTATAGATGGACTCCTTAGTGTTTACTTGTTTTATTAACACAATTTTATGTTTTTTTAATCAGTCTACCTATCGATAGTTTTAGGGGTCATTTTTACTTGGACCGACTAAAATGCCTTTTTTTTTATTTTTCTTAATCAAAAATATTAGATACAGTGATCAAATAGAATTTAATTTAATTTTTTATTTTATTTTATTCGACAAATTTTTGTCTAATCTTCACCAATTTTCCGTTGAAAACCAACAATCAACATCGATATGAAAGCCACGGGATCTTGCGTGAGTGAGTGGTGACATTACCGCGTGAAGATCATTGGCAACAACCAAAGCAAACAAGGCAATGCGGACAAGAACTAGGTTGCCATGAACCCATAACAATATCTTTGGTATATTACTTAAAGATCTTTTAAAACTTTAGTTACAATTTTTTTGGGCTTTCATTTTAGAAATTGTTTTAAAAAATAAAATTAAAAGTATTTTAATCATTTTATATAAAGATAACCGTTGAAACTAGTAAGAGAAATCACAAGTGCCGTATTGATTAAAAAAATCCAAAAATTGTGTTTATAAAACAAGTAAACCACGAGAGGTCCATTTTATAATTAAACCAAATTTCCATGTTGGACTACATGGCACATAAAGACGTAAACGTTGGAGGTATCCATTTTGTTTTTTTATTTAATGGAATAAGACACCCTATTTATCGCAACATAAGCAGGCAATTCCAGCCAACTAGAGTGAGAAAACTAAGGTAAATACATAAATACGCACATACTTACACACATGGAGAGTGAGTATTTAATCTATTAATATTTTGTATGGAATAAATTAACTAAAAAGTTACGAAATGGTGTAAGAATCACATAACCAACATGTAATCTTATAATTTAGCATGTTACTCACATAAAGTGAAGAAATTATTCGATACTCAAGATACTCAAGCAGTATTGTTTTTTTTTCCTCACATTCACACGGACCCTATATAAAAATTAATGTATAAATCATACATGAATGTGTGAAGAAAAAACAATATTCCACTAGTATTAAATAATTTCTTCGTAAAATTGAAAAAATAATTAATAACACTGCCAATGGCCCAAACAGAACTAAGAACAACACACAACAATTACAAATTGTTTGATATGATAAAAAAGAAGCTAGCTTCAACTTTATTTTAGAGTTTCGATCAAGATAACTTCTGATCTAGAACTCTCTTGCGGTCAACAATTACAAATTGTTTCATGATATAATAACAAAAAAAAGCAAGCTTCAACTTTATTTTAAAGTTTCGATCTAGATAACTTCTGATCTAGAACTCTGTAGATAAAACAAAGGAAAATTAACTGCTAAATTTTTTATTTTTCACTGTGTATGCAAGTCGAAATAGCTTTTGCTCCAGCTTTGCATCTTGTAGCAACTTGTACGTTAGATTATCTAACGACGCAGCAGCTTTATCTCTTCCATCAATGCAATGAATTCAGCTGTAAAACCAAACATCCATATATTTGATAATTAATCTATTAAATTAAGCATAATTCATAAAATCAAATCAATTTTAAATCCAAACTATTTGGGGTATTAATTTCTAATGCATACCAAAGAACACTAACTAATCAAGCAATTGTGCAATTACCTTGTTTGTTAGCATGTGCATTTTCAATAGCTTCAAGCTTCATCTTCATTTCCTTGTTCTCCTTTTCCAAAGCCGAATATTGAAGGTCGTAATAAGAAATTTGTGATAATATTGCAGATTTTTTTGCCTTTGTGCAAATCATCAGAGAGAAGATTCAGAATTTGCTTACGTTTTGAATTGATAAACTAAGAACAATACATGTAGGAATTCAACTACCTCTCTCTCTTGTAACTTTTTCTCGAGTTTTTCTATGTGTGCCAGTTCTCGTAGTCGAGATCTTTTAGCAGCCTCTCTGTTTGCAAGCATTCTAAAAAAAATCTCCAAAAATTTAATTTTGAAAAAACAATAATAAGAAATGTTATGTAAAAAAACATCAAGCCAAATAATAGATAACGTAAAAAGTAAAATCTACCGGTTCATTTTCTTCTGGTCCATGTAAGGCTCAAAACTATGGCCTTTATTTTCACGCCTTTTTGGATCCGACGCCTGGGAGATTTGAGGATTTAGGGGAGTTTCATCCCTTGGCAGTATTTTGTTGTTTGTTTCCACCATTTTTTCAACACCCAAACCTAAAAGGTAAATCATAACATCTCGCATTAGCATAATCTTTAATTCAAGAACAAGAAATTAGTAAAAACCATAAAATACTATAAAATAAGCAAATATTCAATGTCTACTAACGGAGGGGAGAGCTGAATATAACACTGTGATTGAATTCTAAAGCTTGACTGTGATCCCTTTTTTATAGCAGAGTTCTTAGTCTTGGATGCACTGTATGTATTAATGTTAATTGGCTATAATAAGTAATGCTTTCTTAATTCCAACAGACAAAAATCAATGCATTCTTAATATGGTGTGGATACATTGGAGTGCATGGTAACGGTAAGGGAGAAGATCCTCTCCAGTAATTTGAGGAAAATTTTCCCTAAGTGCACCATTGGATGAATGCCACGTCATCCATAGTGTTGACGTGACATTCATCCGACAGTGCACTTGAGAAAAAATTTTCCCAAGTTACTGAAGAGGATCCTAGTCTTGTAAGGGAGAAGACTTTAATATGGACACTTCGGTTTACCAAATTGCTAATCTAAGAAGAGTAACGGTTCTCCCATTCATAGCAGCCTCATTTATGTTTACATACTTGTCATGAATCCGTTACACTGGACTAAAGCGTAATAGATAGCTATTGATAATGAATTTGGCAAAACATAAACTCACCTTAAATGTGTTCAAAACTTGAGATCCGTATATCGTAAGATAATTACGAAGCCTTTATGATCCGGATAAGAAAGAATTTAACATGCCTTAAATTTGTTAAGAACTTGAGGTTGGTATGTCATAAGTTAATAAAAATTGGTTTACGAATTGGATAAAGAAATTCACAACAAACAAACGCTATTATGTGGCATCCGCTTTGTTACTTCACACGACAGAAGATCGCACATGAACACGAGTTTCATAGACATAAATGGGCATTAATATAACTCAAAAGGTTAAGCTCAAGAATCTCGAGCCCAAATTATGTATATAACTCACTCTTATTTTTTGATGTAGGATAACTCATACGTGGATATCCTAGCTGTTGACCCGTATTTGATTTTAATAATGACAAAACACTACTTAAATTACACTAACAATTTTAACTAAGTGATTAAGCGGTAAAAACATTCAGTACAGAAACAAGATGCAAGAACACAACACGTTCAGACACCAAAGGAAGACAGAAGATCTAGAATAGGCACTAAGATAATTGAATCACATTGTGAATCTCTAAAATTCAATTACTTAACTTGATCTATGGCTCAATTTACAAAATGCTTTGACAAAACTAAAACACAAAAAATGTTTCTAAGCTAAAAACTGTTTTGAAACAAAAAACCGGGTTTAAGAACAACCCGGTCGACTGGGTCTCTATACCAGTCGACTGGGAAAAGGGACAGTAAGTTTCCAGTCAACTGGTACTTTTCCCAAGCTTAAAAGTGAACTTTTTTCACTTGACCCAGTCCAGTCGACTGGGACAAGGACCCAGTCGACTAGTAATTCGAAAATATGACCGTTTGAGACGCGTGACTTGAGCATTTAATGCTCTAAACCTACCAAATCAATGTGTAACGACCATATAAGTCCAAGGCTATAAAAACCCTCTTCAATGAGCATTTAAAAGAAGAAGATAGCACATTTAATTCATACAATAGCTCATTAACTCTCAAAAACCTTAAAAAATTTATTGTGAGCCATTCTTCAAGTTTGTTCTTGAAAGAGAGATATTCTTCATTTGTAAAAGCATTCATTACTATCTCTCTACCATTTACTTTACAGTCAATACCATTTATTGTAAAGAGAAAGAGTTGGTGTAACTCTTAGAGTGTTTAGAATTAAACACTTCTTTGTGACTTCCATGAGGAAGAGATTGTTTGTAAGGTTTGTGCAACACCTGTGAAGTTGCTCGACTAACGATTAGTGGATTACCTCAAAGAGGTTCTTTAAAGATAGTGGACGTAAGGTCAGAGAGATTCCGATATTGTCGAACCACTATAAATAGAGTTTGCTTATTCTCTTCCTCAACTCTTTTATTTTCAAGCATATTATCTTATTGTGTGCCTTGCTTATTAAACTGTTTTAAAAGCTTGCAAGTTAATTAGCAAAAAGTTTTTAAACCCAATTTACCTCACATCTTGGGTTTGAACCTCGGTTTACAATTATTATCAGAGCATCGTACTCAATTTCAGGCTTAAAATCCTTGAGTTGATCCAATGGCATCTAATAGCTACACCGAAAGACATTCCTATACTAGGCTTCCTCTGTTCAATGGCTCCAACTATAACACTATTGGAAAAATAAAATGAAAATATTTGTCGAATGACAAGATTATAATCTATGGAGAATCATTGAAGAAGGACCTAAAATTCTTATGAAGGAAATAACCATTGAAGAAATCAGTCATACAATGACTAAACTCAAAACAGAGTTTAATGAAGAGGATTGTAGAATGATGTCTCTAAATAGTAGAGCAACTAGCATGTTACATAAAATTTCTGCATGTATTTCAGCTAAAGAAATTTGGGATAAATTACAAGTTACATATGAAGGCACTAGTGAAGTAAAAAAAAATAAAAAATTTATATGCTAGTATCCGAGAATGAATCTTTCAAAATGTCTCCAAATGAAACTATTTATCAAATGCACTCACATTTTACTACTATTGTTAACGGTTTAAAGTTTATTGGTAGGAACATTGAGGAATTTAAACTAACAAGGAAGATTTTAAGATCTTTGCCATCCACTTGGAAAGCAAAGAAGACGGCTATAACGGAGGCCAAAGATCTTGACGAACTTGATGTTGAAACACTATTCGGATCACTATTGACATACGAGATAGAAGAAATGAATCTCGTTGTCAATGATGATGAGAAGAAGAATAAGCTGATTGCTCTCAAAGCCTCTACAAGCAACAAAGAGGAAGAAAAGGAAGAAGAGAATGAGAGCAGGGAAGAAGATGGTGAGATGGCATTAATCACCAAAAGATTTCACAAGTTCTTGAAAAAGAGCAAGAAACCTTACGCAAATGATTCCACTCCAAAAAGGGAACCTCTTGTGTGTTTCGGTTGCAAGAAGCTCGGTCACATCAAGACTGGTTGCCCTACAACGAGCCAATCATTTAAAAGCTTCAAAAAAAAAGTCATGATTGCAATCACATGGAGTGATGACGAAGAAGAAGAAACTTCGGACAATGAAGTTGGATACGAGGAGATTGCCAACTTATGCTTGATGGCAATCGACAATGAAAATGAGGTATCAAATTCTTCCCCTTCTAATAATAATAATATTGTTAGTAGTAGTGAAGAATTAATTGAAGTAATAAATGAGATGCATGAAGAATTGAAGAAATTCGATTATAGAAATGTGGCCCTCCAGAAGGAAGTCTTATCTCTTTCTAAAGAGATGAAGGTTTAAAGGAAGAAAAAGAAAAACTATCTTTCATACTTTATAACTCATCACAAGATTTTCTAAAAAATAAAAATGATATTTTAAAGAAGAAAATAATGGAATTGAATGGTACTATATCTAAACTTATGTTTGGAAAAGAAAAACTATATGAAGTGCTATCTTGTTAAAGATTAAGTAAAGGAAAATCCGGCTTGGGTTATTCTCCATTAGGCAAGCAAAAGTCAAAAGAGACTTTGTTCATAAAAGCAATATGTGTTAATGAAGCCTCCACCTCCACCTCCACCTCCAAGGTCACTAGCAAGATTGAAAGCACTCCTTCAATAGCTGCTAGTAGGTCTAAGAATGTAAATTTAAATCCTAATGCATATACTAGAGATAAACATCTTAGAAATAAACATGCATATATGTATGCTCACTCAAGACAAGCAAATGCTAAGAATAATCATTCAAGGAATGCACATACTAGAAACACACATCCTAGGAATTACCATCATGTATATCCTAGAGATAATATATATGCTCATAACTTACATGCTACAAGTGCACATCCTAGAAATTACCATCATACATTTCCTAGAGATAATATGCGTGTTCATAACTTTCATAATAGAAACATGTATTCTAGAAATACTTATCCAAGGAACTATAGACATGCATATTTAAGAAATCCTAGAAATTTCAATAACTATTATCCTAGGATTATGCATCATCAACATGTCTACAATTATAGAGAACCTTATAATATTAAGAAAGTATGGGCCCCTAAAGGAACCGTATTTTCTAGGACTAACCCCAAAGGACATAAGAAATTTGGGTACCTAAAAGTGCAATTGTATATCATTGTGTAATGTAGATGTCTCCACACCAAGTAAAAAGGTAACTATTGGTACCTTGATAGTGGATGCTCAAAGCACATGACCGGTGATCAAAGCATGTTCAAAGAGCTAACTCTAAGAGATGGCGAACACGTTACCATTGGAGACAACACAAAGATAAAGATCATCGGGCATAGCAAAGTTGGTAATGATTTCTCAACCATTGATCATGTTTTATATGTGCAATGCCTTAAGCTAAATTTGCTTAGTATTAGTCAATTTGTGACAAAGGCAACAAGGTCATATTTGAAACCTCTCATTGTCTAGTAATAGACATCAAAAGTAACAAGATCAAGTTTATTGGTCATAGACACGACAACATCTATTTAGTTGATTTAAAATCTTTGCATTCAGAAAATAAAAAATGTTTTCCCGCCTTTAGTGAAAACCCATGGCTATGACATAGAAGACTTGGCCATGTGAACATGGATTTGCTCAAAATTATTTCAAGTAAAGATTTAGTCGTTGGACTTCCAAAAATCAAATTTGAAAAAGACAAGGTGTGTGATGCTTGTCAAATGGGAAAACAAACAAAAATTTCTTTTAAATAAAAAAATATAATCTCAACCTCTAAACCATTGGAACTTTTGTATATGGACTTGTTTGGTCCAATAAGTACCATTAGTCTAGATGGTCATCAATATGCTCTTATTATTGTTGATGATTATTCAAGATATAACTTTGTTATTTTTATTGCTTACAATGATGAAACATATAAAGGATTTGTGAACTTTTGCAAAAAAGTTCAAAATGAAAAAGGGATTTTTATTTCAAGTATTAGAATTGATCATAGAAAAGAATTTGAAAACCAAAGCTTTTCAAAATTTTGTGATGAAAATGGAATTGATCACAATTTTTCAGCACCTAGAACTCCTCAACAAAATGAAGTTGTTGAGAGGAAAAATAGAATTCTAGAAGAATTTGCTAGAACCATGCTTTGTGAAAATAGTTTACCAAAATATTTTTGGGCAAAAGCTGTAAACACTTCTTGTTATGTTTTAAATAGAGTATTAATTAGGCTTATGCTTGATAAAACTCCATATGAACCATGGATTCTTGTTATGTTTTAAATAGAGTATTAATTAGGCCTATGCTTGATAAAACTCCATATGAACTATGAAAAGGTAGAAAGTCTAATATCTCTTATTTTCGTGCTTTTGGTTGTAAATGTTTCATCCTAAATAACAATAAAACTAATTTAGGTAAATTTGACTCAAAGACCGATGAAGGGATATTCTTAGGATATTCAACCTCTAGTAAGGCTTATAGAGTCTTTAACAAAAGAACTCTAGTGGTTGAAGAATCCGTACATGTTGCCTTTGATAAATCTAACTCAATTAGTAGTAGAGTAGTATCTTTTAATGATGATACAAATTTTATTCCAAGAATGGATACACCTACTCCCATTGTTGACCCGAAAGAGAGCCAACCTCAAACAAATCAAGAGGTAGATGCTCTCAATCTTGATAAACCATTTACAAGTCAACAAGAGGATGGTCTTCCCAAAGATTGGAGGAATGTGAATTATCATCCAATTGATCTAGTGATTGGTGATCCTTCACAAGGTGTAAGAACTTGATCCTCTATAAGAAATATTTGTAATTGTGTAGCTTACTTATCTCAAGTAGAACCTAAAACTTTTGTAGAAGCCGAAAAGATGTTGATTGGATAAGTGTTATGCAAGAAGAATTAAATCAATTTGAAAGAAATAAAGTATGGACTCTAGTTCCTAGACCAAAGAATCACACTATAATAGGAACTAAATGGGCATATAGAAATAAAATGGATGAAAATGGAATAGTAACTAGGAACAAGGCTAGACTAGTTGCTAAGGGATATAATCAAGAAGAAGGAATAGATGTTGATGAGACCTATGCTCCCGTATCTAGATTAGAAGTAATTCGTATGTTATTGGCCTTAGCAGGCTTTTATAAATTTAAGCTATTTCAAATGGATGTAAAAAATGACTTTTTAAATGGTTTTATAGAAGAAGAGGTGTATGTTGAGCAACCTCTTGGATTTGAAAATCCTAGTCTTCCAAACCATGTCTATAAACTTTCTAAAGCTCTCTATGGGTTGAAGCAAGCTCTAAGAGCATGGTATGAAAGACTAAGTAAATTTTTGCTTGAAAATGGTTTTACAAGAGGAAAAATAGATACAGTCCTCTTTACAAAAACTCACAATAATGACACACTATTAGTCCAAATATATGTTGATGATATTATATTCGGTGTCTCTAATGAATCGATATGTCAAGATTTTGCTAAGTGTATGCAATGTGAATTTGAAATGAGCATGATGGGAGAGCTTACCTACTTTCTTGGACTCCAAATCAAACAATTGAAAGGAAGCATCTTCATCAATCAATCAAAATGCACCAAGGACCTATTAAAGAGGTTTAAGATGGAAAGCTCAAAGTCAATTGGCACTCCTATGAGCATCTCTACAAAACTTGACCTAGATAAGGAAGGTAAGTGTGTAAATACTAAAACTTATAGAAGCATGATAAGAGCTTTACTTAATCTAACTGCAAGTAGACCTGATATAATGTTTAGTGTATGAATGTGTGCTATATTTCAAGCTAATCCTAAGGAATCACATATAATTGTCGTAAAAAAAATCCTAAGATATTTACAAGGCACTCAAAAACTAGGGTTATGGTATTCTAGAAAATCAACTTTTGAGCTTGTTGGTTACTCAAATGCTGATTTTGCGTGTTGTAGGCTAGATAGAAAAAGCACTAGTGGAACATGACAATTTTTAGGTGCAATGTTAACCTCTTGGTTTTCTAAGAAACAAAATTTGGTTGCGCTATCAACCGCTGAAGCGGAATATATAGCAGCTGGAAGTTGTTGTGCACAAGTTTTATGGATGAAACAACAATTAGATGACTATGGCATGAATTTTAAAGATATACCAATTCATTGTAATAACACTAGTGCTATCAATTTGACTAAAAACCTTATTCAATATTCGAGAACCAAACACATAGAAATAAAACATTACTTCATAAGAGACCATGCTAAAAAAAGTGATATTATATTAGAATTCATCCTTCGGAAGATCAAATTGCTGACATTCTTCATAAGCTCTTGAACGAAGATAGCTTTAGCAAGATTAGACTATTAATGGGCTTAACAAATCATGAAAATATGTGTTTGATTGCATCTACATTCATCATATGCATATTTGACATCTAGTGAATGAGTATTAACTCTTATTTAATATTTCTCTCACTCAAGATGGCATAGATAAATCATTTCTTGCAATATTCCAAATTGGAGCTCAAAATTGTATGATTTATGAAAGACCCAGTCGACTGGTAGCTTGATCCAGTCGACTGGCATCTCTCTGTCCATTTAACCAGTCTACTAGTTGAGTCAATCCAGTCGACTGGTAACTCACTACCCATTTCACCAGTCGACTAGTACAAGGACCCAGTCGACTTGTATCACATGAGAAACTTGGAGCCCAAAAATTTGAAATTTCTTCTTATGAACCCGGTCGACTAGTAGGGTCAATACAGTCGACTGGTGTCTCACTGCCCAATTTCCCAGTCGACTGGTACCACAAGACAATATTTGGAGCAAAAAATTTGAAATTTTCCTGGACAACCCAGTCAATTAGTAGGGTTAATCCAGTCGACTGGTGTCTTACTGCCAGTTTACCCAGTCGACTGGTACCCTAACCCAGTAGTGTATGTCGAAAAATCCCCAAATTATGAAAGACCCAGTCGACTGGTACCCTAACCTAATCGATTAGTATCGCGATTTTATATATAGTCTCCTCATTTTTTCTCAAATTTTACGTCATTTTTGCAAAACCCTAGCTTTCTCTCTCTAAAAAATTCTTGTTTTTAGACTGAAATCTCTTGAAATAACTCCATAGAACCCTTAATCCTGCTTCAAATCACATCCTTTTCAACTTTTCACGGTTGAATCTTCATCTTTTTCCAAAAAATCTCTCACCCATCGAAAATTCCTAAAATGTATGAGACAATAAGAGTAAAAACAAATGTTGTCGGACCTCACGCACCCACAAGCCCTAGATCACGGAAGTCCTCGGCATCAGACTCTAGGGGGAAAGGGGTAGCTGGTTCTCGAGCAAGCAAGCAAGCGAGAACCGAGCTTGATGATTCACTTTTTTGGAACCCCACCGTCAATAGCAGGTATACCACTGTCATTAGAAATAAGAAAATTATGACGAGTAGATTCGTAGATTTCGACTCTATTCGTCATACTAATTTTGATGTATTTCCCGCTTTTGAGGCAATAGGCCTAACCCCACTGGTAAATATCCACCAAAAATACTATCCCCGCCTCATTCATCAATTCTATGCCAACCTAGTCAAACCTTGTCCCCTAGCTCTTAGATTTAAGACTAGTGTTATGGGCATAGAATTTGAGGTAAACACTAATCTCTTGGTCAGTCTGCTGAGAATCCCCGTAGGAGGGATCCAATGGAGTCGGTATGGATGACCAGACAATTTTGATTATGAGGAGGAGTGTCAGATAGTTAGGGAAGACCCTAACTATGTCTTTCGACCCACTACATTTCATCAGTGCAATGACATGCCCCTCGACTTAAAATTATTCCAACCTCATCGTGAGTTGGACCATCCACCCTAGACTCGGGAGTCGGGGTTATATGTCTAAGATAGACATAGTATTGATTTGGTGTCTCAAAACTGGACACCATTTCAATATTTACCCACTCTTGCTCGCCAACAAGATCAATGGTAAAGCACATGACTCTGGGTGTCTCCCATACGGCATGTTCATCACCCTGATCCTCCAGCACTTTAAAGTCTCCTTGCCTGCCTCCAAAGCTCAAGATATCGGCCCCAAAGACATTATTAATGTCTCTTCCCTGAAGAAGATGGGGTGCACGATCCGAAATGGCATGGTTCATTCCAAGGTGGGAAGAACATTCGGATCGGTGATGATGATGATAGCGAGGAGGACGACGATGTGCCTGATGATGCAGCTCCTCTCACTGCCATGGACACTAACGAGCAAGGCTCTTTGGTGGCTCTAGTGTTGGTCAGGCTGGACACGACAATTTAGTACAGGCTATAGCCAGCCTCCAACTGTCTATGCAGTCCGGATTCCAGAGCTTGAGCTCTTCCGTAGGCCAGAGCTTCCAGATGGTGCGAACCGATATCAATCACATGCATGACGACATCAGCACCATCTGGGATGATTTCAAGTTACTCCGAGAGCACTCGGAAAGCTCTTTGGCATAGATTCGAGATCTTCTCCGAGATAGCTCTAACTCCCCTGCTCGATGAGCCATTAGCACCTATCAGTAGCCATTGTCATATATTTACCTTTTTTTTGGTCCATGGATAGTTGTTGCAAGAACATTTGCTTTTCATTTTATTCATATATTCATCTATTTGGTTTGTATCAAACAACCTATTTAGCTCAGTGATGTAAGGGCCTCTGTACATGCCTACTTATCTTTAGTTGCTATAGCTTTTAGCTCATGTATGTGCATTACTTTTAGCATTATGGTTGCCTAGTTTGAGCCGTTATAGCTCATCTATATGCTTTAACTGTTTCAAACTTCTGTACAAACTTCTGATTCTTCCCGGAAGTCTTCCCAACTCCGGTTTATGATTAGTTTTTGCACACAAGTTTGTTTATGACTTATCTTCATGTCTATGGTGATTAAATTGCTTACTTTTCGAGTTTACCCCTCCTGTTGTTATCAAAACGGGAGAGAAAAAGAAAAAAATCTGTATAAAACTAAGATAGAACATAAATTTAGGGGGAGCATTGCTCCGAACATGCTAACAAGTGTAAAATAGTCTTGCATTGCTTGGTTGGGATTGATATTATTGTAATTGAATGCTTGCAGGTTGGTTTCTATCAGAAAAATAGGTGAAACTTTGTCCAAATTTTTCAAAAAAAACCAACACTTAGTTTTTTTAAAACTGTTTTTTCTTTCCTTAGTTTTGCCATAATAAAAAATGGGGAGATTATTGACCCTTATTTGACTTTAATAATGACAAAACACTACTTAAATTGCACTAATAGTTTTAACCAAGTGATTAAGCGGTAAAAGCATTAAGTACAGAAACAATATGCAAGAACACAACACGTTTAGACACCAAAGGAAGACAGAAGATCTAGAATTGGCACTAGGTAATTGAATCACATTGTGAATCTCTAAAATTCAATTACTTAGCTTCATCTATGGCTCAATTTACAAAAAGCTTTGACAAAACTAAAATACAAAAAATGTTTCTAAGTTAAAAAATGTTTTGAAACAAAAAATTAGGTTTAAGAACAACTCTGGGTCTCTATACCAGACGACTGGAAAAGGGACAATAAGTTCTCAGTCGACTGGTAATAGGACCCACTCGACTAATAACTTAACACAGTTAACTAGTCTTATGACCCAGTCGACTGGTACTTTCCCAAGCCTAAAAGTTAACTTTTTTCACTTGACCCAGTCCAGTCGACTGGTAATTCGAAAATATGACCGTTTGAGACACGGAACTTGAGCATTTAATACTCCAAACCTACCAAATCAGTGTCTAACGGCCATATAAGTGCAAGGCTATAAAAACCTTCTTCAATGAGCATTTAAAAGAAGAAGATAGCACATTTAATTCATACAATAGCTCATTAACTCTCAAAAGCCTTGAAAAATTTATTGTGAGCCATTATTCAAGCTTGTTTTTTAAAGAGAGATATTCTTCAATTGTAAAAGCATTCATTACTATCTCTCTATCATTTACTTTACAGTCAATATCATTTATTGGAAAGAGAAAGATTTGGTGTAACTCTTAGAGTGTTTAGGATTAAACACTTCTTTGTGACTTCCGTAAGGAAGAAATTGTTTGTAAAGTTTGTGCAACACTCGTGAAGTTCCTCGACTAA